>CM053791.1:830127288-830727288 GCA_028749045.1 Cupressus sempervirens
ATGATTTATATATTAGGTTTGTATGGTTTAGAAAGAGAAGGAGAGACATAGATAAATTATTAAGAAGAGGGAGGAAGGTAGAGATATATAGTTAAGTAGCACCATAGGAAAAACCCTCAACCTTGTGTACCCTAAAGCTTGTACCATGAATTTTGCACCCAAAACATATGAAAAGAGGAAAATAGAGAGATAAAGAGGCTATGAGAGAGAGAAGATGAGGGTAATAGTGGTGGTGGGGAAGGAGGAGTCCTAGAAAGATGAGAATCCTAAAGGGGGAGAGATACATGAGCGACCTAGATAGGGAAAGAGAGTGGTGAGATAAATGGAGAGAGACTACAAGATTTATTTTTATACCAACCTTCATATTTTACTTGAAGATTAATGTTTTGATATATTTTCCTCAAATAACTCTCCCCCCTCTCTCTCTAACATCTTAGATGCTTTTGTAGAGGTATAAGTGTTATGGTGTTGTCTTTCATTTTGCTATGCATTATTATATTCTTAATTGTTAAGAGTTACTAACTTAAAATCTCTTTCCCACTCTATCACTCTTTCCCACTCTATCAAACAAGATGTTGGTTTTTTACTTTTGAGTTTGTTATCCTATTTCAGACTTGAATTTATCTCCTCAGTGCGGTGGGAGTTGACCTTTTTGGTTTCCACGAGGTTGGGTGGTACTGCTTTTTCTTATACCATTGAGATCTGACCATTAGATGTCATTGTTGGATGTGTTTGTGTAGATCTTCCTTCTTATCTAATCTTGTATTTATATGATGGATGGTTATACTCTAAGTATATTGTATTTTATTTCATGGATCTTACAAGATGATGTATTCTAGTAAGTTTAAAGTTTACAATTATTGCACATGACCATTCTATCAATGTACTCTATATCTCACCATGTATATATATGCTCCTCCTTATCTCTCTTATGTTCCTCCTCATCTCTCTCACTCCTCTATCTATCCCATAGCTCTACCATACACACACTCTCTCTTTCATTTTGTTTAGGGAACAAAGAGAGAGAGGATCTAAGGTGTAGATATTATGTCTATAGGGTTTAGGGTTTATCTGCTAATATACAATTTATACCTTATTGTTGTATGGTTAATGATCTTAGGCTTAAGTCTTGGATTATGGTTCTTGGGTGGAATCTTTTAACCTTTCGTATAGGTAAATCAAATCTTTTAGCCATAAATAGAATGGGAGACCTAGAAAAACTATAGAGAAGAGAGAGGGAGAGATAAATAGAGAGAAGTATCAAAGTATAAGTAGCCTCAAAATAATAGATAATATCAATTGTTAATCCTCTTTAGTAATTCCACCATTACAAAGATCCAATCTAATAGAGAGAGAGAAGTCCACATCTCTCTCTAAACCCTAAACCCTATAACTTTAATCCCTAAAATCTAAGTCATTTCTCAATTTCTCCCTCTTTTGCATAGTAATCACCCTAGTATCATCCTCTCCCTCCAATCCTCATCTCCCTATCTCCCTATCACTCTTTACAATTTTATCTTCTTGAAAGGGGTGGAACTACTCTCACATATCTAAGAAATAACTTCCTTCGAGTTGAGAATTTTCAATTCATGACCAACTACAACCATCTGTTGGTGTTGGAAACTTACAATTGGAACAATTGTAATTTTGTCATTGATGTCAAATCTATTGAAGAGACATATTGTTGACTAATCTAAATCTCATATATATTTGATTGATGAAGAGGATTTGAGAAATTGCTTATAACTATAGCAACTAGAGAAAAGGCTACAATGGTCATAACCAACTCCAAGAAAGGTTCCCTACCTATCCTTTCTATTTAAGTAGACAAAATTATTGAATTTTTTCATTTAATACAAGAAATAAAGGTCTTGAAAATAGATCAAGACATTAGAAATAGATCAAAATTTTCTTGTTTAATAAAAAAGAAATGAATAGGAACTTATCTCTTCCTCTATCTTTCCCTACACTTGGCTTTCTTTATCTCTTCCTCTATCTATTAACCCTCTATATTACCATGAACACCAATCGTTTGTGATATTTTATAGGGCACATTGCTTATTATGACACCTATCTATCATGATGAGTTCATATTGGTTTCTTTTTAGTTAACAACATAAGTTTTATATCTTTTAGATGCCAACCAACAAGGATATCCCTCTCGTTCTATTAATGGGGGAGAGGTGGGGGTGAGAAAAAAGGGAAATTATAGAGAGGGGAAAGAAATAAGGAGGAAAATGAAGGAGAGATGATAAGAGTGAGAAAGAGGGAAATGGAGAAAGGAGAAAGGATTTAAGGTGTAAATATTATGGTTATAGAGTTTCGGATTATCTACTAATATACACTTTAGACCTTAGGGTTGTATGATTTATAATGTTAGGATTAGGTAGGCTTTAGGGTTGAAGAAAAGATAGAGAGATAGGGAGAAGTAGGAAAGATGAAGGATGAAAAAGTGGGAGATATTGTGAGAGGAGGAAAGAGAGAGTTTAATATTTATGGAATATGGTTTAAGAGAGAGTCTCATGTATAAACATAATATTAATGTTATAGTATATTATTCATGTATATCATAATATTAAATTATTTATTTTATAGTTTAATCTTTTTATTTTATATTATAATATTAAAAATATAAAAATACATCTATATGTGTCCAAGGGAATTAGCTTAGTTGGTTGAAGCAACAAGTTCTCATTGTAGAGACCTTGGTTCAAATCCCAAGAGGGACATCTTTGTGGAATTCTAAGTTATGACTCTTGGTCATCTATTGGTTGTATTTGTCTCATTGTAAAAGGTGGATTCTAAGTTGTAACTCTTGGTTTCCAAATGTTGTTTCTACTATGGTTCTTTGAAAGGAGCTTGAATAAGTTTGTAATTATCATGTTGTTGCTTGAATCAACACAAGATTTGTAAACAATTTAAATATAATAATATATCTACATATGAAAAAAATGATATAATAACCATATAAACTAAAATATAATAATATATCTATGTAACATTAAAAAATTAAGAATTTTGGAGGTAATGATGTATATATTAAACCCTTACTCTCTCTTCACCTCCCTCACTCTCTCTCCTTTTCATTATATCATTCTTTCCCACCTCTCTCCCATGTCTCACTCTCTTCCTCTCCTCCTATCTATCCATGTCCACATCTCCTTAACTCTCTTACTCATATCCATCACCTTCTTTCTCTCACTCTCACTTCTATCTATCAATATCCACATCTCCTTAACTCTCTTACTCATATGTATACTTCTATCACTTTCCCTTCCTATATATCTTTATCTCCCTCTCTTGTTCTTCATATTTGTTGTATCTCCCTTTCTATCTCCCTCTCTCTATTTATAATGTGTATGTCTACTTATTTATGTTTTCCTATTTGTCTATATCTCTCGTGACGAGTTCCTATTGGTTTATTTGTTATTAAACAAGAAAAGTTTGATCTATTTATAATGTCTTGATTTATTTTCAAGACCTCTTTCTCTTGTACTAAATGACAACATTCAACAATTTTGTCTACTTCTTCAAAAGAAATAATATCTAGGGAACTTTTCTTGGAGTTGGTAATGAGATATGGTTAGAAAGATGGGTATGTCATTTCCTCCCTACTACTCTCCCCGTATTTATGTTCTCTACCTATTTACCATCCCTCTCTGCCTCTTCCCCATCCCTCTCTCCCTCTCTTCCTTTTCCTAACCTCTCACCCTATCTACCTTGTCATCCTACCATACACTCTCTTTTCTCCATGATCCCTTTCCCCACTTTACTTATCTGTCTCTCACTCTCCTCCTCTCTTCCCCATTATCCAAATTTTATAGAGAAGATATAGGGAGAGAGGGAGATAAAGAGATAGAGGAAATAATTAACACGGGAAATACCCTTAACCTTATTTACCCCAAACCATGTACAACAAATATTATATTCTAAACCCTATGTATAGAATATTTTCCTTCTTCCCCCCCTCTCACACTACCTCCATATTTTCCATCTCTCTCTCTCTCTCTCTCTCTCTCTCTCTCTCTCTCTCCTCTCTCTCTCTCTCTCTCTCTCTCTCGGGGATATAAAAGAGTAATAAGAGATTAAGGAGAGGTAATATTTGAGGGATTTAGAGACCTAGGAAAAAAATGGTAATTATTTGGTAATTTTGAGGTATCATTTCTTTGGTGTATGTATTTATAATAGGAGATTTTATTTGATTAATCTTTTATCTCTTTTTTTTCACCTTGATGGTATAATGAATGCATGAGGAAAAGATTAGGAAAGAGTGAAAATGGAGAAAGGAGAAAAGATTTAAGGTTTAGAGATTGTGGTAATATGGTTTAGGGTTATATGTACTAATATATAGTTTAGACCTTAGGGTTGGATGGTTTAGGATGTTAGGCTTAGGTGGGATTTAGGGTTTAGGGGACCAAGAGATGGGTATGTAGCCCAAGATTGGGTAAAACCACTTTTAATCTTTGTGTATTCTATCCAATTTAAGTATGCTTTATTCCTTTGTAGTATTGGTTATGGCTATATATGAATGAGATGAGATTTACTCCAAGAATAAGACAAATGTAGAAGTCAATATATTACATCATAATAGAACTAAATGTGTGAATCTTGAAACACATGAGATGCAGTTCACCTTAGTACTTCATACTTAAAACTGAACCCTCTTGAGGTGCACACAGGTCTCTTTTAACTAAAGAGAAAGGTTGTGATATCCAAATTTCAATCAAATAATAACTTTACCCACAAAGGTCCATCTCTCTCTCTCTCTCTCTCTCTCTCTCTCTCTCTCTCTCTCTCTCTCTCTCTCTCTCTCTCTCTCTCTCTAAACCCTAAAAGCATTGAAGCCCAAAACCTAAAACCCTATAACCACAATCTCTAAAATATAATCATTTCTCCATCTTCCTCACCTCTCTCCATGTCTCACTCCATCCCTCATATCCCTTCTTCTTTCTCTTTATCTTCCCCTCTTTTTCTCTCTTTCTCTACACCGCAAGCCCTAAAATTTAAATCATTTCTCCCTTTCACCCTATAGTATTTTCTCTATCTTTCTCTCTCCCTATGCAATTCGTATCTTCCTTTGATGATAGGGTTTAAGGTTCAATATGGATGGTACAAGGTCTAGGGAACATAAATAATTTAGTAATTCAAGAGAGCATATAAATAATTCATCAATTCAAGATAGTATATAAATAATTCACTAATTCAAAATAGCATATAAATAATTATCAATGGTAACACAAAGCCATCAAGCCTTTGTATTTGAAATCCATACGATGGTTATTGCCTTTGTTATGAGAATGATCTCCAAAATGTATTGTTGGCCATTTTTGCCCCTCATTCAACCCATCCTTGATAACCAATCTGAGAAATCTTCAATGGGTTGGATTCTTTGTTGTGGGTTAACACACAATTTTTCAAGGGTTAACATTTTGTGTTAACCATTTTGGCTATTTGGGAATGTGATTGTAATTCCCTTTCTAAAATAGTGTAATTAGCTATTTCGAAATGCTTCCTTTCTTGTGTTTCTGAAATAGTGAATTTTGCTATTTCAGAGAGCTTCTTTCCTTGCCTCCATGAAATAGTGACATCGGGTTATGACAAATGGGCTTGTGCCATGTGGCGGAGGGAAAACTTGTGTGTTATCCCCATTTTTTCCATTTTGCAAGGGTCATTTTTGGTGACTCACAAAATTGTGAAATCAATACTGCCTCTTCCACTGTGCATTGGAAGATGTGCCAACCAATAGGTTTGTGCCATGTGGCGTTGGGCAAACAATTTTTATTATCCCATTATTGCTCCTAGCGAAATGGTAAAACTAGTTAGGTTCTTCCTTATATGTCATAGGTGGGTTAACACACACAATTGGTGGTTAACATATCGTGTTGTCCATTTTTGTTCGTAGTGCCACTTTCATGCCCTTTGTAAAAAATAGAATTTTTTTGTTATTTCCTGAAGCTTCCTTCCTTGCCTTTGTGAAATAGTTTCTCTATTTCACAAAGCTTCCTTCCTTATATGCCATAGATGGGTTAACACGCACAATCAAAGGTTAACATGTATTGTCTATTTTCTCTATTTCACGGTGCCACTTTCATGCCCTTTGTGAAATAAAAAGATTTTGTTATTTCGTGAAGCTTCCTTCCTTATATGTCATAGGTGGGTTAACACGCACAATCAATAGTTAACATGTCGTGTTGTCTGCTTTTGCTATATTGCAGTGTCACTTTCATGCACTTTGCGAAATAGAAATTTTTTTCTATTTTGCAAAGCTTCCTTCCTTGCCTTTGTGAAATAGAGAAGTTTTTCTATTTCACAAATATTCCTTCCTTATATGTCATAGGTGGGTTAACATGCAAATTAACGGTTAACATGTCATCTTGCCCATTTTCTCTATTACATAGTGCCACTTTCAAGCCCTTTGTAAAATAGAAAAAAATTTCTATTTCAAGAAGCTTCCTTCCTTGCCTTTGAAAAATAGAAAATTTGTTTCACTATTTCACAACGCTTCCTTCCTTGCTTCTATGAAATAGAGAAATGGGATAACACGAAGGTTATGGAAGATAACCTAATTTGTTAACCCAATCATTAAAAAAAATTATGGGATGGGATAACATGGAGTGTTAATCCTACTATGTGGAGAGAATAGAGAAAGACCTTTTATTATTATCCAATATTAAGGAAAAACACTCTAAGGGTATGTGCACCAAGTTGTGGTGCCAGAAAGATGACACCTTTTTTATTTTTTCTAATTTTCAATAGTGCGTAGGTGCTATAGCGCATACACGCTTTATAAAAAACCAAATTGTTATAAATGGGTTGCATACTCGCAACCCATTCATTTTTCCTTTATTTTCCTACTTTCCCTCCTCATAGCACTTACACAGATTGAGAGAATAGAAGGTTTTCGCCACCGACCTTGCCAATATGCCTCCTCGTTGTTAAAGTTTGAGATTATGAGCACACTGTATGTTATCTAACTTTCTTTTTGCATTGTTTTATATTTTTTTTTGTAGGTTCTTTTTAAATTTTCTTTAAATTTGTTTATTTATTTAGATTTCAATTGATTTCTTATCAGGAAATATGAATAATGAACTAGTAAATCCCCAAGAAGATCAAAACCAAAACCCTCAACAAGATCCAAACCAAAACCCTCCGCAACAAGAACAACAAATTCTGCAACTTGAACCAATTGCAAGACCTCCTCCTAGCACACAAGAAAATATTTTAAATGAAATAGAAAGAGGCAAAACCGAATTAGAAGCACTCATTGGTAGGTTGAACGTTTGTGGACAAACCAATCCAATGAGAGCTCAATTGGCATCCTCCCTCGATTCCATTAAGACCCACATAGCTTCTGTTAGTGATCAGTTAGATGTTTGGTAGGTTAAGAGGGATGAACAAAAAATATGTTATGCAAATAAACTATCATATCAAGATGTTTAAAAAAAGATATACCAAAAGGTAGGATTTGTGCATTATTTAGAAAGCCTGGTGAACAAGATACTGTTAGAGAGGGTACTAAACAATTCCCCATCCATTGGTGCGTACATGATGGTATTAGAAATAATTTTTGGGATAGATGGTGGATGGTTTTTGATGCCCCTCCTTGCAATAAAAATGAGGTCCCAATGTATTTCTTAAGGAAATTATATTGTGAGTTTGTCCTTGGGGAGATCCCCAGTTATTTTGACATATTAGACTCTTAGGGTAGAGATGGGGGGTCATCATTTGAGAGGCCGAGGGCATGCCATGATCCTAATGTAGTTAGGGCACCTATGGTCAAGCCACAAGGTGAGCATGTGACTATTCCTTTAGTTGTGAAGGAAAATGTAGAGGCCAACACTCTAGGGACTATTAGTGCTTTGACGTAGACCCTCATTCATTGCACGAGTCCATTAGTTGAGGAGGAGCCTTCTGCATGTCACAATCACATGTGCACATCATGTGGATCCTTATGCACATCTGGCAGTCATGTTGAAGATGGTGCAAATGATGGACTAGTGATTGATTAGTTCCCGAATGAGACATTTGGCATTGACACACAGATAAATTACAATTATAATAAACTAATTTGATCACATTTCATATGTATAGAGAATGACTAATTAATTAGCATGTAGTGACATTGTTCAAAATTCAGGGTCAGAGTGTTGGTAGCCCTAGTAACAATCCCCTAGCCCCATTTTTTATCTCGCTAATGAGTCCAGAGGTATGTATCAATTTAATCATTTAAATGAATAAATATATTTATTAAGTAATCATATGAAGGATTGACAAAAAAAATTATGCATGTGCATTAGTTCTCTACAAGACTGTCGACATTCACTACAGACTTTGAGCCTAGACGTGACACGAGCTTCCTAGAGGTACATTTGTTTCATGTTAATTTAATTCATTTGATTATATTTGTTTCATGTTTCATGTTACATTTAACATGTATTGTATGCCATGCATCTCTTGACATTTGAGATTCCTCCTCATCTTTGGCAATCCGTTGATCGTGGAGTGGCTACAACTATGGCTAGTTCACAGCTATTGACTGAGGTATGAAAGAATTTTCTTGGTTTTAGTTGTTGTTTATAATAGTTAGTATCAAAATTTCTAATGTTATTTATAAGTGATTATATTGATTCAATTGTTGTAGGGTCTTGTCACACCCAATAGTCCATGAGCCTTCAAGGTGGACTTGTAGAGTGACTATATGATGGTGGTAAGAAAATAATTAATTTTGTGTATACATATATTTGATTTCAATGTATAATAATTATTGATTAATATCTACTTTTTTTGTATCATCTTGAGTTAGAAAAGAGCCTCAACAAGAGGATGAGTGAGCATGTGAGGAAGACCCCATCATTGCCACTATCTCCCTCCGCACGATGACTGAAGACCTCCAAAGATTTGTTTCCTTCTCCTCATGGGAAGGAAAAGATATAGTTGATAGACATACATGTATAGGCATCAACAGACATATATGTTGGATTTTATGTCAGTGGACATATTTGATATACATTTGATGTATATATGACATTTTATATTTGATGTATGACTTTTTTTGATGCATGACATTATTAGACTTATGCCATTATTGGTTAATATATGATATGTTTGTTCATATATGACATTATTGGTTATCATAATATATTATGTGTTTGTTAATGTATGACATTATTGGTTATCATTTTATATTATATGTTTGTTCATGTATGACATTATAGGTTATCATAATATATTATATGTTCCTTCATGTATGACATTATTGGTTAACATAATTTATTATATGTTTGTTCATGTATGACATTATTGGTTAGTATAATATATTATATGTTCATTCATGTATGATATTATTGGTTATCATAATATATTATGAGGTTGCATGGGTAGTTGTACCCACACACCTGGTACTCATACCCACGTACCCAAGTACCGAGTATTCGGGAGAGAGCATTATAGCTAAGGACCTTGATTGAGATTTTGGATTTTTTTTTTTGGTTTTTTGTTTGTCTGTCAGCTCATTGCTTAGCAAGCTTAATTCAATACCTAATCAGTTTGAAACTTTGATAGAATATTGATTAACAATAAACTTTATCACTGTTTAAGCATAAGTTTATCATTTCCAATATGTCATTATCATATGATTTATGATATTGTTCATGTTTAAATTTTTCCTTCTCTAATATTTTTTTATCAAGCTTAATTCAATACGTAATCAGTTTGAATTTTTGATACAATATTGATCAATAATAAACTTTATAAGTGTTAAAGCCAAAAATTTATCATTTACAATATGTCATTGTCATATGATTTATGATCTTCTTGTTCATGTTTA
Organism: Cupressus sempervirens; assembly: GCA_028749045.1. Lineage (NCBI taxonomy): Eukaryota > Viridiplantae > Streptophyta > Pinopsida > Cupressales > Cupressaceae > Cupressus > Cupressus sempervirens. The sequence continues at coordinate 830,137,115 of CM053791.1, forward strand.
AAGCCTGCCTTCTAAGTTATGCATCTAAAAATTTATCATAAATTATTATTACAAACATATAACAAATCTGAAAATAAAAATAATACATTACATTTGCAAACTTTATCATTGTTCTTGATTTGAAAAATCATTGTCATGACTCATAAATTCAGGTTTTCTATAAATATAAAAGTATAATTAAAAATAAAGTTTGACATACCCAAGTAACCCCATCCCCTGTTATAAAAAATAGTTGTACGCATACCCGTACCCATACTCGTACCTTAAGTACCCCAAGTACCCCCATCCCCACGCAACCTTGTATATTATATGTGGATCTTGGTGTTTTATGTACACCTATGTGGTCTATAAGATATATTGCTACTTAGAACATCCACTGACCTTGCCCAACCTCCTCACCAAGTTAATTGATCCAAACTTGCAGCATCACTCCCTTACTCTTGTAGGAACAGTATCCCTCCAAAGGTTTTATAGGTCTACTAGGGTATCATAGCACTCCCCAGTGAAAATAAGATTTATATGATGTCTTAAGGTGTTATTGGAACACTTTTACTATGCTTGAATGAATAACAACAATGGGTTTGTACCCAATTTCAAGATTTCTTCACAAAAGGGCTACAAGGAGAGCCCCTAATTAGGCCTCCACCCAGATTTCTAGGGCCAATAGATCCTTTGTGGTGAAAAAGCACCCACTCTACCTTAAAAACACCATAAATATTTCAAACTAAGGTCCTTGTGGCCTTTACTCATGCTTAGGAATAATAGATTTAACATTGGATGTCATTATAAGGCCATAGTTACAAGATTGGCATTTTGTAAGCCCTTGTCTAACTATTGGTCATTAATGATCCGAGGCATAGGTATTTACATGTTTTTCATGTTAACATCCTTTAAGGATCATAAAAATAAGGTTAGGACCAATTTTGGTCATTAGATATGCAAAATTGCAAAACATGCAAAATTTTCTCTAAAAGTTGTCAAAGCAACTTTGAGCAACTTCTTAAAAAGTTTCTAAAACTTGTAAAATCCTCTCCCAAACATCTAGTTGGTTCAAACCACTCATATAACCATTGGGAGCATCCTATATAAGCCCTTATTGGTGGGTGATAGGAAAGATATGTAATTTTGGTATTGAAAGCAATAAAATCAACATTTTCCCCTGCATAAACACGTGTTGTAGACCCTGGTATGGACGTGTATGGATGATTGGAGATGTCTCAGTGGATCTAAAAGTTGGGGAATTTTATCTATTTAATTTTTCACATTCCACCATGGGAAATTGATGCCCTTTGGTGGAATACAAGATGTAATAATTTACTTTCATATTCTACAATTTGATTTCTAGAAGATGCAAGGAGGTGAGTTTGCCACCAGACCCTAGGTGTGCTTCATGAAGAGTACACCAAATCAACATTTAGAACAATCCTTCTAGATTGAGTTCTTGGGTTCACCGAAGGCTAAGATCCTAGAAATTTATTTCATTTACATGCCCCTACATGTCCTAATTTTTGGATTGTATTTTCTCTTTGTAAAATGTGTACTTGCAGTGCAAATGGAGCCCTAATTAGGCCTTCAAATCTGGTCTAATGTTGCAACATAAACAACCTCCATTCTTCTCCATGCTTGGGCACGTTGGCATGTTTCATAAGACCCAAAAGGGTATCCAAATCACTGGTCAAGTCACCATGTCCTTTGGAAGAATCCAAAATTACACCTCTTCCTCATTCTAGGAGGGCTACAAGCCAATTTAGTGGTTTTTCAAAGCAACTTCATACTATAAGTTGTCTTTGATGAAATGAATCACGGATTCATGTTTTTTAGGACCTAAATAGACCATATCAATGATTGTAGGCCACCCCTGGTCTTTGTATTCAATTTTTGGGGTTTGATCCCTCTTTTGGCTAAGGGAATCTAATAGTGCATATTGAGTTTTTGGTGCTTGGTACTTGGGTAGACCTAGTGATTAGGTTACCTTGTCTTGTGGAGTTACGATAAGCTTCCATTAAGCCCATCTCCATACCTATGATAGGTATTTGGCACTAGGACCCTTCACCTTGGGTGTTGAGGGAATTTGAACATTTCCACCATTCCTTGTTGTTTAAAGACTTCTACTGCATACTGTTGCATCACTTTGTTATTATTTTGTGTCATGAAATCTTTAGGTGTTGTTAAGCCATTTTGGATGGCATGAAATCCTAAGTAATAAAGAATGCATATTATTTTTGTTTATTATTCTTTGCTTGTTTCCATAGCTATTTGACACTTAAGTTGTTTAATAAATTAATATTATAGTTAGAAGGTTTGGCACTGATGGTTTGGGAGGTAATATTGCGGCTATAGGGTTGAAATTTTGTTGCTACAATAATCTATTAACTCACGGACCTATATTTCAATGTTTCACAACCTCACATAGGGTGGCCTCCAAGTTATGGGATTTTTCAATTATAATTAGTCATTTATTTAATCACTAGTGCAGGTTGCCTCTACAGTAAAGAGGTTTCAGACCAAAAACATTTAAAAGTGTTGGTTGATTACTATTCAACCCATTGATTACTGTACTTACCAAAAGACTGTCAATCCAAATTATGAATTACATGTAACTAGATTATATAATTTATTCTCCACAAATCATATTCAACCATTATTATTATCTAGTTTCTTTTAAAACCTTGAACTATTATTTCCATGCTATAGCTGAAACTAAAACATGAGTAAATGTTTCTTTGCATTGACTCTTAATTTATTAGGTTTCCTAGTCGAATGATGAAGGTGTTGAATGTGTAGGATGTTTTGGTTTCTTTTGCATGCACATTACAAAGAATTTATAAAAATATGTAAAACAAGTCAGGGATGTCAAACCTTACAAAGAATTTGGTCTCATGGAGTGGCCTGGAACTCCTATGTTTTTCATCCAGAGGTGGCTTCATGAAATTATGTGAACAGCTATTCAATTTTTCTTTTTGTCATTCTAACAAATTAGTGGTTATGCTTTTTTGGTAGGAAACTCTGTAGGGTTGCTGGAGAGGAGGCTTCAGCTATGCAGCCACCCCATTGAGAATTAGAGTGTTTTGTCCCCAAATGGAAGCTTTATGTGTGGTAATTTTTAATGAATATGAGATCTGGGACATTGCAGTTGTCAGATAGAAGTTTTATGTTTCATGAGGACCCTTTAATGCATCCAACTAATTTTATTTTCAGCACCACCCACTGAGAAAATTATTGTGCACCCACTTGCATGGGAATAGTGCTTGGGTTAGGTTTCTTAATCTCTCCACACAACATTCAAGCCTTCTGCAACAATTTTTCAAGTTTTTGCAACCAAAATCATCAGTTAAATTCTATCTGAAAAACATTACTGCACCACAGTTACTGTATGGGGGAAAAACTCTTCAAACATTTGAGAAGATTTTGAAAATTTTTCATACCCCTATTTTATTTGGGGTCAAGGATAGTTCCTAGAGGACATGCACATTGAGTGGACTAAATGTTAGTAGAAGTGTAATTATGAATAACAAAGGCTGAGAACCATACTAGGCTAGAGAAAATGAGGAGAAAACAAATAACAGAATAAGTTAGATGTTAAACTTTGACTGCAATGCATAGTATTATTATCCAAGAGGTACAATCTGAGATGTTGTACATATTGGTGCCTAATCTATTCCCCTAATCTACCACTAAGTTAGCTCCTAGAGAATGGCAAGGCCACATATGTCACTACAGCTATTTGTAGTTAGCAAATATGTTGGGACAGGTGCCACTAGATGTGTGTGGCAATTTTTTAGAAGACTTACATTATCGTGTTTCTTTGATGTGTTATGTAGGTGATGATTGTGTTGTTGACATAGCAACAAAGGGCTTATCTTAGTACAGACAGAGTTATGTATCCCTGAGTCCCCCAAACCCTTGAGAAGCATTAAAACCCATTGTATCCAATTACAGAATGAGACGTGGAGATTTCTGAGCAATTTGCACTTTTGTCTATCCCTATCCTTTAGAAGGAACTTGTTGTGCTTCCATCATTAGGAAGAGGGTGTCTCTTGTTGGAAAACTTAGATGTTGATTGTTGATGATCTAGCTACTATTGGTTGGGGTGGTACATAGAGGATTAAGTTCAATTGAAAATAGAGCCTTTGCAGCATTGTAGACTTCAATAGAGGTGGTTGTATACACCTAAAAACCTTTAGAAAATAAAGTATTTTTATTTTCTAAAAAATTCCTGATGACATCACCATTTATTAATTAATTAATTTATTTATTTTTATGCCATTAAATCCCTTTATCTTAATTAAAAATATTTAATTAAGGAATCCCTCCCAAAAATGTTTAAATCTTATTTAAACATTATTTCTTTATTTATTAATTATTTAATTAATAAATTGACCAAAAAACCCAAAATAAATTAAAAAATTATTTTTTGCCCAAAACTTGGCCAATTTTCTTAAGACCACTAACCTCTTCCAAAATCTTCTAATCCTTCTTTAATTTTGATTAAAGGCTAATCCCATCATTTCCTACCCCTAATCCCAACTCAAAATATTTAATTAAGATTAAATATTAATCCTCATGTTTATTAAAAAAGTTTTAATAAATATTTCCTCAACCCAAACCCTTGAAATAAATAAAACTTTATTTATTTCCTAAAAATCTAATTTATCCTCATCCTAAGAAGTTCTAGACTCTTCTAGAAAGTTTTTATCCTCATCCAAAGTCTAGACTCTTCTAGAAGATGTCTTTAAACCTAATCCTAATCCCCTCCTAACCTTGTCACATTCTCTAAACATGGGTTAAGACTTACTAACCCAAGCCAAAGTTAACAAATATCTCCTCCTTCACCCACCCTCATTAAATGCCATCCACTTGTCTATCCCTAAGCTAATCCTAAACCATCCTAATCCATCCTCTAATCATTTGCACAAGCCTAAGCAAGCTTAAAACCCTCCTAATAAAGCCCAAGTCAAAATTGCTCTCATCTCCCTCAAAATATCTCAACCATAAAACTTTATGAAGTCCACTAGGCCATAAATGACTCTTCCAAGCCCTTTTATTGCTCTTACAAGTCATTATCAGGGTCTTTATGAAGATTTTATCCCTTGAGCCTCCTTTGTTGACTCATCCTTCCCCTTTCCTCCATCATCTCACCCTGTGACATGTGTCACTCCTTGATTGGTTGTAAGGAAGCACAATCCATGTGCTCTCTTCTCATGCAATCTGAGCCCTCCATGAGCTTTTCCCCATCCTTGCATCTTAGCCCTCAATCCCTCAAGCCTCTTGCCTATAAATTGGATCCTTCCCCTTCGCAAAACAACACAATCCATGAAGTAAAGTCATAATGCCATTTTAAGAAGCCATTTTACATCAAAACCATACACTCACACTCAAATTCCAACTCCATTTGAAGTCATTTTTGAAGCATAAGCTTGAGCATACATCCTATCTATTTAGACAAAGCCACTCAACAAGAGAGATTCTTATTGAGAGAGTCCATTAATGGCTCATATTCTCAATTGAGAGCTCATCTTAGTCTATCTTGAAGTTTATGAATTTTGTTTAGTTTGTAGAAGCTTTATTTAAATTTGGTTTCTATTAGCAACTAACATTGCTCATATATAGTGGCTACTAATGGTATGAGAGTTTTGAATTGAAAACAAGGTGCATAACAAGCTAGGTAGGAAGATTGAGCTCAAAGGTGGTGTCTAATCCTACTTACTTGGTGATGTTATAGGGTTCACAATACAATGGACAAGCTTGTGGTGCTGCCTGTACTTCGTAGTTATGTTCTATGGAATGGTTTGCATATATTGTTGTATTTGTTTAATTTGTGTGATGAATTCAATGGCTTTGTCAACTTCGTCTTAAGATAGAGTAATTGATGCTAAGGATAGTAGCACCGGATAAGCCCTATCATTCAATTATAGAAGTTAAAATTGGGTAACATGGAAAGGGTTGTGGTTTGTAGAGTTGGGAAGACCTTTTCCATAGTTGTGCTTAATGAAAAGTAGGCTTCCATCCCATCTGTGCTTCTTGAAGTAGTACATTTGAAGAAGCTGCAATATTAATCCTTTTACTAAAGGAAGCAGATCAATTTTGTGCCTGTCAATGACCAAATTTCCATGTGGGGCTGTCTCAAAAACACAGGGAATTGATTAGGGATGATGGTACTTTGACTTTGTTAGTAACTCAACAACATAAGTTTCACAAGTCCATATTCATCGTAAAAACTATAGTTGTTGTTCTCTTATCCAACAAAATTTGCAAGCTGTGAGCATTTAGTATTGGCCATGTTACATCTCCTTAGCACAAGATTTGTCTGCCCCATGATGAATAGCTATTGTTGAATCACTACTGATTTTTGCCTTAATTTACCAACTAATCCATTATGTCAACATATGCTGAGAAGGGAAGGGCAATGTTTGATAAAATATGTTGGCTAATCATCATTTCTATGACTGGGACTTCGTTCTATTCTTCCATTGTTCCCATTCTATCTGCTTAGTATATAATTCCCTCCATGTTTTGCACATGTGTTTACATATTATTCCAAATATGTCTTCATCCTCCTCTCTATTTTGACCTAATTTCACACCATGTTTGCAAGCTTCCATTATTCAAATAGTCGTTTACATTTGCAGTTTGGCTATAATTACAAAAATTTGGCTCGGCATGCCTGAGAACGTTCAAGCACTCAACAAGACAAGATGAGGTTAGGGATAGGGTCTACCCAGCCACCTAGAGCTAATGGAATAGACAATTCGATCTTAGGATGAAAGGTGAGAGAGATTTGGCAGTTGGCAACTTTGTACTGGCCAACACTACAAGTTTCAACATCACCTACGATGGCGTTACAAAATCAAAATAGATTAAGATCTCCAAAAAGTAAGAGAGGTTATAGGTCTCCACAACATGGTCCTATAAGAACTAGAATCACATCCATGCCTCACATGAGCTCTGAGATATGCCCCATTAAAGATCACTACCCTATGGCATTTAGTGACCCTTAGAGACATTTTGGTTTAGCGTGATTGAGAACATTTGAGCGCTCAACAGGATGGGACAAGGTTGGGGATAGGGTTTACCTAGCCACTCAGAGCTAACAGAATAGATAATTCGATCCCACGACGAAAGGTGAGAGAGATTCGGCAGTTGGCAACTTTGTACTAACCAATACTACAAGCTTCAGCATCACCTAAGATGGCGTCACAAAATCAAAACAAAGTATGATCCCAAAAAGTGAGAGAGGTTATTGTAGGTCTCTACAACACAGTCCTATAGGAACTGGAATTGCATCCATACCTTGCACAAGCTCTGAGATATGCCTCATCAAAGATTGTTACCCTATGGCATTTAGTGACCCTTAGGGACATTTTGGTTCGGCGTATCTGAGACTGTTCAAGTGCCTAAAAAGATGGGACGATGTTGGGGATAGGGTTTACCTAGCCACTCGGAGCTAAAAGAATAGATAGTTCAATCCCACGATGAAAGGTGAGAGAGATTTGGCAGCTGGCAACTTTATACTAGCCAACACTACAAGTTTTAGCATCACCCGAGATGGCATCACAAAATCAAAATGGAGTATGATCTCTAAAAAGTGAAAGAGGTTATTGTAGGTCTCCACAACATGGTCCTATAGGAACTAGAATCACATCCATACCTTGCACGGGCTCCTAGATATGCCCCATCAAAGATTGCTGCCCTATGGCATTTAGTGACCCTTAGGGACATTTCATTTTGATGTGCTTGAGAATATTCAAGTGCTCAATGGGATGGGGATAGGGTTTATTTGGCCACCCAAAGCTAACAGAACAAACAATTTGATCCCACGACGAAAGGTGAAAGATATTTGGTAGTTGGCAACTTTGTACTGGCCAACACTACAAGTTTCAACACCACCAGAGATGGCATCACAAAATCAAAATAGAGTAAGATCTCCAAAAATTAAGAGAGTTTACTATAGATCTCTACAACATAGTCCTATAAGAACTAGAATCACATCCATACCTTGCACGAGCTCTAAGATATGTCGCATCAAAGATCGCTGCTCTATGGCATTTACTGACCCTTAGGGATATTTTGGTTTGGCATGCCCAAGAATGTTTGAGTGCTCAACAAGACAAGATAAGGTTGGGGATAGGGTTTACCTGGCCACACAGAGCTAAGAGAACAAACAGTTTGATCCCATGACGAAAAATGAGAGAGATTTGACAGTTGGCAACTTTGTACTGGCCAACACAAGTTTTAGCATCACCTGAGATGGTGTCACAAAATCAAAATGGTGCAAGATCTCCAAAAAAGAGAGAGAGTTTACTATAGGTCTCCGTAACACAATCCTATAGGAACTAGAATTGCATCCATACCTCGTACGAGCTTTGAGATATGCACCTTCAAAGATCGTTGCCCTATGACATTTAGTGACCCTTAGGGACATTTCGGTTTGGTGTGCCTGAGAATGTTCAAGCACTCAACAAGATAGGATGAGGTTGGGGATAGGTTTTACCTAGACACTTGGAGCTAATAGAATAGATAGTTGAATCCCACGACAAAAGGTGAGAGAGATTTGGCAGTTGGCAACTTTGTACTGGCCAACACTACAAGTTTCAGCATCACCTAAGATGGTGTCGAAAAATCAAAATAGAGTAAGATATCCAAAAAGTGAGAGAGATTATTGTAGGTCTCCACAACATGGTCCTATAAGAACTGAAATCACATCCATACCTCACACGAGCTCTGAGATATGTTCCGTCAAAGATCGCTACCCTATGGCATTTAGTGACCCTTAGGGACATTTTGGTTCAGCATGCTTGAGAAAATTTGAACACTCAACGAGATAGGATGAGGTTGGGGATAGGGTTTACCCAGCCACTTATACCTAACACAATAGACAGTTCAATCCCATGACCCTTTTTCCACTAAGTTGCAAATTTGAATAACTTTTACAACTTTCAATAATGCAACTTTGCACAAAAAGTGTAATTTTTACATTTTTTACTTGATTCCAATTCCACTACTTGGAAAAGGTTCGGCAACACTAAAATAACTTATTTCCAAATGCTCAGCCCTTCACCAATTCCCAAACTCCTGTAAAGTTGTCATTATTTTTGCAATTTTGCTTTGACAACTTTTGCAATTTTTTGCAATTTTTGACATCTTAACTCCTAGACGCCTAAAACTTAACCTAATGACACTAAGCACCTTTATAACCTTCTAAGAAATATAAAAAATCCTTTTTTTCTTGAAAATTCACCTATATTGCTCATTTTTATGCCTAAAAAGTGGCCCATAGTGTAACAACAGAGACTTGGTCCAAAACAACCATACCTCATCTTTTGATATGTTATAGAGGAGCGAAATAAGTATCCTAATATTCAATTTATTTTCTTGATGTTATGAAAAAATGTGGAGAAAAATGAAAGAGGATAGCATTTTATGTTAGTGTTTGTATTGGAATTGTCATTGTTTCCTTAGCTAGTGTTTTTCATGAGTTAGAGTATAATAATCTATCTTTTGTTAGGATTGAGTTCAATATTTTAGTGTTCTTTTTTATTAGTGTTGAAAATGATTTGGAATTTGAGTTAGTAATTATATGAAGGCTCTAAATGGTATTCATGCTTCTTGTTGGTGTTCTTAGATCATGTTAATGGTTCACATTGATTGAGGAGACCAAATTTTTATTTATTTGGTGGTTTTTTGATGTTTCTATATTTAGGGTCTAACTAATTTGATGAAACAATAAGTTGTGATTTTTGGTGCTACTTTAGTGATACCATTGCATGCTTTTGGTTATTCATTTGGGTCCTATCCAAGTCTTGGATGACTTGATTTGGATAACATTACTAATTAAACATAATATTTATATCTTTTATTGTAATAGGCATTAGCCAACCTTGTTCATGTTTAATCTTTGTAACATGTATAAATGAGATAACATTTATATAATTGAGAGTATGTTAAGTATGCAAAGGATGTGCAAATGAAATATATTGTATACATTTTATGAATAAGTAGAAGTTGTGCTTCATTGGATTTGTCTTGGTATTTGAGATGTTTATCTTCTTGGCTATAATGGACATTATGTCCACTCTCTTGTAATCAAGATTATATCAGTGAACCCAACTAAAGGAAAAATCTAAGATTTATTATAAGAAATGTGCTCTACATAGCTTGTCCATAAATTGGATCATATGCCTCTAGATGTAAGTGGATTGAATTTTTTCTCTATTTAAAAAAAAATTTAGGAGTACTTTTTCATAGTACAAATGTCTTGTGGTTTTGGCTCCCACTAGGTTTTCCTTAATAGGTTTCCTCAAGAACATATATGATGCAAAGCCCTCCACTATCACCTTAAATAAACTAACTCAACTTGAGGATTCAACAATATAACTTGGAATCAACTCAAGGAATCAGTCCTACTCAAAGATCAAATGGAGTTCTTTGACTTGGTAGATTACTTCCTCAACCATGCTCATGATTTCATCATCTTATTGTCTCAATCCAATCTATTCAAACTCCAATACTCAACCATGCTTACTGAATGGCTTAATGAGTCTTGGAAACTTCTCCCATTCTATCCTTGCTTTCGCTAGTTTGAATTTTTTGGTTACATGCACACAATCATGACTTTGCATCACAAAATATTCATATTCCAATAATTTTCATGTTCTTTCGTTACATTTTGATCTAAACAAAAAATTCTAAACTTTCACTTATTCAAATGACTAATATGAAAATGGGTCCTATTAAAGAATCTAATATAAATTCAAATAATGTATCTAGATTCTAAACAAATCAAAACATAAAGTTTGTGATTTAAACTTATCTCATCACTGATACATAATAATAATACCCACCTTGTCATGTGGATAGTCTTGGGGGAGAGGTTGCAACATTGTATTTGGATCCAATTGATCACTCTTTCTCTCTCCCTCTCTCCCTAGTCAATCTAATGAGCCAACTAGATCTGCTCTACATTTTAATGTCTCAAGTATTGCCTTGTGGTCTGACTCGCGAACTTTTCAAAGAATCTTATTATGTGGTTTTCCACCATATTTATCAAGTGGACATTTGATGTGACAACAAGGTTTGAAAAATGAAGAATCTTCCTCTCTATTTGCCAATCCTCGAATAGCCACAAGTTAGGGTTCTTTATAGAATATTGTCTAAGCCATGTGTTAGTTACAACCACTGCACCGACATAGTACTCTAAATCTTCACCATCTATAACTGAGTGATCCAATTTTTGTTTGGCTTTGACACAACAACACAAATAATAATCTATCCCTTCTTCATTGTCTTCAGGTGCAATAACAACAAAAACATGGCCTGTAGTGACAAATGTACAAAATGCGATCATTAATTCAAAAAATACTTAGGTAAAAGTTATAAAGTTACATATTAAAATTACAAAGATATATAAATATATATATTACCAAGTTGCACTAGATCTGACAAGTGGTCAAAGCCAATAGATGAATCCATCTCTACCATTTCCAGTGCTTGTGGGGGATGATAAGTGTCAATTGTGTCCAAAACTCGTATATCCCATTCGTCCACCCATTCAGTCGACTCACACTCATCCCAATTTTCCTCTGCACTTGATGGACAATAGCTTGCCATTTTTCGTGTGTGGATACTCCATGAACTTGCATTAGAGCTTCTAAAAGGGTGCAACTCACTAGATCTTGTTAGTGTGCAACAATCCTCATATGGTGTAATGTTAGTATTATCTATAAACCAAAAAAATCTATGAACCGTAGACTCACCTTCCTTACCTGGACCCATTGTAGCATTACACCACTGAACGATGGATTTTGCATCTATCAATATTGCTCCATCTTTTTACTTTAGTTCTTCATGAGCTAAGGCTCTTTTGATGCATGCGCCTGCACCATCGTGCTCTCCCTTTCCATGACTAGCCTCTGTGAAATTCCACATATATTAAATTCTACACAATTTGTGCATCCTGCTCAACCAATAGAACATCCACGCATTCTTGAATTGAGATGCATAATTGTCTGACCAAATAATGTGTCGATGATATGTTATGCCTGTAGACACCTAAATTTGATTACACCGCTTTGGTAATCCCATTTAGTTATCTCTAAAAGAATCATTAATTAAATTTTTATTTAATTAATCCTTTGCCATCCCCTAGCTGATCAGTTTAATTAATCATCTATAGTCCTAATTGATAAATCAAATAACCTATTATTTATCAATTAAATCCTATTCTTCTATCTAATTCCAAAATCCCCATTTATTAAATAAATCTATTTGATAAATAAAACCCTCAAATCTAATAACCCCTAACCTATCCTAAATCCCCCTTTTTAGCCTAATCCACCCCATCCACCCATACTAACCAAGCTTAGCCACTACCTCACCCACCCTCATGAATGCCATCCACTTGCAAATCTCTAACATCCCTAATCTAATCCTAAACCCAACCCTAATCCACCCCCTAAACTTGTCACATTCCCTAAGTAAGCTTAAGACTTTCCTAAGCCAAGGAAAGCCAACAATCTCAACTCCCTCCAAAATATCTCAACCACCCAACAATGAATGCTCTTACAAAAGCCATAAAGACTCTTACAAGCTCTTACAAGCCATAATGAAGGGTCTTTATGAAGATATTATACCTTGAGCCTCCTTTGTTGACTCATCCATTCCCTTTCCTCCATCCACTCACCCTGTGACATGTGTCACTCCCTGATTGGTGCTAAACAAGCACAATCCATGTGCTTCCCTTTGAGTGCATCCTAACCCTCCTTAAGATTTCATCTTTCCTTCCACCTTAGCCCTCCATCCCTCAAGCCCTTAGCCTATAAATTGAATCCCCTCCCAAGCCATTTCATCACAACCTTTTGAGCTAAAGTTATAATGCTAGTTTTGAGAAGCAAAAGCCTTAACCATACCCTTATAATGCCAAATTGAGAGCTCAAAAAGCTACCAATTTGCCATTTTCATCTCCATTGAAGCTATTTTGAGAAACTTGAGCATACATCCCACATCCACATAATAGACTCATCTCTAAATCAAGTGACCATTCTCATTGGGAGAGCCATTCCATGGCTCATATTCTCATTTGAGGGTTTTCACTTTGTCTCTCATATATGTTATGGTTTTTTATGCTAGTTATTGCTTTTGTTCTCTTAATAGATTAGTATTACTTGCTAGCATATTTCTCATATAAAATGCCATTGTTAGCCAAATCTTCATAAAATAGTTGAAAACAACCCTGTACAAACTCTGTAGAATGTGATTGATCATCGTTGATGTAAAAATGGTACTCCCTCAAAATCTTCCTATCATCCTCTGTACTTGTAGGTGAATGCATGAATGTTATGTGAACAAATATGGAAACCTGTTGAGAAGTATAATACTTTGGTTGCACCTCATTTTGTGGTTGCAGTGTGTAGTTCTCTGCGATGTCTACAACCGAAACAATGGTATCCAGTGGAAACATATCCTTGCACAACTTGAATTGCAAATCTAGCCATCGAGCTCTATGTGTATGACTTGCACACTCGTAAATAATTTTTTCACGAAAAATCTCCATGAACTCATACACTGGAATCTTTTCAATGACTAAATCACATCTTTTACCCCATTTCCCATCTTTTAGAGCATATGTCACTATCTTAATTTTTTTCGTAATCTACTATTTCATTTCCAATTGCATGTGTACTATCCATATGTTTAGAAATTGATAAAAGTTGCAAAGAACCACAAAATAAGCATGTACCATCCAAGCATAATGTCTTCTAAAATTGTTTGCCATCCCCTATTTCACATAAAATGTTGGATATGAATTCCCTTGAAGATCTTGGTGGCTCATTCATGTCACAATCCTGCAAAACATACTTAGAATGCAAAAACACATGTATATGCTTAGAAACATTAAAATGGTTAGAAAATTCAATATGTATCCTACAATAGCAAGTTGTGTGCGTGTGATTTATCTTGACATAAAAAGGTTTACCCATCTCAAAAAATCTTTGAATTATTCGAATTTGAGGATACATACTAATAAATTTTGCAAAAAATTGTATTTGAGTTGATTCCAAAAAATGTTTTGCATGTGGGTCATGATTTTGGCTACCAATCCTCCTTCTTACAACATCTCTTTTGTTAGGGGAAACATGTGTGTTATTTTTCCAAAAATATTCGATCAATGATTTCAAAGCTTCACTAATTTCTTTATCCTTTCGTGGTAGTCTACCGCTAAATGCCCATAACTCTTTTTTTTTTGGATCTTCCAATCTCTCACGCCTTAGCATGACTCTCCTTAGAGTACCTCTATCAATTTTCAATATTTTGCTTATCTTTCTCATGAGTCAAGATTTTTTCATTTGGGTACTTACTATTGTCGATGTAAGTACTCGTCTTGTGATATTACTATCTTTGGTGCATGATTTAGAACCCACTTTGTCATAAGCACTCATTAGATTCTTTACAATATTTTTTTCATTTGAATCATCCATCGTTCTTAGCCTAAGAATCTTCATAATAGGCCTAAATTTCAAATTCCTCATCATTTCAACAAATAATTGGCATTGACCTATAATATTTAATTCTTCAAAGAATAATCTCCACATATGATTAACTTTTCTTTGACAAGTACGCTTGCTAATCTTGTCAGGCATTGATTTCAAAATGTTAGTATCAATATTAATCAATTATTTTGGTCTTCTAAAACAAATTCTAGAAGGTGTTATAATCTCTTCCATTCCCTCAACATTTTGAACATCAACATAAGGTTAAGTGTATTGTGCACTTTGAACCGAAGATGATGTGCCTTGGCAATAAGATGCAAAAAATGGAATATTACCTACTTGATATGTTGATGTTGTGCCTTCAACATGACATGATAGAGTGTGTACATCGTTGGATCTACAAATTAGTGTCTCTTCAACATGAGAGGATGATATGACTCCAACATTGGAAGATGGTGTAGCTTCACAATTCAATTGTCTTCTTGAGTGTAATAGTCTCATTCATTCTCTTTGTCTTTCCAACTTTTCCTCTTTGTTTCTTTGTATTGGTGGTTCTTGATCCTCTTCGAAAGTCAAATCTTCATTATTGCTTTGCAATTTTCTTCGTTTACGTAGTAGTTACATTTTATCTCTTTTAATTGCCAAATCTCTCTCCCTATCTTCATTTGTTTAAGGTTTTGGTTTCTTCCTTGGCATGACGATAATTTCTACATGTAAAATTATTCAAACATCTGAATTACTTACAATGTGTAAATTACAAATCATTCAAATACATATAGAAATTATAATTATTTCAATGAATACACAATATATATCAAACAACTTTCCAAATTTCTAACCATTTAGAAATAACATTTCATTCAAACATACACATTTCAATGAATTCACTATATATCAAACAACATGTCAAATTATAATCAAATTTGTATCTATATATCAACAAACAATATTTAAAAAGGATTGCACTAACCTTTTTTATAGAAAGAATATTCAAAAAGCCTTCAAATAGCATATCCAATGATTGAATTTGGTGTTTGCTAACTTCAAAAAGTCTTCAAATAGTGTTTGCTAACTTCCAACAACTTGAAACCCATGTTTTCTATCGGAACAATAGAATGCATGTAAGGAAACTCAGGTGCGGAAACAACTTCCTACACTAATCTCATAAGGGAAGTATGATGCAAATCCTATTCAAATCTTCTACACTTACAGATTCAATATCATGTAAATAACAATATTGCAGCCAACCATGCATACAAAAAATAGACAGAGAAAGGAACACATAACACAAGGATTTGCCTGTGGGGAAAAACCTTTTGGTAAAACAACCCCACCCCTTCAGAACCTGCACAATGTATTATCTTCAACACGAGGTTACAATACACTTGCAATGCAAGTTCAACATCAACAACAGAAGACTCTAGTAGCTACTTGCAGTACCAACAATACACCTTTTTCGCATCACATCTCTTCGCAACCCTAAAAATACATTTTACAAAACAAATAATAAGAATAGGAATTATACAAGGTTGAGACACCTTATTCCTAATAATGCACAACAAACAAAAAGCAGAGAATGTATGAAATGGGACCCAAACTTGCTTTGTGACCATTTTGGGTGATTTGACATAGTGTGTACGCACTATAAAGCACTTACGCACTATAGTGCATATGCACTATGTCAAAACACATCTGTCCTTATCCCACCATCCCCCATCCCCTACTCTCTCTCTTTCCCTACTCTCTCTCTCCTCTCCCATCCCCTACTCTCTCTCTCACTGTCCCTCTCCCACTCCCTCTCCCATCGCCTACTCTCTCTCTCTCTCTCTCTCTCTATCTCTCTCTCTCCCTCTGTCTCTCCCTCTCCTACTCCCTCTCCCATCGCCTAATCTCTCACTCTCTCTCCCCCATCCCCTACTCTCTCACTCTCTATCCTCTCCCATCCCCTACTCTCTCTCTCTTTCTCTCCTCTCCCATCCCCTACTCTCTCTCTCCTTCTCCCACTGCCTACTCTCTTGCACCCTCTCTCTTCTCCCATCCCCTACTCTCCCTATCTCACACACTCCCATCTCCCCTCTTTTTCTCAGGCTACTCTCTCTCCCATCCCCTAGTCTCTCTCTCCCTTGTCCCATCCCCTAGTTTCTCTCTCCCTACTCTCTCCCCCTTCTCCCATCCCCTACAATCTCTTGCTTGCTCTCCCTCTCCCACCACCTACTCTCTCTCTCTCTCTCTCTCTCTCTCTCTCTCTCTCTCTCTCTCTCTCTCTCTCTCTCTCTCTCCCTCCCCTCTCCCACTGCCTACTCTCTCTCACCCTCTCTTCTCTCCCATCCCCTACTCTCTAGATCTCTCACACACACTCCCATCCCCCCTCTCTCCCCCTCTCCCACTCTCTCTCCCATTGCCTACTATCTCTCTCTCTCTCTCTCTCTTTCACACACACACACACACTCTCTCTCTCTCTCTCCCCCTTTCTACTCTCACTCTCTCTCTCCCATCCTTCTACTCTCTCCCATCCCCTACTCTCACTCTCTCTCTCCCATCCTATTCTCTATCTCTGCTATCCCCTACTCTCTCTCACTCTCTCTCTCACTTTCTCTCATCCCCTACTCTCTCTCTTACACACACTCCCATCCCCCCTCTCTCTCCCTCTCCCACTCCCTCTCCCACTTCCTACTATCTCTCTCTCACTCTCTCTCTCCCTCTCTATTCTCTCTCTCCCATCCCCCTACTCTCTCTCACACTCTCCCATCCCCTACTCTCACTCTCTCTCCCATCCCATTCTCTCTCTTTGCTACCCCCTACTCTCTCTCACTCTCTCACACTCTCTCCCATCCCCTACTCTCTCTCTTACACACACTCCCATTGCCCCCCCTCTCTCTCTCCCTCTCCCTCTCCCACCACCTAGTCTCTCTCTCCCATCCACTACTCTCTCTCAGGCTACTCTCTCTCTCCCCTCTCCCATCCCCTAAACTCTCTCTTTTATAGATACACACTCCCATCCCCCCTCTCTCTCCTCTCCCATCCCTTACTCTCTAGATCTCTCACACACACTCCCATCCCCCCTCTCTCTCTCCCTCCCCCATCGCTTACTATCTCTCTCTCACTCTCTCCCATCCCCTACTCTTACTCTCTCTCTCCCATCCCCTACTATCTCTCACACTCCCTCCCATCCCCTACTCTCACTCTCTCTCTCCCATCCCCTACTCTCTCTACCACCCCCTACTCTCTCTCTCCCATCCCCTACTCTCTCTCTTACACACATTCTCATCCCCCCTCTCTCTCCCTCTCCCACTCCCTCTCCCACTGCCTACTCTCTCTCCCCCATCCCCCACTCTCTCTCTCCCCACTCTCATCCCCTACTCTCTCTCTTTCATAGACACACACACTTCCATCCCCCCTCTCTTTCTTCTCTTCCATCCTCTACTCTCTAGATCTGTCACACACTCTCCCATCCCCCCTCTCTCTCCCTCTCCCACTCCCTCTCCCACTCCCTACTCTCTCTCCCCCATCCCCTACTCTCTCTCTCCCCTCTCCCATCCCCTACTCTCTCTCTTTCACAGACACACACACTCCCATCCCCCCTCTCTTTCTTCTCTTCCATCCTCTACTCTCTAGATCTATCACACACTCTCCCATCCCCCCTTCTCTCTCTCTCCCTCTCCCACTCCCTCTCCCACCACCTACTATCTCTCTCTCAAGTTCCCTCTCCCTCTTTACTCTCTCTCTCCCATCCCTTACTCTCACTCTCTTTCTCATCCCCTACTCTCTCTCACACTCTCTCCCATCCCCTACTCTCTCTCTCTCTCTCTCTCTCTCTCTCTCTCTCCCATCTCGTACGAGCTCTCTCTGCCACCCCCTACTCTCTCACACACTCTCACACTCTCTCCCATCCCCTACTCTCTCTCTTTGCCACCTCTACTCTCTCTCACACTCTCACACTCTCTTCCATCCCCTACTCTCTCTCTTACGCACACTCCCATCCCCGCTTTTCTCTCTCCCTCTCCCACTCCTTCTCCCACTGTCTACTTTCTTTCTCTCTGATCCCCTACTCTCTCTATCTCTCTTTGCCCTCTCCCATTCCCTACTCTCTCTCTTTCACACACACACCCATCCCCCCTCTCTCTCCTCTCCCATCCCCTATTCTATCTCTTACTCACTCTCCCTCTCCCACCACCTACTCACTCTCTCACTCTCTCCCTATCTACTCTCTCTGCCACTCCCTACTCTCTCTCACATTTTCACACTCTCTCCCATCGCCTACTCTCTCTCTCTCTCTCTCTCTCTCTCTCTCTCTCTTACACACATTTCCATCCCCCCTCTCTCATCACCTACTCTCTCTCTCTCTCTCTCTCTCTCCCCCCTCTCCCATTCCCTACTCTCTCTCTTTCACACACATGCACTCCCATCCTCCTCTCTCTTGTTCTCCCTTTTCTATTTCATCTCCCACCACCTACTCTCTCTCTCTCTCCCCCATCCCATCCCCTACTCTTAATCTCTCTCTCCCATCTTGTACTCTCTCTCTCCCATCTCTCTCTCCCATCTTGTACTCTATCTCTGCCACCCTACTCTCTCTCACACTTCCTCTCTCTCTTACACACATTCCCATTCCCCCTCTCTCTCCCTCTCCCACTCCCTCTCCCATTTCCTACTCTCTCTCTCCCATCCCCTACTCTCTCTCTCTCCACTCTCCCATCTCCTACTCTCTCTCTTTCACACACACCACACACTCCCATCCCCCCTCTCTCTCTCCTCTTTCATCCCCTACTCTCTAGATCTTTCTCACACACACTCCCATCCCCCCCTCTCTCTCCCTCTCCCACTCCCTCTTTCACCGCCTATTGTCTCTCTCACACTCTCTCCCTCTCTACTCTCTCTCCCCCATCCCCTACTCTCTCTCTTCCCTCTCCCATCCCCTACTTTCTCTCTCTATCACCCCTACTCTCTCTCTCACACTCTCACACTCTCTCCCATGCCCTACTCTCAATCTCTTTCCCATCCCATACTCTCTCTTTTCCACCCCTACTCTCTCTCACACTTCATCTCGCTCCCATCCCATACTCTCTTTGCCACCCCGACTCTCTCTCACTTCCTCTCTCTCCCATCCCCTACTCTCTCTCTCTCCCCTCTCCCATCCCCTACTTTCTCTCTATCTCCCTCTCTCTCTCTCACACACACATAGCCATCCCCCCTCTCTCTTGCTCTTGTTTTGCATCTCTTCTTCCCTCTTTATGCACTATTTTGGTCTCAATAGTGTGCACACACTATAGCGTGCACGCGCTATTGAGACCCAAATTCAAAAAGCTTTAGTGTGCACATGCTTTAGGGCATACACACTATTCAAAGCTTTGCATTAAACCAAGCCTAAGGCTTGGTTTTACCTTGGAGATCCAACCCAAAGGTTTGGCATCTATAAATTGGTTTGAGACATTTTTGCTACAAACATACAAAAAATGATTGATTTTTCTTGTGTGCTCTCCTTCAAGATTCCTCATGGTTGAGCATCGATAAGATTAGGTTACATGACATTGTAGGTCTCTGTGTTAGCTATATAACCATATAAATTATTTTTAATTTGAACTATTTCAAGCCTTTCATCTATAATTTTTTTTGAATGTATGTCCATTTTTTGTTAAAAACCAACATGTACTAATTGGGCTGTAGATTTTAGCTCGTTCATCAAATTTTGTAACAACTTATTTTTTTAGAAACTAGATTCCATTCTATACACTTTGAAAAAAAAAGTTTTGATTTTAGATTAGTTTTCAATCATTTCTAGGGGGAGCACACAAATATTTCACGTTTTTGGGATGTGTCTAGTTAAAAAATTCATTTAAAAAAATACACATTATAAAATTACCCGAAAAATCTAGGATAAACTACATAGTGTTAAGTAACTTTTGACCAAAGCATTTAAAGAATTTCAAAAAAAAAGTTAAAATTTTAGGGGGGCCACACTTTGTACTATGTTATGTTTTTTTGGAATAAACAATGCCACTTTTTGTGGCCCCCTTTTTTGAGGACGTAAAACTAAACCATTTTGAAAAAAAATTTAGTAGTTTAGAAACTAGATTCAAAGGACTACTGCTTTTGTTTTTATCATATCTTAAATTTTTGAGCGTAACTATCTTCAAATTCTTGTTGAAGTTCAGAAATTGCTGATTTCAGAAAAAAGGTGTCCACTTATACCCCCCTTTTGGCACCACAACTTGGTGCACTTACCCCCAATAAACATGATTTTAAAGAAATTATTTTACTACATAGATTATGCTTAGACATTGGAGTAAAATTTATGGTAATAAGGATCAATTGTGTACTAGAGTGCCATAATATTGACAAAGATCCCTATGATCTTTCATGCTTGCATGAAGGGTATGATTTTTAGTTTCACTTCACATTTTACATATAATGAAGAATAGAAAGGTACAAATTTAGAAGTTTAACACCTTAAAAAGTGTTGTTGATTGGTTGACTTCAAAATTCAAATTTCAAAATCATCCTCTAACATATCAAATATGCACAAATGGCTAATTTACATATTGAAAATCATCCTCTTTAGAATCCAATTCAATATTGTTTTAATTTTTACATTAATTATACTAATTTATTAATCCTAACTCATCATCCCTATCTATCATTGTGATTCAATAGTTTACCTAACATACTTTAATTCATGTAAGTAGTTTATTTTCTCTTATACTTTTAAATGAAATAAATATTGAATTTTAAGAGTTATGAATGTAATAAATCATTAAACTATGATTTATTTTCCACCATAAATCTATCAATTATATTGGTATTGTTATAATAGTATATTTAGTTTAAACATAGAAACCAATATAATAAATCGTTTAAATAGATGTTGGTTCAATCCATGGTGAAGCAAGCTTCATGAATGACTAATCTTGAAGGCAACTCTATAACTACAATGAGTATTAAGTATTTCATTCATTATCATGAAAGATAAGTTCTTGGAAACAATTGTTAATAAAATATAAATCAATAAATTTGATTAAAAACTACTCAATTAAATGTAATTACCAATATTACAATGTAACTTATTTTCCAATAATTATATAAAAAAATTCAACAAGGTCTTTTAAGCCAAACTTTCATTAAATGAAACATTTGAATAAATAAATTACACATTTGGCATTGTTCAAGGCTATTTGAAAAATCATCAACTTAGTATCTCGTTCCTTCTGCAATATGCACATATTTACCAAACTGATGTCAAATGGAAAATGACTTCAACCTAGAAAGATATTCAACTAAGAGATGTATAAGTTGATAGCACTTCTCTAAATAAATAATTATTACACATCATGGATTTGAAGGATAAAAAATATTACAATCTAAATAATATTTTGAAGTTTCTGAATCAAATGTATTATGGAGAACCCTCTGCTAGGCTTTCCTTGTCATCTTCATTGAGATTACGAGTACCTATAATTTGACTCTTGAACTGTAATAGAATCTTCTAAACATTGCTTCATTTATTTAATGGGAAAAACTTGAGAATATTGACATTTAATGTAATGGGCTTCGCTCCTCTATATTCTTTGTCGCTGTGACATGAATAAACCCAAAATCCAAAGTCGATGCCAATTCACAAACTATCAAACACATCCCAATTCACACAATCCCCCAAATGGGTATCTATCTCACCTTTTTGGTAGTGCGACTGACATGCCATATTCTCCACCACAGATTCTCAAGTCTCTTGTTTTGCTTCTCTATACTTTTTTGTTTACGTGACTTGACAAACCTTACCATCTTAACAAATCCATGAAATAACGAAACAAAATATCTTAACATTAAAAAATAATTGCATTAACCTTGAAATGATGAAGATAGATCTCATCAAGACCACTAACAACATCATTGTGGGATTAAAATTCAACCCTTGCAAGACAAAACCAAACTCAAGATCTTCTTCAATGAACCACACAATTTCTCTGCACATTAAAGATTTAGACAAAACTTACCAAAAAATCCATTTATTCTAAAATGTGATAGTGAAAATCAAAATGGAGAATGATAAAAATATTTCAATAAGAACTCCCTCCAATGTGTACTCTTCACAAGCAATGCACCAGACATTTAAGTTTTGAATTCCATGGAAAGCTGGTGGAGAATCACACAGAGCTTCTCCATTTGGCATTGCTATATGCAAAATCATAATAAACCAACGGGCATAGTAATTTGAAGTTATGTTCGATGAGATTCAAATTTAATTTATGTTGGGCGGGATATATTTAAAATTCAAAATATGCTTTCCGTTTATACCACTTGTCTAGTTTGTGTGTCATGTCAATGATGGATGCTATTCGAAGTCCATGCCATACGATGCTTAAGAGATAAGAGCCATGCCATTTTTTGTGTCTAGATAGATAGCATTGCCTCGGATGATGCAACAAATTATATATACACAAACACCATGACAATAGCATTTTCAAGCCTAATCTTCCATTGCAAAGTTACAGAAGTAGCTAAGGTCTATACCACAAAAGGAAGAAGATGTTACCTTCGATAGTTGCTAAAGTAGAGAAGCAACTTAGTAGTCTATCAATAATAGGTACTATGTAAGATTGTGTATATTTTGTAATTTTCTAGTTTAAATTTAATTTTAATTAATTTATCTATTTGAGTTTTAAATTTATTATTAATTTGTAAAGTGGGTTTGTTAGGTTTTGTATAATCTTCAAAAGTAAGTACTTGCTTTATCTTCTTATTAAGATTATTTTTAGTTCTTTTTAATGTGTTTTTAAAATTATGATCTTACATTGTATCTAATTGTGTAATTAATTTAAATCAAGATCCTACATTCTCATTCAATCTTGCTCAAAACTCTAAGTCAATTCTAATTTCTATGCACAATTTTACCATTTATCTATCCACTCACACAATTCATTTTCCTCTTGAGTCTCATTTTTGCATTCATAGTTCATTTTCTTGCTTATCTTTCTAATTTTTTTTGAACCACTTATTACACCTTGATCCCTGCAACTCCACCTTGAGATTAGTGCCTCCATGTATAGTTCAAACTTGATTTAATCTATACTTGGTACAGATCAAATTGGGGGTTTAATTTAGATGAGATTTAGGGTCCATTTTAGAATATTTTGTTTTCTTGCCAAATGCAGTCAACCCTTGTAAATTTGGAGCAAAAAATCATTGTAAAAGAATGCCTCATCCCCTCATTTCCATGTCACATCTCAAGCAAACATCCATTCTCAAGAAAGACATCGAGAAAGCTATGGCGCATTTGAGGAGTTCAAATAAGAAAGCATCCATTAAAGGCATTTATTCATCATCCATCAAGCATTCATGTAGGTTCTTCCATGGATCTAACTTCTTTATTCATAGGAGGCAAAGGAGTTGGTCACCAAAGTAGGAGATCTATATTCATTCATTCAAGTCTTCTCCTTCTTCCTCTTCAACCTAGAATTGAGGTGAATTACAAGCATGCACTAAAGTTGTTTTTGTGAAATACAAGCATCTAAGATACTGAGGACTTCTCCACAAGACTAAGCCAAATAATACTAATCCCTCCCCATGATTGCCACCTCCCTCATCCTTGATAAAGGTAAATAGATTAAGATGGACTACAATGATGTTAATACTAGTAGTGGTTACAAAATGTCTACTGTCCATGAACATTGTGCATCTAATGATGGGGAGATTCACAAAATTAAGGATGAGATGGATACCATGGATGTGAGGTACAACATATTGGCCACCTATGAGTTGAGGGTCATGCATTTCTTTGCTACAACCCTAATTCTATTGCAGGAAGAAAAAGATAATTAGGGGTAAAAGCACAAACCTATGTCACCTTTTATAAAGAAATGGGATATTAGAATGTGACAGTTCAACATTAATGACAAAAAAAATGGTATTTGTGTTTAGAATTTGAAGACGATGTAAACTGATGAAATGTGTAGAATTGGATGAATTTTATGCCCATCATTTTTATAATTTTTTTGAGTAAGAATTTATTCATTTTATTTTATTTTGAAGTCCCTTTTTTAACTGTAAAAAAATAGGGTATAGGTCCCGTCAAAAAAAAAAATGCAAATCATCTTTTTTTGTTCTAATTTGAAAACATCTTATAGGTGACATTTATAGCTAGGGAGCAAAAAAAGAAATAATTATTTTTGATGCATATCTTCTTTGTTATAAGTACTCAAGTTCGACCTTTGCGAAAGCCAATAGTTTTTTCCTCTCATCAAAACTTCCCAATCAAATCTACACCTTCTTGAAAAAAATTTACATATTCATGAAGAGGACTCTCTCCTCTAGAGATAAATATAATTTTTTAGTTTTTTTGATATGATTTACTATTCATAATAATAAGTTTCTGGATTAGATTGTGTAAAGATTTTTTCATCAACATTTTGAATCACACTACATGATCCATCATCAGGATGAGAGAGCAAGAGGTGTAAAGATTTTTTTACACCTCTTGCTCTCTCATCCTGATGATGGATCACGTAGTGTGATTCGAAACGTTGATGAAAAAATCTTTACACAATCTAATCCAAAAACTTAGTATTATGACTATCATGGATTGTGGAAATCTGATCACATTAAATGATTTACTATTTTTTTTTCCTTTTTTGAGAAAGCATGTTTGAAATGTTGAAATATCGACTCATACTATTTTGAAATTATAATATATTATAACTAATCAAAATACTCAAAAAATTATATAATGATGATATTGAATCTGAGATCTATAAAGGGGTATTTTTAGTTTTTGAAAAAAAAAGATTTTTGGTAGAGAAATGAAATTTGACCAAAATAGGTTTTGGTATCATGAACGGTGACATAGATCTATTCTTTTACCCTCAGGAGGACTCAAATGATGAGGAAACTGTTTGCCTTCCTTACTGAAGATTGGACTCAACTTCTACTAACTAAGCCCAAGGAGGGCGAGAATTTGAAGTGATGGTTTTTATTTTGTTAGTCTTATTTTACAGCTATTGGAGGATCCTTGGGATCCAACTTCATATTTTTTTAAATGGTCTACATGGCACAAAACCTCTGTTGATTTTTTTAGTGAATTCCATTAATAGTCGTAATGGTGTTATGATGCCGCTTCTAGTAGGAGGGTAGATAGTAATTACTTTTCTATGCTTTCAACAAATAGTTTGCTTACCGTTAGTAGGAAAATTGTGAGGTTTAACTAGTTATGTTTTGTGAATCTATGTTTTTGGATTCGATTGTGTATATATTTTTAGGATCAATATTTCAGATCACACAATGCGATCCATCATTACGATGAGAGAAAACAAGAATAGTAAGATATGTTGATCAAGCCTCACCCCCAGGGGACTAAAAAACAATAGAGGGGGCAAGAGAAGCACGTAGAACGATGGTTATGTTCGCTTGAGTTTTTGATGTTAAGGGAAATGATAAACTAACAATATGTTGTGGATTACTCTCATTATACTATTGCTATAAATTGTGCATTAACATATGATTATATCTTCATAAGTGAACCCCCTTGTTTTGACTACTTTTAGTATTTACAAAAAAAATAAAATATTAAAGTATATACTAAATACAAGAAGAAATAAATAACTAGAGGTAAAAATGTTTTTTGCCACCAAAAATTAGAAAAAAATGTTTATGGAAACTTCTTTCAGTTTCTTTTAGTCATAACTCCAAAATTTCCATTCTTCACTTCAACATTCTTATAGGACATGATTAGGAAACATAGTTATAGATTTGAGAGCCAGGAAGCATAGTTATAGTTTCAGTGCACCGATGATTGTGCACAACCAGTTTAGCAAATTCTTAGCAAGAGCCCAATGAAACTAATTTTTAGATCTAAAATCAGGTGCTCACAGATGATGTAATTGTTCATCTACCTAAAACAATTCACAATGCTAGAGACGTTGAAGCTTAATGCCATTACCAAAACCTTACGCCTATCATGTCAAATGCCTCATAGAAACCCAATAATTCACAAAGGGATAGGCAAAGGCATTGCCAAACTTTTTAAAGATATTGAACTCATTGACAGTTGCAAGCAGATTGTTCAACTCTACAATGAGTTCAAAAGTTGCAAGCAAATTGTTCAGCAATACATAAACTACAACGTTATCAAATCTCGCTAAGAACTAGACAATGTCTCAAAGAGTGCAAATGAATGTTGAGTAGCGGGGATGATTGCAGGAGGGCCATTTGGGCAATGGCAGTTTAGAAACTTCTAGACCCAAATGTAATTTATCTTATTAAACTATTGTATTTGTAAATTCACACTTTGTTAACATTTAAATACAAATATATACTTACTTATTTTAGTTTGACCTAATGATTTAACTAATTAAATATATTTGTAAATCTAAAATTCTGTTTACTAAATCAACAAGTTCATTGTATACTTTTCAAATTTTTTGTTGTTGTTATTTATTTATATTTTATTAAATTTTTATAAAATTGTATATTAGTTAATTATTATATTAGAATGTGCATTTGAAAAAATCATTTAAAGATTTTTTTTTTACAACATATAGATTATCATATGTAAGTGTTTTTCAATATTTTTTTATCATAATTAATAAAATGTGCCATCTTAAGTTTGAGATCAATATTAGCTTCAGATTAGATTTTATATCTTGTAAGATCAAGCTTAAACTATAGTTAGATTAATATCAAAAGAAGTTAATGTTAGAATTTATATTATTTTAACTTAATAATTGTAATAAATATGATTTTTTTGGTTGAAAGTCATTATTAAAATGTTTTACCTTTTCTTGTTCAAAAAAATATAAACAATAAAAAAACTATTTGAAATATTGACAACACAATTTTTTTTGTCTTTTCTTTAATACTTTTATTTTACATTATTTAAAATTATCTAATTATTTTATTGTTTTGTAAACAATAATTTAGATTAATTTTTTTGGTTCTATAGATAAGATATAAGATAAGATAAGATAAATTCATTAATCTCTAAAAACTTATAGAACAAGAAGCAAAGAACCAACAGACCACCAAACAGTGGTCAGGAAAGCAAACAAAAGAGAAAAGAAAACCAGATATAAGATGTAGACTAAGGGTTCTTCCTAGGCTGGAAGAAGTCCAGCACTGAAAGATACAGACCCAGGGGAGGGAGAGCATGTAGTCGTCTTTGAGATTTGCTATTGTCATGGACCACACAAATGAATATCATTAGCAAGGATTTGATTTCACATTATAAACTATGAAAAATGTTGCTTACTAATCAAATTATAGAAGTTGTAATAAATGTTGTGCTCATATAAGATCATAAAAGTTTTTTCTTTTAGACTATATTTTACTTTAAATATTCAAAAACAAATTCAATATTTTTCAAAATATTATCATACTTTGAACAAAATAAATAATCGACTAAAGCTCTTTCGGAACTCTTGTTATACTATATAAGTATAATTATTCATTTACTTGTCCAAATATTTCATCGCCATACAATTCCCATTCATTTGTTTAGGTCAAATGTCTCATTTGTTTAGGTGTAACAAACCTTCAATGATGCCTTTCTCAAAACGGCCCGCCACACAGAGTCAAAGTTGTAACACAAACAAACTAGCAAACCTACATAAATTATTATTATTAATTATTATAGTGTCGTCATCGAATATTTTCCACGTAGAGAAGAATATGAATCATTTAAAAAAATGGAAAAGTGTCTTTATTAGGTAATCACCGTATCACTTGCAATGTACGTAAAAATATTTTAATACGATAGGATCCGAAGTACCCATCCGTGAAGTCCCATCTTACCCCAAAACAAAAAACATAGAAAAAAAAAAACACAAACAATAGAAGCACGCCAATAATATTGTCTAAATAACACATCTGAGCCTCCAACGAGGTCTCACGGATGCTCAGCAAGGACGGTTCATGGGGGATACAACATTATTTTTATTGTGATGTGAATATCAGGATTTAACTGTATGATTTTTGAGTCAAACTCGATGACCCATGTTTCATGAGTAGTGATTCAACTTGAATCCATCTCTCATGAGAATAAATGGAACACTTAGCACTCATTGGATCTAGGTGATGCTCACAGGGGTGAAGCACCGGGACTTCCCGGGAGGTCACCCATCTCAGTACTACTCCAGCCTGAGCGCGCTTAACTACGAAGTTTCCTCCACAGTTAAACCCAAAGCTTGCAACCCCATTTGCAAAACCTTCACCAAGTGTTGTGCCTTATGAACCATTCATTAGAAAGCCCCTTAAGCTCATCAATTGATAAGTAGGAGATGATTTCCACAGCTAGTCAAATTGTGATGTGAATATCAGGATTTAACTGTGTGATTTTTGAGTCAAACTCGATGACCCATGTTTCATGAGTAGTGATTCATGGGTCATCGAGTTTGACTCAAAAATCACACAGTTAAATCCTGATATTCACATCACAATTTGACTAGCTGTGGAAATCATCTCCTACTTATCAATTGATGAGCTTAAGGGGCTTTCTAATGAATGGTTCATAAGGCACAACACTTGGTGAAGGTTTTGCAAATGGGGTTGCAAGCTTTGGGTTTAACTGTGGAGGAAACTTCGTAGTTAAGCGCGCTCAGGCTGGAGTAGTACTGGGATGGGTGACCTCCCGGGAAGTCCCGGTGCTTCACCCCTGTGAGCATCACCTAGATCCAATGAGTGCTAAGTGTTCCATTTATTCTCATGAGAGATGGATTCAAGTTGAATCACTACTCATGAAACATGGGTCATCGAGTTTGACTAAAAAATCACACAGTTAAATCCTGATATTCACATCACAATTTGACTAGCTGTGGAAATCATCTCCTACTTATCAATTATTTTTATTATATTCAAATTCAGATGTTTTTTTATACAAATTATGGCTGAAATTTTAGAAAATTGTTATAAGAGATTATATATATTTGTTTATTGTATAATTTTTGAACTAAATTTTTGTTATAGACAGTATTAAAAAATAAAATAAAAATAGTTCTATTATTTAGATTTTGGTATTTTTATACATTTGATTATAACAAATTGTATCATTCTATAAGGAGTCATATGTAAGGAGATAATTTTTCAAAGTGATTCAAATATTAAACTAGACAAGAATATACATATACAAATTTTAATTTTAATTTTTATCATCCAAATGTACAAATAATAGATTGTCAAAAATTGATATACATCTAAATCATCCTTCTACCTTGTGTGAGTCTAAAAGACTACTTCCATAGGCCAATTATGTTAAGATCATATATAAGATCAAAAAATTTAAACTAAAAGAAAAAAGAAAAAAAGAAAAAATAAAATTTTATATATATATATATATATATATATATATATATATAATTAATGTTATTTGATAAATAATTATTTTAGTATACATAGTATTTTTTTAAAAATCAAAATAATTAAATTGATAGATGCTATTATTTATTTATTTAATAAAGCAAATTTTTTTTTGTTATACGAACTATTTTTCAATGAAATTAATTAAATTATGTAGATGTTGGTACTTCTCTATAATTGATTAGAACAAAATGAGATCCTTTCATCAAAAAACTACATGCAAGGAAATGCTTTCTACAAAAATCGTCTAAATATTGAACGGTGATCACAACAAACCTATAAAAAATGGGATAAAATGAACAAGTATACATCTAAATCATCTTTCCAATTGGTCAAAGCCTAATAGACTACACAAATTTGGATAAAATGAACAAGTATACATCTAAATCATCTTTCCACTTGGTCAAAGTCTAAGAGACTACTTCCATAGACCAATTATCAAGATCTCTTCGCATAGGGGTTAAGATATATATATATATATATATATATATATATATATATATATATATATATATATATATATATATATATATATATATACACATGTTTTAGGGAAAATAAAAATAATAGAAATTGTTTATTTGATAAAGTAAATTTTCAATATAAAGAGTATAAGTCAATGGGCCATGGCTCACAAAGAGCCCACTAGGATCAAGTCTTGCTGAGTGCAAGGCTCGGAGATCATGCCGCTTGGTCTGAACCCTCCATCAAAAAGAATAATAATATAAACAATATCATTTTAATGAAAATAATTAGATTATATAGATATATGTATTCCTCTATAACTGATTATAACCAAATAATCATATATATTAAAATGTACAAAACTTCACACAACACAATAAAAATGTGAACCTTAATGACCACCTCCCCAATAAAGTCAACTCTATGCTTCAATCAGCTAATAGCATGTTTACAACGTACATTAACATATATATATATATATATATATTTTTTTTTTTTTTGAACTTACACCAAAATCAAAGTGGAGCCTCACCAACTCGGTATAAAAATAGAATTTGAAATCAACAGATGAAATCAGGGTGGACTTCAACGCGATCTGTGGCTTATCTAGTCCATAGGACAACACCATCAAATAGCTAGGAGGATTTTTTAAGTTCAAAAATACAACAGCGAATCCACTGTTTAGTTTAAACCAACATACATTTTAAAAACCAGCTGCCATAGAGAAAAGTAACATTCAACAAGCTTGAAGGGAACAGTGTGATTTTAAAAAGCATTGTCAGGTAACAGAGCACATAGGTTAAATTCAAATAAGCATCACTGTAGGTACCTAGGTCACGCCCAAACGTTATGGAGGTCTCCCAAGAATAATTGTCAGGAGTGGTTTGGGCAATGTGCCGTGTAGTTCTTTCTCTAAACTATTCATTTGAAAGTTGTTGATACAGTATTTAACAGGGCCTTAATCTCTATAAGCTAATTATAGACATTGAAATGCGAACCACATGTATTCAAAAAAATATGACTGATACTGATTCCTGCTCTGCACCAGCTTCTCCCTTTGTCTTGTTGTCTTTATTTTACTCGACTTGTTCTGCAAATATGCCATTGTTATTGGCATGGATATGAAATCCTGTTTCACTCCTGCCTTTTTTCCTCCGGGTTTGTTCTTTGCCTTAATAAAGCCAAGGATTCTGCCATAGTTTTGTTTCATGCAAATGAAACTCTCTTTCACTCCTGCCTCTTTTTCTCCCGAAGGCTTGGTCTATGCCTTTTTTTCCCAGGGCTTGTTCTATGGCTGAATGGAGCCTGGTAATGTGTAATGCATACAAAAACCAGTAAAGCCTCATTGTCGGTGGGGGCTTGAGAATGCAAATGAAAATGAGAATGGGAATGGGGAGGGTGATGATGTGGGTATTTTTGTCAATGGTGTTATTGATACTAGGAAGTAGAGCAACAAGGGTAGAAGTGGGAGTCCTGATGGAAATGAAGAGGGCATTGGACCCAAGTGGAGAGATATTGAGCTCATGGGTGGATGGAGGAAATCCATGCAGTGGGTCTTTTAAGGGAGTTGCCTGCAATGACCGTGGTAAGGTGACCAACATTTCATTGCAGGGCTATGGATTATCAGGTTCCATTCCTCCTGCAGTTGGCAGGTTGAAGTGCCTCAGTGGGCTCTATTTGCATTATAACAGCCTTCAAGGTGAAATACCAAAGGAACTCTCTAACTTGACGGACCTTGTGGACCTCTATCTGAACGTGAATGAACTATCCGGGTTCATTCCCAAGGAACTGGGCTCCATGTCTAACTTGCAAGGTACACAAAACAAATGGGTACTTAGTTTCTTTATTTACTTTTGTTATGTTTTGCACCCAATTGACTCAACTTGGATTCATTGTGCAGTGTTACAGCTGTGCTGCAATGGATTGACGGGGCCTATACCCAAGGAGTTGGGGTCGCTGAAGAAACTAAGTGTTCTTGCGTTGCAGGACAATGATCTGAGTGGAGCAATACCGGCCTCTCTTGGAGGGCTCAGCATGTTGACAAGGCTGGATCTCAGTTCCAATTCCCTCTTTGGTCCCATTCCTAGAACTCTCTCTAACCTCCCTCATCTAACTCTTTTGGACGTAAGGAACAATAACTTGTCTGGAAATACTCCAAAAGGTGATTCCTATAACAGCAAATACTGATTGCAGTTTTATCTTCTTTTAATTCTAATGTTTTAGATGGAATACAATAACTTTTGTTGTATAATGCTCGCAATGGCAAGGGCAGTAATCATAGGCAGTGGTCAAATCAAAATGTACAGCCTGTAAAAGATGAATGAATGAATGGGAGTTTTCAATGAAGGGCTTTTGTTTTGATTGCAATAAAACTCTCAGCTAGATCTCGACGCTCTCCATTAATTTCCTCCGCAGCTTTTGCTGTGTACGGTCAAAGAATTTATTATCCAGGTTTTCTAAGCTTTGTAGGCTGTTGCTCCATTGTACCCAATTTAAGAGCCTTATGCAAGGGCTTCCATTAGTTATCCAAGCAGGTACTATCATTACATAGCCTATTTTAGGAATGAACATATCCAATGCCTACTTTTTGAGTACCTACTAGATGGTTACTTTTCAAAATGGAACTGCAGAAGAACCGCTGCAATGCCTTTATATCTTACTTTCTCTGATTTGTCATAAATTTTCTTCTGAAACAATAACTACTCCAATATTAGGGAGAGATTGTATGCTGCTTCCGTTTTAATCTATGCCTATTTGAGGGAAATGTAAGTATCCGAGGTATAAAAAAATACAGCTGAATCTTTCTGTCTCCCCATGGACCTCTCTTAACCAACAATGTAGTAGTAAACCCTGATTGAGATGAATAATATATAAACCAAGGCTTATAGAAACCCTTCATATTGCACCATAATGACAAAAAGATTACGGTAATAATAATACAAGGGTATAAGCACCTCCTAACAGACCTCTCTAAGTTTCTATTGAGAAAGAAAGAAAGAAATTATCATAGTGCTGAAAAATAACTATATTAAGGGTTAATTGTTCTGTAACAGACCTATACTTAAAATCCCCACAGTGAAATATTGTGCATTAAACTCAACAAATGGGAACTTATGACGACCTTGTTTGGTAGCATGGAGACCATCTTCACCACCTGGACAATGTAGCATTCTCCCCACCCTTTTCAACATCTTCTATTTCAGCTGCCTCCTTATTTAGTACATAGTCACATCATGGATTTTGGATAAGAATGTGCTTTTTTTTGGTTTGATGGTAAAGGGTGGGTTTTGGGAAGAACCCAAACCCTTGTCCATGATTCTACAACACGTTTCTGCTACAAACTAAACACTGCAAACTCCGTCTCTATGCGTCTGCATTCTTTTTACATCCACTGGCATTATTTGGTTATAATCCACCTGCAAATGAAGTTCCAAGACATCCATTGATCATGCTCGTGCACTATCATATCCTTGGGGAGAGCTCAACCTCAGACTCCAACATTAGAACCAAGCAGTCCAAACACTTGACCACACTCTATTGACAAATGAAAGGCAATTGATCTTCAGATGTCATGTTCTATGTTTTATCTGTAATTTTGTTGTTCCATAGATCCTACATTGCCTGTTTTTTTTCCCATTAGATATTAATAATACTTTATTTTTTCAGGAGACCAAGTTTCTACGACAAAGTTGCCAATAAAACCTAAAACCCAAGAAAGCATAATAGTTGCCCAGCTTTCTCACCAACTTTACAATCTTCTTGCTCTTTGCTTATAATATGCACAATCTATTTATTGGATTGATTTTGCATTTCATTGCACTCTATACAAGGAGATTTGACACTATACTTCCAGTCTCTAATTACCTAAAATACTAGTTTTATATTGTACCTGTAATTTTTTTGTTCTTCCATAGATCCTATGTTGCCTGATTATTTTTTCTATTAGCTATTAATAAAACTTTCAATCCATTTTAGTACGTTCAGTATAATAAACTTAAACTATAATGACCAAAAACCAAGTCTTTAAAAATAAAGTTGTCAGTGAAACCTAAGAAAGAGTTGTAGTTATCCCAGCATTCTCACCAACTTTTCAGGCATCCTTGTTCTTAGCTTATAATATGCACATGTATTTATTGACTTGATTTTTGCATTGCATTGCACTCTTTGCCAGGAGGTTTGACACTTAACATCTCAGATCTTTGTTCCAGTCTCTAATTGTCTACAATACTTATAACCATTTCATCGCTCCATAAGTTAGCATTAGTTTTATGGAATCATAATGTGATTTTCTCTTTGAAGCTACTGTTTTCTGTTCAATTACATGCTTAACACAGGCTGAACTTGTTTCTGATGTGGTTGAAGGTTTGAAAGGAATGCGAGACGGATTCCAGTATGGAAACAATTCAAAGCTCTGTGGAGAGGGTTTTGTTGGACTAAGGCAATGTAAGTCGAGTTTGTCTTTCATACGACCAGAACCTTTAGGTTCAGAGGCACCAAACATCACTGGGAAGGTTCCAAAGCTCTCAGTATCTCCCTTGCAGCAAATTCCACAGAGCACAGATGTGTCAAATAGTTGCAAGGATTGCTCCAAACCCTCTAAAACTCCTGGCCTTGCCATTGTTTTAAGTGTGATTGCTTTAATATCTGGAGGAATTATGGTTGGTGTGTTTATGTTTTCATGGTTTCGAAGACGCAAACAAAAGATTAGCAGTGCTTATGAGACAGCAGAGAGTAGGTTAAGCACTGATAATTCAAAGGACATTAGCAAGAAGTGCATCACTCCTTTGATTAGTCTTGATTATTCAAAGGATTGGGATCCCTTTGCGCATGGAAGTACAGGCTCGCAGAATCTACAGAGTTTTAGGTACAATCTTGAGGAAATTGAATCTGCAACACAGTATTTCTCTGAAAAAAATCTGCTAGGAAGGAACAGCTATTCTGCTGCTTACAAAGGGGTGTTGAGAGATGGATCTGTTGTAGCTATCAAAACCATCAATAAGATGAGTTGCAAGACAGAGGAGTTGGAATTCCAAGACGGTCTTAAATCTCTTTTGAAACTTAGGCATGCAAATGTGGTTAGATTAAGAGGGTTTTGCTGTTCCAGAGGCAGGGGTGAGTGCTTTCTGGTTTATGATTTCGCACCTAGTGGAAATCTGTTGCAATTTTTGAATGCAAAAGACGGGAAGCATCTCGATTGGTCTGCAAGAGTGAGGATTGCACATGGTATTGCCAAAGGTAAATTCCCAAACCTTCTTTTCAAGGGATTCTTCTTTTCCTTCCTTTATTTTGTCAACATAAATGTACTGGCAGCACAAAACAAAAACGTTAGTTATTAACACTGTTTTGATACAAATACTGTGGGGCCAATTCACCTTGACCTACACCCTCATATTGATATTATAATACTAGA
Source organism: Cupressus sempervirens (assembly GCA_028749045.1). Lineage (NCBI taxonomy): Eukaryota > Viridiplantae > Streptophyta > Pinopsida > Cupressales > Cupressaceae > Cupressus > Cupressus sempervirens. Next base: position 830,172,809 of record CM053791.1, read on the forward strand.
TTCTACTCTCAATTGGCTGGCCAAACTATCAGAACGTATTTATAAGTATGGAATAAAAAATCAACATCCATTGACTAGGAGCAATATCCTAAAGGCTAAAACTACTGGGCTACCTGATCAATTGGCTGGATCAATATAGCAGAATGTATTGTTTAAGTACATTAGGAATATTTGCTACTCCCCTGACTACAAGTATTATCCCAGCACAGTTCTCAGATCATAATGATATATATTTAAATTTTAAACATATCTTATCTGTCTTTATGCACAGTTTTTGATTAAACAAGCCCTAGGGTTATTGGTTCAAACCTCACAAGAGTTTCATACAGTCTACATATCCGTTCTAAGTGACAAGTATCACAGTGATGATGTTAAGCAGATTAGTTATCGGAAGTATTATTGACTATTTCCTGCTGAGGTGGTAGGCACCTGAGTAATCCTTCATAAATGCTGACCATGATGCTAGCCAGATAAATAATTCTTGTTTAGCATTTTGCTTTTTTGGTTGAATCCACCAGCATAAATAAATACATGAGCTTAAATCAATGTTGATGCCTCTTGGAGAAGCATACACGTTAGCTGTGCTGCCCTATTGAGACCAGATTTGGCGTCCAGTAATATTGTCGATGAAACATTGAACAGTAAAAAGAAAGTAAGACTTAACATACACATTTCAGTTACTATTGTTAATTCTTCTTGGCCTTGTATTTAGTAGATGCTATATTTATAGATGCATATTGCAGGTATTGAGTATCTGCATGAAGGCATGGGCAAAGCTGTTGTGCATCAGAACATCTCAGCCAAGAAGATTCTTCTTGACCAACACATGAATCCTCTTCTTTCAGATTGTGGGCTACACAAGCTTTTGGCAGACGACATAGTATACTCAATCCTCAAAGCTTCTGTAGGAACGGGATGTTTGGCTCCAGATTACACTACGGTAGGCCGTTTTACAGAGAAGAGTGATGTGTATGCTTTTGGAATCATACTCTTGCAGCTTATAACAGGTGAGAAGATAAGCTCTACAATAAGGCCTCTTGTAGAGACTGGGAAGCTTGAGGAATTCATTGATATAAATCTAGGTCAAAATTATTCAAAAGTGGAGGCCTCTAATTTGGCAAAACTTGCATTGGACTGCACCGGTGAAAGCCCTACCCAAAGGCCTGCCATCAATGTTGTAATGCAACAGCTGGGTAAACTTGACGAGGAGCAAGCATGAATTCCATCTTCACTATAATATTCAGCCTGTCTGGAATTTTGCCCATTTCCTGAAATCCATCCAGCAGGTGTTGCTTATTTCCTAACCTTGTTTATATCACACTGGGGTTCTAAAGATTGTACTTCTGATTTCACCGAAAGAACAAACCATTTCAAAAAAATTCTGGCAAGTTTTTATCTTTCAAGGTTTTGACATTGCATTGGAACTTTTTACATGAAATGCTTATTATCATCTTTACATTTAGCTCGGCTCTCTTTCGTTGTTTTCAAAATGCTCGTTAATGCAGGCACTTAAAATTTGATGAGTACCTTATTTTCAATTATAATTTTGAATTTTTTAATTCAAGTCCTCATTCCTACATTATTCTCATACCATTTTTAGTTTCAAACTTTCAAATTCAATGGTCTTTTCCCTTAATCAGATGTACATATGCAAAACGGTTCTCTAATTGACTGCATAGAAAGAAAGCATGGATTAACCGTTGTAAAAGCTTGGATAATTTTACTTGCTATTTTGGAAAGTGGATGAAGTCACGTTTAGCTTGATAATTGTAGAAAAACTGTTATCTAGAAGATTTGGAATATTCAATGCTTTGTCATAGAATCTTACTTCTTTCTGTTTGATAAATGGTTTGATTTTTGTGTTACTCCTTAGGTTTGTTGAGTTAGACCACTTGGGTAGATCACACACTTGTTTTGTTGTCGTTGTCTTGCCAGATATACAGACCTTTGTTCTATTGTTTGTGGGCACTAACAGTGTGATGGAGGGGTCGTTGCAGAGTCACAATCCTTTCCTATTTAGTCGTAATTATCGACCCAAATGTGTCTATTTGGGGTAGGAACAAGTTGATGGGGGTTGTCTTCAATTGTTCGTTTCTTTTGGATGTTTCTCGGATTTAAGTTTGCTGCTATTGCCTATCTAGGTTCTGTTATCATCCATCCTATTCTTCCACCTCTGTAAACTACGCAAGTTTTGCAGAGATCAATTCAAATTAATCAGATTCCCGCAATTATTTATACGTACAAAAAAGTTTCAGTTTTTGGGAATTTGATTGTGTGCATATTTTTATCATAAATGTTTCGTATCACACACAGAGATCAACTTTTTCATTTTTTAACTGTTGTTCAATTCAAAATGACAGGTAATGAAATTAGCTACTCCAAGAGTGCACATGCATAGAAATAAGTCTAATCTTGTCACTCGTGGAATAATAAATTAACCACTTGCAATAACTAATATTTATAACTATTTGTAGAAAGGAAATCTAAACTAGTCACACACTAACAGATAAAACAAATCCATTCTACTTCGCAGCAGAAAGGGAAATAACTTCAGATTCCATTACCCTCTTTATCTCAATTTCGATTTCCTCCCTTTGTGGGCACTAATAGTGTGATGGAGGGGTCGTTCCAGAGTCATAATCCTTTCATATTTAGTTGTAATTATCGACCCAAATATGTCTATTTGCGGTAAGAACAAGTTGATGAGGGCTGTGTCCAATTGTTTTTGGTTTTTTTTGGATGTTCCTCGGATTCGAGTTTGCTGCTATAGTCTATCTAGGCTCTATTTATCATCTATCCTGTTATACCACTTCTGTAAACTACGCAAGTTTTGCGGAGGTCAACTTTTTAACTGTCAGTTCAATTCAGAATGATGGGTGATGAAATTAGCTAATCTAAGAGCACACATGCATAGAAATAAATGTAATCTTATCACACTCGTGGAATAAAAACTTAATAATTACTCAATTAGGAGAAATGACCTAGTAGCCGCCCAAGCTAATTTCATGCACGTACAGTTCCTAATCTGTGTTGGATATAGGTAGTATTTCATATAATAATGTGTTATTTTGATAACAACATTTTTTTTGTTGATGATGATTTTGCTTCTGGATTTGACTGTGTATGTGTTTTTATCATCAACATTTCGGATCACACTCTGTGATCCATCATCAGGATCAAAGAAGGATGTAAGATGTATGTAGACTAGCCAAGCCATGTAGAATAAAAAGGAGAGAAGGGAGAAGGAGCACACAATACCAAGAAGAGAAAGAAAGAGATGAAAATAAATATTAATAAAAAGCCTCTAAACTAGTAATTAGAAATAGATCAAAACAAATATTAATAAAAAGCCTCTAAACTACTAATTAGAAACAGAGAAGAATAAAAATGCAAGTGAGAAAGAGAGCAAAGATACCAGTAAGAGGGCTAAATGAAACTTTTAGAGAACAAAAGGAATGAACAAACAAATGAAAAAGGGGGGGATGAAATATAAACATATAAAAATATGAAAGAATGTATATGTGTGTGTGTGTAGAAACCAAAACCAATAATAAATAAAAATATATCTATAACCACACCTATATACATAAGTGTTGAATAAATTTAAAATAATGCCTGACAAGAATAAAAATATGGAAAGCTATGCAATTATATCAACGCAAAAAAATAGATGACAAATATATGTGAGTGAATATGTTATATATTTTTGTATAACATATTATAACATATATTTGTGAAAATAAAAGATATAACAAGTATTGTATACACAGGAATGAAAGAGAACCAATAGAAGAAAAGGGGGGCAATAAAAATATATAAAGGATAAGAAACACACACACACACACACATCACACTCGAGACACAAGTTAGAGTAGTATATAAATAAATAAATAAATAAATAAATAAATAAATAAATAAATATATATATATATATATATATATAAAAGTGCGAGTATGCATATACACTTGTATGTGTGTGTGTGTGTGTAAAAGAGTGGCTGCAATATATATACAAAAACCAAATGTCAAACCCAAATCAAGAGAAAATTACAAATTAAAATAATAAATAATAAATAAAAATAAAATAATAATAAAAATAATAATAATAAAACTAATAATAAAAATAAAAATAATCAGTAGAACTAATACACAAAGAAAAGTACAAATATCTCGTGCAGAAAGCTGTAGGCTAGAGACGTAAAAGTAGAAGGAAAAAAACAAGAGAAAGAGAAAACATGACAAAAAATTAAAAAGGGAGAAGGGAAAAAAGATGACCCTAAAAGGAACAAAGAGAAGGAACGACAAAGGATACACAAGAAAAATAAGAGCCAACGGAGCAAGAACACTAGACCACAAATAGAGAAGGGGCACCATCAACGATGTTGCTGGCAATCGAGCGAGTGAAGCAACGGTTGCCAGGAGGGGTTTAAGCTCTACCCATCATCTTGGTTAAGGTTGATGGGATGGTGGTTAATTTCAATGGCTTCTTTGAGTTTCCTCTTGAAATAATTATCCTCCTTCCAAAGGATTTGGGCCTGCTCCAAACAAATATGATGTTTGGTAGAGGAGGAGTGCTTAGTTAGAGCTGATTTGTACACCCTATCATGGATAATGTCTACACTATGCTCACGGATCTTGGTACGAAAAGAACGACTAGTTTATCCAATGTAGGGGGTGCCACATGAGCACTCTATTTTGTAAACTCTTGAGTCAAGAAAGGAGGCATTGGAGTCCTTGAGTTGGGGGACAAGATTACTTAACTTAGAAAGGGATTTGAAGGCAACATGGAGGCCCCTTTTTGTTAAGATTTGGGCAATCTTTTGGGAGATGCCATCCACAAAAGGAATGGAAGAATGCAAAGGGGGGAGGTTCAAAGACGGGGTAGGCCTGGAGTTAGAAACAAAAAAGGATTTGGCCTGGCGGAGAGCCCTAGAAATTTTCTTACACGAATACCCATTCAAGGAGAAGACCTGTCGAAGATGAGACAACTCATGGTCTATGTATTCATCATCACAGATTCCGAAGGCTCTTAGGGAAAGGGTCCTAAGGATGCTGACTTTTTGGCTGGGTGGTGGTGGGAAGATGAGTGGAGCTATAAGTTAGTGTGGGTGGATTCACAATAAACACGTTTGCCAAAGGTACCATCACATTTCTTGATGAGAAGAACCTCAAGAAAGGATAAGCGGTTATCCGACTCAAGCTCCATGGTGAGCGATATGCTAGGGGCCAAGTTGTTGATGTGCATGTGAAACTCCTCAAATTTGTCATGCCCATGTGGCCAACACACATTGGTGTCATCTACATATCGTTTCCACCATCTAGGTTTGAGGGTAAAGGAATGGATGACAAACTCCTCAAAATGCCCCATATAGAGGTTCACTATGACTAGAGAGAGAGGGGAACCCATGGCAACCCCTTCCACTTGTTCATAGATAACATTTTGAAAGGAGAAGAATGTGGATCTTAAACAGAACTCAACAAGTCCACAATCTCATCACCAATCTTATTCTTTATAATTAGTATAGAGTCCTGAATAGGAACTTTGGTGAAGAGGTAGACCACATCAAAACTAACCAAGATGTCGTCCTGCTTGGCCTTGCTATCCTTGACAAATTGGGCAAAATGTGAGGAATCCTTGATGAAAGAGTCAGAATTTCCAATCAAGGGGGAAATTAACTTGGCCAGGTGGGAGACCAAGAGATACATAGGTGATGCAATTGTGTCCATAATGGGTCTCAAAGGTATGCCTCCTTTGTGAATTTAATACGACGGGTCACTTCTTTGGATGAAACCAATTTTTTCTTTGTGGCCTCATCAAACGAGGAATTAAAAACCAAGGCTTTGACTCTCTTCAAGATCTTGGGGCACAGATTGTGGGAGAGAGTTCTATAGCTACTGGAGTCTGAGAGCAAGTCAAACATTTTGGAGACATAGTCTTTCTTGTTCATGATGACGATAGCATTACCTTTATCAACTTTGGTAATAATGATGTCATTGTCATTAATTAGACTTTTAAAGGCAAGTTTTTCTCCACCAGGAATATTGGGCTTCAACGATTTTGCATGCCGTAGGGTGACATCACAATCTTGTCTGACTGCTTTGGCCACATCATTTGAGAGAGAGCGAATAACATTCTCGATCTCAATGAGGAAATGGATGTGCCGGATGACCCAAGGGGAGCAAGAGAAACTAAGACCCTATTTTAAAAAATTAAAAGAAAGAGGGTCTATGATGGCATTGGACAACTTGACCACCAAATTGTTTTCCCAATGATGCACTGCTTGATAGGAGGAGGCATTGAAGGAATTAGAGATGGGAAACTGGGGGGGATGGGGAGAGAGAGGGGAAGAGGAGAAGGAGTCATGACATCAATGCGATTCTTGAGCCAAGGTGAGAGGACCGTAATAGATGGGTGATGAAATTAGCTAATTTAAGAGCACACATGCATAGAAATAAATGTAATCTTGTCACACTCATGGAATAAAAACTTAATAATTACTCAATTAGGAGAAATGACCTAGTAGCCACCCAAGCTAATTTCATGCACGTACAGTTCCTAATCTGCATATCAAAATTGGTCAATTTTTTTGATGAACCTCCTCCATAGGTGAGTGAAGAGCTTAAAGCTAACCTTTTGGCTTTTCTGCATTTACGAAGCTCTTTGTAGAACTCATAGAGTGTGAAGTGGTCTAAAAGTGCCATTTTAAAACGTTCGCTTGATACATGCCACCAAGACCCCCCAATAGCTGTTATGGTACTTTTTGCACAAATGGACCAATCAACAACCAACAAAATTTAAAAATGCTCAACTATTAGTACATGTGTGATCGGCTATTAGTACACTTGTGATCATTTTTTAGGGCTTTTTATGGCAGTAATTGGGAATGGACGTGGTGACAATGTGTACATGGGAAACAATTGGGTCTCTTCCCCTATTTGTGGAAATGAAATCTAACCTAGTCACACACTCGTGGATAAAACAAATATATTCTACTTTGCACACTTGTAGAAAGGGAAATAGGGGAGAGGGACTAGTAGTTGAGCGGGGGGCCAATAGTCGACCACTCTCTTGTGAATATATTATTCAATCTTTCCACAATTTTTAACTATATATTTTAATTAAATGAGCTATTTGTAAATTAAAAAATAAATCAAATGTTGATAAAAAATAGACCAAACTTTGAACACATGAAAACTTATTACTGCTAGAGAAAAAAACAAATAAATGAATTCATTAATAAGTGAAATAAATAACTTTTTGTCTCAAACAAGATATCATAGCTATCTATTATATGTGTGCCACTTTAAAAAAAAAAAATGCTCACTTAATAAAATAAGATACTTCAACAAATATTGATATCTTAGTGTACAAATACTATTCTTATGTGTACAACTATTAGGGTAGCAATGTACACGCATAGAGTAAATCATATTAATAATGTCTTATAACAAATATAAAAATGAATACAATAAATGTCTTCTATTTCTTCATGAAATGTGGAAGACTATTAAAATTTTTTAGTGTTCAACTACTAATCCCTCTGTTTTGGATATAGGTTGTATTTCATATAATAATGTGTTATTTTTATTACAACATTTTTTTTGTTGATGATGATTTTGCTTCTGGATTTGATTGTGTATGTTTTTTTTATCATCAATGTTTCGGATCACACTCTGTGATCCATCATCAGGATGAGAGAAGGATGTAAGATGTATGCAGACTAGCCAAGCCAAGTAGAATAAAAAGGAGAGAAGGGAGAAGGAGCACACAATACCAAGAAGAGAAAGAAAGAGATGAAAATAAATATTAATAAAAAGCCTCTAAACTAGTAATTAGAAATAGATGAAAATAAATATTAATAGAAAGCCTCTAAACTAGTAATTAGAAATAGAGAAGAATAAAAATGCAAGTGAGAAAGAGAGCAAAGAAACCACTAAGAGGGCTAAATGAAACTGTTAGAGAACACAAGGAATGAACAAACAGATGAAAAAGGGGGGGATGAAATATAAACATATAAAAATATGAAAGAATGTATGTGTGTGTGTGTGTGTGTAGAAACCAAAACCAATAATAAATAAAAATATATCTATAACCACACCTATATACATAAGTGTTGAATAAATTTAAAATAATGCCTCACAAGAATAAAAATATGGAAAGCTATGCAATTATATCAATGCAAAAAACTAGATGACAAATATATGTGAGTGAATATGTTATATATTTTTGTATAACATATTATAACATATATTTGTGAAGATAAAAGATATAACAAGTATTATATACACAAGAATGAAAGAGAACCAATAGAAGAAAAGGGGGACAATACAAATATATAAAGGTTAAGAAACACACACACACACACACACACACACACATCACACTCGAGACACAAGTTAAAGTAGTATATATATATATATATATAATTTAAAAATAAATAAATAAATATACATATATATAAGTGCAAGTATGCATATACACTCATGTGTGTGTGTGTGTGTGTGTGTGTGTATATATATGTATGTATGTATGTAAAAGAGTGGTTGAAATATATATACAAAAACCAAATGCCAAACCCAAATCAAGAGAAAATTACAAATTAAAATAATAAATAAAAATAAAATAATAATAATAATAATAAAAAACTAATAATAAAAATAAAAATAATCAGTAGAACTAATACACAAAGAAAAGTACAAATACCTCATGCAGAAATCTGTAAGCTAGAGACGTAAAAGTAGAAGGAAAAAAACAAGAGAAAGAGAAAACATGACAAAAAATTAAAAAGGGAGAAGGAAGGGGAGGGGGGAAAAAAGATGACCCTAAAAGGAACAAAGAGAAGGAACGACAAAGGATACACAAGAAAAAGAAGAGCCAAAGGAGCAAGAACACCATACCACAAATAGAGAAGGGGCACCATCAACGATGTTGCTGGCAATCGAGCGAGTGAAGCAACGGTTGCCAAGAGGGGTTTAAGGTCCACCCATCATCTTGGTTAAGGTTGATGGGATGGTGGTTAATTTCAATGGCTCCTTTGAGTTTCCTCTTGAAATAATTGTCCTCCTTGCAAAGGATTTGGGCCTGCTCCAAACAAATATGATGTTTGGTAGAGGAGTGCTTAGCTAGAGCTGATTTGTACACCCTATCATGGATAATGTCTACACTATGCTCATGGATCTTAGTACGAAAATAATGACTAGTTTCTCCAATGTAGGGGGTGCCACATGAGCACTCTATTTTGTAAACTCCTGAGTCAAGAAAGGAGGCATTGGAGTCCTTGAGCTAGGGGACAAGATTACTTAACTTAGAAAGGGATTTGAAGGCAATACGAAGGCCCCTTTTTGTTAAGATTTTGGGCAATCTTTTGGGAGATGCCATCCACAAAAGGAATGGAAGAATGCAAAGGGGGGAGGTTCAAAGACGGGGTAGGCCTGGAGTTATAAACAAAAAAGGATTTGGCCTGGCGGAGAGCCCTAGAAATTTGCTTACATGAATACCCATTCAAGGAGAAGACCTACCTAAGATGAGACAACTCATGGTCTATGTATTCATCATCACAAATTTCGAAGGTTCTCAGGGAAAGGGTCCTAAGGATGCTGACTTTTTGGTTGGGTGGTGGTGGGAAGATGAGTGGAGATATAAGTCGGTGTGGGTGGATTCACAATAAACACATTTGCCAAAGGTACCATCACATTTCTTGATGAGAAGAACCTCAAGAAAGGATAAGCGATTCTCTGACTCAAGCTCCATGGTGAACAATATGCTAGGGGCCAAGTTGTTGATGTGCCTGTGAAACTCCTCAAGTTTATCATGCCCATGTGGCCAACACACATTGGTGTCATCTACATATCGTTTCCACCATCTAGGTTTGAGGGTAAAGGAATGGATGACCAACTCCTCAAAATGCCCCATATAGAGGTTCGCTATGACCGGAGAGAGAGGGGAACCCATGGCAACCCCTTCCACTTGTTCATAGATAACATTTTGAAAGGAGAAGAACGTGGATCTTAAACAGAACTCAACAAGTCGGCAATCTCATCACCAATCTTGTTCTTTATAATTAGTATAGAGTCCTGAATAGGAACTTTGGTGAAGAGGGAGACCACATCAAAACTAACCAAGATGTCATCCTGCTTGGCCTTACTGTCCTTAAGAAATTGGAAAAAATGTGAGGAATCCTTGATGAAAGAGTCAGAATTTCCAATCAGGGGGAAATTAACTTGGCCAGGTGGGAGACCAAGAGATATGTAGGTGACTCAATAGTGTCCACAATGGGTCTCAAAGGTATGCCTCCTTTGTGAATTTAATACGAGGGGTCACTTCTTTGGACGAAACCAATTTTTTCTTTGTGGCCTCACCAAAGGAGGAATTAAAAACTAAGGCTTTGACTCTCTTCAAGATCTTGGGGCACAGATTGCGGGAGAGAGTTCTATAGCTACTGGAGTCTGAGAGTAAGTCAAACATTTTGGAGACATAGTCTTTCTTGTTCACGATGACAGTAGCATTACCTTTATCATCTTTGGTAATAATGATGTCATTGTCATTAATTAGACTTTTAAAGGCAAGTTTTTCTCCACCAGGAATATTGGGCTTGAACGATTTTGCACGCCGTAGGGTGACATCACAATCTTGTCTGACTGCTTCTGCGCGCCACATCATTTGAGAGAGAGCGAATAACATTCTTGATCTCAATGAGGAAATGGATGTGCCGGATGACCTGAGGGGAGCAAGAGAAACTAAGTTCTTGTTTTAAAAAATTAAAAGAAAGAGGGTCTATGATGGCATTGGACAACTTGACCACCAAATTGTTTTCCCAATCATGCACTGCCTGATAGGAGGAGGCGTTGAAGGAATTAGAGAAGGGAAATCGGGGGGGATGGGGAGAGAGAGGGGAAGAGGAGAAGGAGTCATGACATCAATGTGATTCTTGACCCAAGGTGAGAGGACCGTATTAGAGGAAGACATAACCAACACTCCTTTGGACAAACATAAGGGAGACGTCTTAGTTAGTTGTATTAATAGTAGATGATGCCAACATAAGGGCCAACTGAATAGCATCCAAGTAACTCTCACCCGCATATGGAAATTTTGCACAAGGAGCTAGGCTATGCCAAAACCTTAATGAAGAAAGACCCAAATCTTTCTACCTTATATGGTCTAATTCACCTTGCTGCCAAGCTAGCAATCCAAATCAAGTCATTGGATGTAGCATGTGAGAACTAGGATGCAACTCTTAAAATGATATTGGATGTCCATAAATCTTTTCTAGAAAAACACAATATAAGTGTATAGCCCATTGACATAAGTGTCAAAAAGGGGGAGAAATATTTTGGGGAAGAATGAGAGAATGGGGGAGACATAAGGAAAGTGAGTAATGCAGGAGAGCAAGCAAAGAGGGAGAAGCATCAAAATACAAGACGTATCAGATGAAAGAGTATCAACAAAATAGAGCATGAAGTCAAAGTGTATTAGCAGAGATACATTTTATCAGCAGGAGTACAAAATTTTGGTTATAGAATAGACATATTAACTCAGGGGGAGTTATCAACTTTTGAGGTATATAAGTTGTTACAAAATTTTGAAATTTTGAAGCTTTGTATATAAGCCAAGTTGAGATATGTTATGGTCGTAAGATTAAGGATGTTAATGTATACTCAAGTGTTTTTGACACTCATGTCAAATGGGGAGATTGTTGATCTCAAATTGGTTTTGACAAGTGAGTGTCAACACACTTAAGCTATTTACTTAGTTCATGCTGAACAAGTAGTACATGCCAAGCACAACATGTATCTATTAGACCATGTTGAGTCATAGTGAGTGCCGAGCCACTCATGTGCCAAGTAGACAGAATATGCTGAGTGACACAGGAGCCAAGTAAATAGTGGATGCCAAGAAATACAAGTACCGAGTCACAACAAAGAGATTAGTGTATGTCGAGCATTAGAGACTTCAGATGCCAAGTAAGACAATTTTGACATTTTTTTTGTAAAGACGCAAACAACCATGTAAATCATTTTTGAGCCGACTTAAGATTGAATTTTGATATTTTGGAGATAAGGATGAATCTCAAGTTGGATTCCCTATGTAATTACATGCAACCAATCAGAAAATGAGAAGGATTAAGTGGTAAAATGGATGAATCTTAGTCATAGACTCATACCTAACCCTAAGTCACTACGTCTTCATAAGGAGGTTGAACCCTAAACTTTTTAGCGAGTGTATAAGGTGTAGAAGGAGCAAAGAGAATAGTTTGCATGTGCAAACAGAGAATTCATGGTGGCTTAGAAGTTATGAAGTGAAACTTCATTGCAGAATTAGTTAGGGTAGAAAAAAGGATAGAGAAAAGGATACAACAAAGAGAAATCTGATCAAGAAGGATCAAGAAGACATTGTTTAGAGGTGATATGTTATCAGGCAAGCAAATGCTAACCGCATGATCAAAGATGAAACATTCTAACAGGTGATTTCAGTCAAAACCTCTTAACATAGTAGATCTAATAGGCTATATGAAATCCTTTAATAGGGTTCTTACTTAGTTGTGAGTTAAAGTCCTTTAGCAAGGCACACTTCTAATAGGGTGTTGAAATCCTCTAACAAGGTGAGACCTAACAGTCTTGGTAAGCCTTTAACAGGGAAAACCTTTCACTAGGTAGACCATGACCCATGATCAAAACATTGTAACCTTCAATGGATACACTTTATTACTACAATAGTGAAGATTTGTGAGTGTCATCCCCACCTCAGTTTTACCTTCTCACTTGGAGGGTCTCTACGTTGTAAGAATTTGGCTTAGGCCAGAATTCACCCAAGAACTAAAGAACTCAACACAAGCACACAATAGACCAAAATAGACAGAGTATGATCAGAATGACAATATTCATTCAATATTCTAGCTTACTATTCAGAAGCATGTCCATACACACTAGGAGTGCCTACATATATAGGCCTCTCAGGAAGCACCTAGAATGTCTCTAGAAACAACTAGGAGATAAGACAACTAAGCACCTTCTCCAACATTATAGATGAATGGATAACAATGACAAAGTGTCATATGTGTGTAGAAGATTCTTGTGTTGTAGACAACATGTGCTTAAAAGACGTGCAGACCCTTGTGATGTCATCATGACAACTCACAAGAGTGCACATACTCGTAGGTGACTAATAAATAAATATTAATATAATGCATTAACCTAAGTAAACTTAAGTAAGTGTAATAAGTAAATACTTATTTATACTAACACCCCCCGTTAAGTGCAACTTAGGGGAATGCCCTTAAGCTTATGAAATCTAGGATGCAATGCATAATGGGTCTCGACTACTAGGCCATGTTAGGTACCCATGTACATAATGGAATACAAACTCTCATAAAGCGGGGAAAGAGAAAAAACCTCGTGGGAAAAACCCTCCCCCAAAAAGAGAGATAGATAAGGATGTAGGGATGGATGGAGTAATCAAGACCCCTCCATTATGAAATACATCTAGTATATACATAAGAGAATGATGAGAAGAGGAAGAGAGACAAGATAGGCTGCCCCCCCCTCCCCAAAGAAGAATGCCAAACACTGACTGCTCTGATGAAGAAGCTGATCCAAGACTGTAGAATGGTGTTCCTCCCCTTAGGAAGAAACATTTCCAAGGGTACAAATGAGATGCTTCCTCTGTGCGTGGAAAGAATCCCATGGATAAGTGATGTCTCTGAAACTTGCTCAACTGACTGAAGAACCTGTCCTAAAGAACTATCTGTCTCTGCAACTGCTGATCATAAGTATCCACAATCACTTCAACCTGTGATGATTGATCATGTAGAGAATGAACAAGAGAGTTGGATGGAACCCTTGTGACAACTGAAGAAGGTAATTTTGCATCAAGAAGAAGAGGCAAATCATCAATATTATTCCCCAAATCTGTCACTAAACTTGTATTTGGAAGACTGAATGTACCCTGCTATTTTGGACCTATCACTGTGGCTATGTATGCATGCAGACTGAACTGATGGAGTGACCTCTCACTGTAACTGTTGATAGAACCCCACATGTTTGAATCTATTGAATCACTATCATTGGTGTCACTATCAGTTTCCACAATGTATGATGTGCGAAGAGGAGTAGAGGACAAGCTAGGTGAACTTTCCTCAAAGTAAACATCCTTCTCCACAAATATCTGATGTGTCTCATGATCTAGAAGTCTGTATGCCTTCACACTGTCTTCATAACCAATAAAAGTACAAGGCCGAGATGATTGTGCCTTGCATCCCCTGGAAGATATCTTTGCCCATGCATGAAAACCAAATATTATGAAGTGTGTCACAATAGGTTTTCTACCACACCATGCCTCAAAAGGAGTTTTGCCATCTAAAGCTGGATGAGGAGAATGATTGAAAATGTGACTAGCACAAGAGATTGCTTCAAATTCTAATGAGGGATCGAGAGACTTGGCAAGGATCATGGAACTTTCCAGAGACTTAAGAGTTCGAATCCTCAAAGCTGCAACATCTGTCTTATGTGCACTGGATGCTAAAGGAGTCTAAAGATCAATTCCCTCATGTTTACAAAAGTCCATAAGTCTTCTATTCACATACATGCTTCCATTTTCCATTCAGAGTACTTTGATGGTCTTTCTAGATTTCCTTTCTACATGAGTCTTGAAGGCTAGTAACTTGTCCAACACTTCATCCTTACTATGCAAAAAGTAGACCCAAGTGAACCTTGAAAAGTCATCAATAAAGGTAAGTATATAGCGACCTTGGCTGAATGCAAAAGGACTTGCTAATACCATGTGAACCATCTGTAGAACACCTAGTGCTCTTGAAGACTTCCCTCTTTGTAACTTCCCCTCTGGATGCATATTCACTGAATCTATTGAACATTTACCCCTAGAAAATTTGATTTGAGGTAGACCTTTGACCATTTTGTATGTGCAAAGTTGCTGACGGTAGCAGAAGTCAAGATGACCATACCGCCCATGCCATAATTGCATGTTTGAATTTGATTGAGATAACAAGGCCTTTGAAGGAGACTTGGGTACAAAATGGGAGAAAGAGTACAACCTCTTGTTATGATTCACTTTCCCCACTGCAACCAAGGAATCATCTTTAAAACTGTGCACTTTTAGTGAGTCTGGAAGGAACTCAACTCTATGTCCATCTCCAAGGTGAGTGATTTGGTAGATTGATAGGAGATTTGAACTTAGATTTGGAACATAGAGAACATCTTGAAACTCTCCATTTTCCATTTCCACGTTTCCTTTTCCTTCAACTTCCATTTTTCTATCATCTCCCATGAAAATGTGCGGTACCTTGGACTGCTTCATTGAAAAACAATCCTCCTTTGAAGAACCCATATGATAAGAGGCACCTGAGTCGAATATCCATTCCTTTGAAGAGTTCAAATTAGCCATGAGTGTTTGCCCTTTTCCCTTTGAATCTAAAGAAGACCCTTTATCCTTATAAGCATTAGGCAATGGAACATTATGTCTCTTCATGATGTTGGTCAATTCCTCAATCTTCTTGAGATAATACTCATTCTCTTCATGACCTGATTTCTTACAATAAGCACATTTCTTCTCTGTATTGTTGTCCCCCTTCTTGTTGGAATTTGAGGGCTTGCCTTGGTGATTGGATTGTGGTGTTGTCTTTTCTGCATCCTCTGATTTGCTCTTCCATTTCTTCTCACCCTTTCCTTTATTTGAAGATTGTCCAACTGAATTTTGAGAACCCTCATTGTTGGCCACCAATGCTTTAGATTGAGGTAATTTTAGAATCCCCATTGATTTCAACTTCTTTTCTTCATCATCCAACAATTTAGCATAGTCATCAAAAGTGACTTTCTTGTAGGCAGACCCTAAGGTAGTCTTTGAGGTGTTAAAAGAAGATACAAATGTGGAATACTCTGATGGCAACTTATTATGGATGAGATAGATTAGTCTGTCATCTTTGATAGAACTCCCACAATTAGTAAGCTTTGTCCTTAGTTCATTCATCTTGATGATGAAATCATATATGGAGTCATATGACTTAGGATCTAAGGAGACAAGCTCATCTTCGATTTTGAACACATCCTCTTTAGACACTTTACCATAAAGACTTTCGAGGGTATCCCAAGCTTCCTTGGATGTAGAACACTTCTTGATTTGATACACGATCTTATCATCTACCCCCAAACATATATCACCTAGGGCTTTCCTATCCATGGCTACCCAAGCTAAAATATCACTATGTGAAACATTATCACCTGCTAGTTTAGGAAGAGTACCATCTACATATTGTGAAACTCCATTATACATTAAGTGATACCACATTTTGATTGACCATGAAGCATAGTTATGAGGAGTTAATTTAGGAAACTTAAAGTTGCCCATAATGTAGACAATGAAAGAAAAGTGTAGAAAAGAGAGAACACAACACCAAAAACACACCCCCTTTTCACTAAATCAAGAAACCCCCCTAAAATAGATGCTTTGGGCACTTTATCAGTAGTGTGATTACAATGGGCCACTTGCCAATTTTGGCCTTTGTGGACTTTTGATTTTGCTTGTTACAACCTCTTAATGGAGTACAAATCTGAAACTTTACAATGTGCTACAATTCTGAAGCATTACAAAGTAAAGAAAGGCCCTATTGCTGAAAGTGACACTTTTGTCCACACAACCCTATAATTTGATAGCAAATTTGGACAATCGATGAAAAATAATGCACTTTCAAACAAAATGAAACCTGTTCTCGACTCCAGATGTGCTTGTACGAAGCATTTGAAGTTGCAAAATGTAGGATTATCCAAGTATAGTCGCCAAAAAATGCAATTTCTGAACAATCCTTGCACCAAAACTAGAAAATAGTTGCACCACTAATTTTTTCTAGGAAATTCTACCCAATTAAAAAAATTGCACTTGAATTAGAGTCCAGATGTTTGAGTTATGGCCTCCTAAAGTCGGATTGCAAAAACCAAAATCAATTTGGAGAGGGGTTGCATCAACGAATGATGAAGTTAAATTTGATGGTCATACGACCATCGCATTAGTTATAAATTGCCTTGTTTTGACATCTAGATGGTTGTCAAATTTAAGATAGCGAAGTCGATGACATTAGCACACCTTGCCTAGATGACATCATCATGTACATACAATGACATTACTATATAGTTCTATACTATACGAAAAAACATGTGTTAGGGTGACTAGGATCTGATGTGGCGCTAACTGGGGTCCTACTCAAATGCTGACTGGACAATGAGTTGTAAATGTGGCTCCAGGCAGAGGCGTGTACATGTGTCATATGCAGGTTGGTGCTGCTAACTATAACACGGTGTGCATGTTTGTGGTCCGTGTGGTAGAGATTATGAATCACCATGTGCCGCATGGTGTTGACAGCGTAATGATGTATTGACATGTGTCAAGAGAGGATGTGCACAACGATCTTCTTGGGCAACTAGAATATTGACGCATGGCGAAGCTTGATTGGGGGATGTGTGGAGTGTGGTTGTCAGAGGAACAATGCACCGAAAATCACTTTGGTGTTCACTGCTACTTCTTTGCGACTAGTGGAGGTCACCAAAATTGGGGGTTATTATTTTTTGTTGCCTCTTTTTCGTTGTAGGATGCTGAAATATATTTTTGCGATTGGCAAATTTTTGAATATCATGCCAGAGTTCCAACTCACGATCGCTGAAGCTGCAAAAAACTTGGGCACTAGATTTGCAGGTTCACGGGTGCCAGTAGATTCCCTACCCTTCAAAATATTTGCTATCCTTTATATTACGACGTCGCGTGGCTTGAGAAAAGGGGATCTTCAACTGTCAAATTTGCAAAACATTGCTGCAAAATCAAATGCATCACATGACTTCATTTTTCGATTGTTGGGACTGCAATGTAAAATCCCACATTGGTGGGAAAGTGTTATGTGCACTTGTTTAAAATGAAAACCCCCCTATAGATTAAAACAAAGAGAGTTCCTTGTGTGGAATGTGGGGTTGCTGGGATTCGCTTGCCCTCAGATGGTGTGGTGCAATAGGCTGGCAAATTTTGTAGAGATGTTTGGGTTGTTGATGAAAATTTAATTAGCGCGACTTTAAAATGATAATGCCCGCCTAATATGAATAATTCCCTACAAATGAATAAATAATTCTATCAAAAATACAGAGAGTCGAGCCGGGGTGTCACTGCCCAGTTCGACAAATTTTTTTTCTTTGTTGTGTAATTGGTCAAAAATAAAATTCAAAAAATACCCAAAAAAGCATAGAATTTAGATCCAAAAAATTAATAATCAGATCAATAAATTGACCATACCCGAACTGCAAATCAGGGCCTTTAGGTTTTGATTTGCAATCTTTTTGTCTCACGATCAACTTTCACCCAGCATAGGAAAATTTATAGTCGATCTTCATCGAATCGACGCTTCGGACGTAATGGTGAGGTCAGATCTGACTCTAGACGCTCCCAATTTTTGTGGATTGTCCAGATTCGTGTTGAGGTGCTGAAGCATGAACTGTCTCAAACGGCTATGTGTAGAGAATCTCCCTCAGAGCTCTGGTACCATGTAAAAATTTGGCTTAGGCCAGAATTCACCCAAGAACTAAGGAACTCAACACAAGAACACAATAGACCAAAATGGATAGAGTATGATCAGAATGACGATATTCATTCAATATTCCAACTTACTATTCAGAAGAATGTCCATACACACTATGAGTGCCTGCATATATAGGCCTCTCACGAAGCACCTAGAATGTCTCTAGAAACAACCAGGAGATAAGACAACTAAGCACCTTATCCAACATTCTAGATGAATGGATAAGAATGAAAAAGTGTCATATGTGTGTAGAAGATTCCTATGTTGTAGACAATATGTGCTTAAAAGAGGTGCTAATCCCTGTGATGTCATCATGACAACTCACAAGAGTGCACATACTCGTAGGTGACTAATAAATAAATATTAATAAAATGCATTTAAACTATTGATTCACCCATCACCCCCTGCCCCCTTAGAAGTTTGCCTTTCCTATTGTAATTCCAACACTAATCCTCTCAAGCTATTATAATTTTTCAAGAGAACTCAACTCTAATACCTATTATTGGAAATTTTAATGGGAAACAAGATATTAAGAGGGGGGGGGTGGGGTGTGAATGAAGATCTATAATACTTTCCTTTGATAAAACAATTCATATTTAATCCATCTCACATCTTAGATCTTATACCATATAAACATAAGCATGTAATGCTGAAATGAAATCTATCTAAGAATAACATCCATGTAAAATATCGACATATAACACAATGATTTTGGTTACTCAATATGAAGGTAAAATTGGGGTGGAGATAAAACCCACAAATCTTCATTGTTGCAACAATAAAGTTAACCTGTTAGGGTTACAATTTTGATCATATCAAATGATCTACCTTGTGAGGGGTCTACTATGTTAAAAGAATTTAAGACTATTAGGTCTTACCCTGTTAAAGGATTTAACACTTACAATAAAGTAAGGAATCTATTAAGAGACTTGAAATAGGGTTGTTAGAACCACTATGTTAAGAGATTTTTCCTGACTAAATTTGTTAAAACTGATTCAATACTTAATGCTTTGATTTTCTCTGAAATCTTATTACAGATAACCTCTCTTCAAAATATCAATCTGATCTCCTTATCTGATATCTCTGTTCTGTCCTTCACTACTCTAGTTGAACTCTCTAAACTCCTTTTTGACTTAGCCTTCCTTCACTCTATACTTAGCTTGTTTCCTCCGTCACTTCACTTCCACTCTCATACACACTCATTAGTATGATCCTAGGGTAGGAACCCTTCTTAAATAGATAATCATAAAAAGTTCTAAATTAGGATCAATGATCCATATTTCATCCTTTTGTCATTTTCCCTTCTAATTTTTTGATTGATTAATCTACTTGTCTATGGATTGATGCCATCTGACAAAATGCATAATATCCTTCTTAATTGTCTCTATGATCTTTAAATGTTTTGTAGAATTTGGCTAAAATGATTTATATAAGTGTTTGTGCAATTAAAAATTTATATCTCAATACTGGTTTACTCAATACTTGACTATTCTGCACTTATTTAGAACAAACATTCATGCTGTCACTTAGCTTCTACTCGCTCAACATATTCTACTCACTTTGCAATAACTAACTTTCTACTTGCTCGATCTCAATTGTGTTACTTGGATTATATGCTTGCTCAGTCTCAACTAGGGTTCTCGACAACCTTTGACTTGCTTGATATGTGTTGACAAATAAACATGTCATTTGTAGCTTGGCCTTCTTTGGATAGCTTGGTCGTAGTGATGACCATCTAACACTTCCTTTGAAATGACAAAGTGTTAGACACTAATGAGAAACTTAGGGTTAGAGATCAATAATTTGAACGAGTTGTGTGATAATTATAGGTAGTTCAATGTCTATTTTATAGTTCTAAAAAAATGAAAGTCTTGTGATATCCCATGCATTAGCTACATGTTGAAAAAATTATCCCTCACGACTATTGGTCCCTCTTCCCTATTTCAATTTTAATTTTCTCTCTTGCATGCCTCTTTCCTTTATTTTCCCATATAGTTCACCTTTAGATGAAATATCCATCCTTCTCAATGTTGTTCATATCCCTTTTGACTACTTTGTGTTATGTAGAACTTTGATTTCCTAGACTATCCTCTATCTCATCAGATCAAATTATGCTCTTTTAATAGATTCCTCATCTCCTATGAATTTTATGTAGTCAATCTCTTGCATGTCTTGATGTTGAAGTTGTTGGAATTCTCCTCTTTCATTTGTACTTCTATGTCCACAAGGTAAGACAATTGATATCTTATCATACTCTAGAACTATAATTACTACTTGAGTTTGCATATCATAATATATACTCATCTCATTAAAATCTCATACCTTCATTAAAATATTTAAGTGAATTAAATATTTCCTTACTCAAAATCATTTCTTTAGTTGTGTTTGGCTCTTTTAAGTATTGGAGACCAACTTTCTTATTTGGAAGTAGACATTACATTAAGAGAGATGAGAATACAAGAAAGTTTGATCTTAACAATGAAAAAGGGATATTCATAAGGTATTCTTCAAAAAAGAAAGACCTACAAGTGTTTGAATAAGAGAATCGCCAACAAGATATTAGAAAGTGTAGATGTGAGAGTTGATGTATTCTCTATGAATAATGAAAAATCCAACAAGAAGGAACCAAAATATTATTAATGGATTTTATATGTACAACTGTTAAAGAAAGATGCTAGAATAATTGGGAAAAACATGTCAACGAGGAGGAATCAATACAAGTAGAAGAAGAAGCTCACACATCTAAACCTGTGTTACCAACATATGTGAAATTCAATCAATCTGTTGATCAAATTATTGGTGATAAGAGTGCAAGTTTTCTAACTAGAAGGATGACAAGATATAATATCTATTTACTTTGTGAATTTGAACCTTAAACTGTAAAAGAGGCATTGAAAGATGATGAGTGAGTGAAGGTTATGGAAGAAGAATTGGAACAAATTAAGAAGAAAAAAAACATGGATTGTGGTTACCACACTAGTGGATAAGAATGTGATATCCACCAAGTGGAATTCTAGGAATAAAATGAACAAGTTTGGTGAAGTGTTCAGAAACAAGGCTAGACTTGTGTGTAAAGGCTATGCATAAGAGAAAAGATTGGACTATGATGAAATATTTGCATTGATTTCTAGACTTGAAGTTGTGAGGATTCTACTTGAATATGCAACATATAAGAAATTAAAGGTATACCAAATGGATGTTAAGTGACATAGTACAAGGTAGGAGAATCCTCAAAGGAGATGTCCTAGCCCCCAACAATAAAACCACGCAACAAAAACACAACAAGAAGAAGCAATAAAGCAAGATCTGATACCAAATTACAATAATATATTCATAAAATATAACTAATTACATGCAATGTGCCAAGCTGTAAGGCCTTCTTAGTTACGGCCAAATACAAAGCATGTAATAGTTCTGCAAGATCCCTCAAGATCCAATCCAAACACTAGCTAGTCTAGATCCACACTCTGGTAGAAAACCCCAAGGAAGATCTCAACTTTTGCTCGTAAGCCCACCAAGAAATCCCCTTGTTTTCCAAGCTGCAACTACTAGCTCTGCTCCAAATTAATCCAAGATCCAAGTGTAAACCGCCTCACATTTGGTGCTCTGTTCACAGGCTCAAGAAGACTTGCTCTTTGGCTACCCCTCTTCTCCAAGATGGATGAATAATGACTAAATACTTCTCAGAACCCTTAATTATATCAAATATAAGCCACAAGTTGGCCTAGAACACAAATTAAATACAAATACATAAATTAAATGCCACAAGTTAGCCTGCAACAACAATTAAATGCCCAAAATTGAAATCTGAGTAAAATTGAGATATATGCTAGCTCCCATTGAATTAGAACTTGCGCTTCAAACCATAGGTATAAATCTAGGTCCTCTTCAATCCATAAAATTTGCATCCTCTAACTCATTGTAGAAAATCAATTATATAGCCTAAAATAGGAACCAAATTCCTAAGCAAGGCTAAGCTCCATAGACCATGCCGAGCAACCAAATACCATGCCAAGTCCCTAGACCATGCTAAGTGGATATGTTAAGTGATGTAGTACAAGGTAGGAGAATCCTCAAAGGAGATGTCCTAGCCCCCAACAATAAAACCACACAACGAAAACACAACAACAAGAAGCAATAAAGCAAGATCTGATACCAAATTACAATAATATATTCATAAAATATAACTGATTACATGCAATGTGCCAAGCTATAAGGCCTTCTTAGTTATGACCAAATATAAAGCATGTAATAGTTCTATAAGATCCCTCAAGATCCAATCCAAACACTAGCTAGTTTAGATCCACACTCTAGTAGAAAACCCCAAAGAAGATCTAAATTTGTGCTCATAAGCCCACCAAGCAATCTCCTTGTTTTTCAAGCTGCAAATACTAGCTCTGCTCCAAATTAATCCAAGATCCAAGTGTAAACTGCTTCACATTTGGCGCTCTATTCATAGGCTCAAGAAGACTTGCTCTTTGGCTACCTCTCTTCTCCAAGATGGATGAATAATGACTAAAGACTTCTCAAGAACCCTTAATTATACCAAATCTAAGCCAAAAGTTGGCCTAGAACACAAATTAAATACAAATACATAAATTAAATGCCACAAGTTAGCCTGCAACAATAGTTTAATGCCCAAAATTGAAATCTGAGTAAAATTGAGATATATGCTAGCTCCGATTGAATTAGAACTTGCGCTTCAAACCATAGGTATAAATCTAGGTCCTCTTCAATCCATAAAATTTGTATCCTCTAACTGATTGTGGAAAATCAATTATATAGCCTGAAATAGGAACACAATTCCTAAGCAAGGCTAAGCTCCATAGACCATGCTAAGCAACCAGACAATGCCAAGTCCCCAGACCATGCTAAGCTCCTAGAGCATGCAAAACACCACTCCTTCAATTGAGTACCAATCCAAGAACCCTCCAAAGAAACTACTAAGCCTCCTCCAAAAAACTCCAAAGTAGTCACCAAGAAAACTCAAGATGCTCCTGCATTAGACTCCCCAGGTAAATAGAAAAGTGTGTCCCCACACTTTGATGCCCAAAGAAAGACCAAAAACCACCTTTATTTTCACCAAAGGATTCCACTCCAATAGGGACAAGAAAATGAATTTGCACATCATCCACATCTATATCACTCTATCAAACACCAAAATATCAATCATCCAATCAACATGCTCACTCCTAGGAACAAATTGAACATAATGCTTCAACAAAAAACCCTCATTCACATCAATAACTAGTGAATCTACATCGATAACAAAAAACTCCATATAAGAAACAATATGTAATTCCTCAGCAACATATGCCAAACTCACAACACCAATGGTCTCATTATTCACAACAAGATTCTCTACAACACACAACTCATCACCAACAACAACCAGATCATCCATGACCAAGTGCTCTGCAATTCCCATGTCAAATCCAACCAACTGATCAAAAAAACCAACCTCTTCCACCTCGACCTTGTTATGCCATCTTCTTTCATGAACAAGTCTCTTAACTGGCCAAAAAAATCTCTTCCATATTGGTAGACTCCAGCTCCACAAACATCTACAAAATTACTTCCTCACCCCATCCTTAACTCAATCAACCAAGCTAGCTTCAAACTGAGCAGACATCTCACAAAACCTCCTCTCCGCCACATCACAGAGATTTGGAATCATCTCAGGGTCCAATCCTCTCGGAGCCATCTCCCAAGATCTTTGTAAAACCTTTCCAACAAATTATTTCCATGCTCCTTGTGACAAACCCAAATTGTTTGCAAGTCAAATCGCATCCTGCCACCTCACATGAACAATCAGGAACCACATCACAAGTCCAGTACCATGGATCTGCAATCTACAAACTCTCTACTATCATGCCTCAACAAGATCAATATTCCATCTTCACATCCATCAATCCATTTGAAAGCCCTTTGTAATTGCAATTCAGCACCATGATCTTCCACCTCGCAACCAAAAGATCTAGGACTCTAGAAAAAAAATCCACCACCAGATCAAGATCAACTCAGATCTACTTCTCCAACCCAAGTCCTGGTGCAAACTGCCTCAACTTTGGTGATCTATCTACACACTCAGGAAAAACCTTTGCTTTGATACCATCTAACACAGTACAAGGCAAGGGAATCCCCAAAGGAGATATCCAAGTCCCCAACAAATAACCATGCAACAAAAACACAATAGAAAGAAGTAATAATGCAAGATAAAATCACAACTCTTTATTCATAAACTAATTGTTACATGAAATGTGCTAAGCTATAAGGCCTTCTTGATTATGGCCAAATACAAAGCATGTAATAGTTCTGCAAGATCCCTCAAGATTCGATCCAAGCGCTAGCTAGTCCAGATCCACACTCTAGTAGAAACCCCCAAGGAAGATCTTAACTTGTGCTCACAAGCCCACCAAGAAATCCCCTTGCTTTCCAAGCCGCAACTACTAGCTCTACTCCAACTTCATCCAAGATCCAAGTGTAAATAGCCTCAAATTTGACACTCTATCTACACATTCACAATTCCATCATAATCCTATTGTAAACTGCCTCACATTCGACGCTTTGTTCACAGGCTCAGGAAGACTTTCTCTTTGGCTACCCCTTTTCTCCAAGATGGATGAATAATGACTAAAGACTTCACCACAACCCTTACTTATACAAAATATAATCCACAATTCAGCCTAGAACACAAATTAAATACAAATACATAAATTAAATCCCACAAGTCAGCCTGCAACAACAATTAAATGCCCACAATTGATATTCGAGTAAAGTTGTGATATCTCCTAGCTTTGATTGAATTAGAACTCACACTTTAAACCATAGGTATAAATCTAGGTCCTCTTCAATACCTAAAATTTGCATCCTCTAACTCATTATGGAAAATTAGTTATATAGCCTTCAATAAGAACCAAATTCCTAAGCAAGGTTGAGCTCCATAGACCATGTTGAGCAACCAAAGACCATGCCAAGTCCCCAGATCATACCGAGGTCCAAAAGCATATCAAGCACCACTCATTCAATAAAGTACCTATCCAAGAACCATCCAAAGCAACTATTAAGCATCCTCCCATGAAATCCAAAGTAGTCACCAAGAAAACCCAAGACGCTCCTGTATCATTAAGTC
Source organism: Cupressus sempervirens (assembly GCA_028749045.1). Classification (NCBI taxonomy): domain Eukaryota; kingdom Viridiplantae; phylum Streptophyta; class Pinopsida; order Cupressales; family Cupressaceae; genus Cupressus; species Cupressus sempervirens. The sequence continues at coordinate 830,198,504 of CM053791.1, forward strand.
AACATTTCTAAATGGTGAATTGGAAGAAAAGTGTACAATGAACAATATGAAGGTTTTGCTTCATTAGAAAGAAAGGATATAGTGTGCAAGATACATAAATATTTTTTAAGATTGAAACAAGTACTAAGGGCATGGTATGAAAGACTACATTTATATTTGGCCAAGATTGGTTTCATCAAAAAAAATGTTAACAATAATGTTTATCTAAAGATAGACAAGGTTAACAAACAACTGATTGTTGAGATCTTTGTGGATGACACCATTTTTTGTGGAAATGATGAGTTGAGCTTACCCTTTGTAAATGAGATGAAGGATTTTGAGGTGTCAATATTTGGGGAGATCAAGTTATTAATTTGATTGTAGGTATTACAACTTAAAGCTGGAAGCTACATCGGTTAGTCTAAGTATGTGAGGGATATCTTGAAGATATTTTGGTTAGAAGACTCAAAATCAGTTGGTACACCTATGGTAACCTTTTGAAAATTCTGAAATGAGGTGGATAAAAATTGTATAGATCCATGATAGGGAAGTTGCAATATGTTGTACATGGTAGATCAAACATAGCACATGTAGTTGGATTAGTTGATAAATTCTCTTGTAATCCTAAAGAGTCACACATGATGGAAATGAAAAGGATATTCAAGTATTTGAAAGGAACTAAAGACTATGGTCTTTGATATGCTCACAAGGGTGACTTATCTTTGAGCATCTTTATTGATTTAGACTGCGCAAGTGGATGAAAAATGGTGGTACATTCTTTGTTGGTAATAGGCTTGCATCTTAGACAAGTGGAAAGAAAACTTGTATATCTTATTCCAAAACTGAAGCTGAATATGTTGTTGTTGCTACCAACTATACATAAATGGTATGGATCAAGCAGATATTGGAAGGAATTCAGGAACTGGTAACTGAAATGATGGTTATCTATTGTGATAATACAAGTCTATCAACATATTCAAGAACCCAATGATGTGCTCTAAGACAACACATATTGCTATCAAGTATCATTTTCTTAGAGAATAGGTAGAAGAAAAAGAGGTGTGGTTGGAGTATGTGCCAACTAGGGAACTTGGAGTAGTTACTATGAGGCTTCCTCAAGTCTCTCATAAGAATCATTCCATTCTATTAATTGAATATACTATGTTTATATTGATGTTATAAAACTGCTCCTTAAGGGGAGCAATCATTGTAGTGAAGTAGTTCTAGAAAGTATAGAGTTAGAGGTTTATAGGTACATGACTAGTCATATTGTTTAACACATTTGGCATTATTGTCAAAAGGGGAGAGAAACTAAAGAGTGGAGAGCATGAGAAGAATGTAAGAAGAATACAAATGATCAGAGGTGAGAATATGAAGAAGACATCAAGAAGGAAGGAGATCAGTAAAAAGGGGGAGAAACATTGCATATTCTAGAAATATAGATTAGAAGACGTATTGTAATTAATGGATAAACTAAGCATATATTTTGTTTTTTTTCCATCAATGCCAAAGCGGGAGATTGTTGGCATTACTGATACAATGATGGTAAGTGATGTATGGAGTTTTCATGATGTATATTTTATTGTATGATGAATAGTTATTGATGTCAAGTATTGACTTAGTGTTCCTAGTATGTTTTTGAGTATAAATATGATGAATAAGGTGTTGCAGTGAGTTTTAATGGTAAAAATCCTCATGAGAGACTTGGGGATGTCTCTGCATGTCAGATATGTGACAAGTAATGATCGGTTGAAGGTTGATAGTGAAACTGTTAGAATAGTTAGTGATAAACAATAGGTGATTTGATTGGTATGTCAACTATATGATGAGTTAAGTTGACTAGTCACTAGAGAAGGTGGAAATTAGTCCTTAAATGCTATGGTTTTGATTGCAACTTAAGTGGATGACCAATAAGTAGGTATTGCAATTACAAAGGAGCTTTCAAGATAAAGTGTTTATGTTCTTGAAGCTATGAGTGGTAGATCTTGGATTGGTAATTAGTATCGATGATATGGAAAGTACATACATGAGTTATTCATGAAGTATTGATGCATCTTAATGATTAGAGGTAATGATCTAGAATTCTCGTGATCAATTCAAGCATGTCATGAAGATTCTAGAAGGGTTCATTTAGTCAAAACATGTTTGACTATTCTTCATGAATTCAAATATAAAATTATTTATGAGATGCCGCGGTATAGGAAATTTGGTTTTTACATCAAGATTTGTGTTTGGGTGTGTGGTATGCAACCACTATGTTTGAGATTCAAATTGAAAAATGTTAGGGAAAGTTTAAGGTGGTGAAAGTCTTTAGGGTTTTTTTTGAGCTGTCATTTTGCACAATGTTGAATGATAGGGATCCTTTCAAATCCCTCTGTTGAAAAGATAATCGAGGATCAACTCCAAGGTTCTAGGTGATCTTGCAACCTACTAGAATCTGATCAATTGAAGATAAATGTGTATGTTCAAGAGGAGGCCTTTTCTAGTTCAAAAAAATTTCAAATAAGCTATATGATCTGTTGCTATTTTGAAAAGTAAACACAATTGTTTTTTGGTATTTTATGTTTTATGATGAATGCAAGTTATCAATGCAACTATATGAATTCCTATTTTAACCAAGTATTATAAAATCAAATAATTTTTTTAGGGTAATGAGAGATTAAAGAAAATAACTGAAACAAAAATTCCTAATGGACATAAACCACAGTAATAACAGGTTTGAAAATTAAATTGTCAAAAGGGATTAGATAGGAAACCAATGAAAATAGGAGCAAAAGTTCCTCAATTGTATTGATGCAATTGTCGATGAAAATTTAAGATAGACTGAAAGATGTTTCATGTCTCATCAAATTGTAGGGCCATAGGAAGTGTGCTCATATGAGACAAGATGCTATGCAAGAACAAAGATGATCCTTTCTCTAATTCATTATGTCATCTGAATTTATTAACACAAGGAAAACACTAGAACTAAAAGGTCACAATTGTAACAACACAATAAACCCATTGGCTCCATTATTATTCATGAATATGCATTCAAAAAAATAGAACTCTCTAGCAAGAATAACTATACTTAGAATGAGATCACCAGTAGCATATATTATTGCATCAAAATAATGGCCTAGAGTACATATTACATCCATGTATTTATAAAAAATCATCTTCTCCCTTTGTGTTAGGAGTGATAGCTCTTAAAATGCAACTCATGCTAAAAACTAATAAAATAAATCTAATTATATATAGGCTGACTCTCTAAATGGTGCTAAGTAGGTCTCCACCCTTGTTTATATCAATTAATGGGTGCATGAGCCTTTACATGACACAAAAGAATAAAATAATGAGAAGATAAGAAGAATAGAGCTATAGGATGATTTGGAAGTCTCTAAAAGCTCTAAAAATGGAAGCTCAACCCTCTCTAGGTGTTTATGGAAGTCAAACTGCTATCAAAATGCATTTTTGGTGCATGGAATGCTCTAAATTAGGAACTGGTAGTTAACTGTTGATGCACCTCTATGAAAAACATACCTATGCTCCTACACACCTTTGTGACAGGTTCCAAAACTCCAAGATTTTCTAAAGTGTCAAAACTTGATTTCTAATGTCTAGAGTTTTTCACTCTTTACACCAAAATTATGTCTCGATGTTTGATCTTAAACTTCTCTATTATCTCAGCCACTTAAGTAACTTCTGGTAAATCTAGACCCCCATACTTGTCCTTTACTAATTTAAAATAATTGCTTACTTTGATTCTTGTTTATGTAAAATCCTCAAGCTTTGTGTCTAGTTCCAACAATGCTTCTTCAATTTTGAAGGCTTGTTTGATGTCATCTTCTAATGAAGCTTCTTCAAATGTAGCTCTGAACTCTTGGACAATTGATTGCAGTGCAAAAATCTTGGTCTTTGACTCATCCTCAAAAATCTCAAGGCTAGCCACATTGTAATACCTCTCTACTTCTAAAAACTGCTCTTGAGCCTTATCTTTTATCTACTAAATCTCAATGTGCAATCCTTCCATAAGCTTATTACTCATCAATATTTTCTCTATCCAATCATTGAGGTTATCAAGCTCCTCAGTAGCATATGCCTCCATTAGCATATGATAACTTTGACCTTTTATTGCTCTCAAATCCTGTAGGTCTTTAGCCCAAGTATGTACTTCATCCATTATCCCAAAATCTTGGTTCATAATGGAAACCAACTTGTTGGCACTTGATTAGATGTGGTGCAACAAGCCCAAATTACCTTGTATTATTTGCACTCCCTTCTCGTCAAAATTGTCATGCCATTGCTGTTGAGCTAATGGGTGTTGCACACATTGCATAATATTGTAACATTGTATGATAATATAACAAATGATAGAATGTTATTGTATGATAGAATGTTGCACCTACCATTCATCTAAGATATAACCAAAATGATTTGCATGTATGTCTGTAGTTCTGCTACTACCAAGCCATCATCAATACTATCCCAACATGGAACTTCACAATAGCCACAATATACTATCATAAAAAAAGATTAAATACCCAACACATAAACAGAGGATGAACATTGAGCTTAATTGAGCTACATTGCATAGAATAAAATAAAATTGTGACTATACCTACTGGCCCATGTAATCTAGCCTTTAGAAAAGATGGTTCAAAATCTTTTATAGATAGAGCCCCATCTTGTTGGCATGTTTCTCCTTTATCTGTAAAGCTATTATTTGACTGACGGGGAGCAGAAAAGTTTTTCTCCATGCTAATTTTAGAGTCTTGCTCAACATCAGAATATTGTCTAGCTTTACTTAAACCAAGTCCGCTAGGAACTTCTCTTTGTTTCTTTAGCTTAGTACCATTTCCACTAGAAAGTTGCCTATTTACAAGGGGCATCAAAGTATCACAATATTTAGCAATGAACCACACTAGCTGTAATTTCTAATGTCTCAGTTTGTTGCATAGAAACACAGAGAGCAGACAAGTTTTTCTCTATTCTAATGTTAGAGTCTTGCTCAACATCAGAATATTGTCTAACTTGACTTAAACCAAGTCTGCCAGGAACTTCTCTTTTTTTCTTTAGCTTAGAACCATTTCCACTAGAAAGTTGTCTGTTTACAAGAGGCATCGGAGTATCACAAAATTTAGCAATGTTACACCCATTCTAAACCATACTAGCTGTAATTTCAGATGTCTTGGTTTGCTGCACAGAAACACAACCATTTATTTTGTTTGACAGACCCTTTCCACGAGATTGTTGTGGATACTTAGAAGTGACTTAACATGCAAATTTTTTTGCATCTGAATACTCTTTTCCAGAAGGCATTTTTACAGAGCATTTCTACTTAAGAAAAATGTCAACCTTCTTAAGCTGTAACTTCGTGCATTTCTTCCTTTCATTGGATCATTTCTTCCTCAAAATATGCATTGCTCTTAGAAGAAAATGCCTCCTGAAAGACAATGCTTGTAAAAATCGAGGACATGGAAGATGCTTGATAAGCTTCAATCTGTTTCTACTAACGAGGTAGTGGTTGTCCTCATGGTGTTTTTGGTACTTTTGGCTGGAAATACATTTAGTTTCTTGACTATATTTCTGCAACCTATGTGGATGCATAGCTTTTACACATGACCCATTCATTTCCCTTCTCTTACAGAGAAAAGTACCATTTTTGCCTCCCTACCAAAAGGAACATATAAAGATTCATCAGGACTAAAATCAATTTTCTCAAAAACAATCATATACACTGCAACATTAATACAAAAAACAAGCACCTGAAATAAGGAACCATCTTCTAGGGATAGGAGCTTAGCAACCTCACTCTCATTATCTATAGAATTGTGGACCACACTACCATTCTGTAGATGCTCACTAGCTACAAGTTTACCATTTGAATCATTTTTTGGAAGTTTAGTAGCATGATGTTGAGTAATAATTCCTTTCAAACCATTTGTAAAATGTTTGACATTCTCATGATCTGTTACCATTAATTTTTGAATAAGCTTCAAAATTTCTACCAATATAGTTCTCATTATCATTGCTCACATCACAGTTTCGAGAATGTCTAACAACCATATCATTAAAATTACCCACAAAATCAGTTCCCTTTATTTTAGATTCCTGCTTCTTAACATTATTACTAGACCCATTCGATGTGCATCCATTACTTATGGTATGATTTGAGAAGACATTATTTGTTTGAATACCATTGGTTCTTGGAGGCACCATTTGTAATGTAGCATCATGATCTGCTGATGATATGAATTTACTGCATGACTGGCCAGAACTTATGTTCTTTTCTAGACTTTCTGAAATGAAATTGACATTTGACAAATTTTCTACCTGTTGGGGTATCTTCTTTACACCTGCAACACTAAAAGAGATTGCTATCATTTGGAAAGAATGCATGTTTTTTGTCACTTGGGGGGCATATGAATCTTGTAAGTGGTTTTCCTTTGGATGTCCAATGTTCAATGACACCCTCTTCTTTAGTTTAGAGCCATTATATTGAGATTCAGACCCACCTGATGTTTGATTGCTAGTTTTCTTATCTCGTATATAGAATAGCATGTAAGCTTTTTGGGAAAGCACACTTTTCTCATTGACTGAGTAGACCTAGAGTACAAAATGTCATAAGAATAACTTCAATCAGTCTAAGCAACTTCAGTATAATTAGTCTTACCATATAAAGAAAAGGCTTTACATAAAATTGTAGTTTTTTTGTGTATTCTGTTATACACAAATTATAATGAGCTTGCTCCACAAAATTAAACATGTCTTCACAACTGTAGCAAATGTATACCCGATTATCATCTAAAGCATGCCAAATGCCCATGGATGAATGAATAAAGTAGAAATAATGACCAAAATGTGTGCTCCAGCCATCATGAACAAGAACACCATAAAGAGTGTACTTAAAATTGCCCTCCTGTGATTGATCAATAGACATAGAAACTAGAATATCATTCAAATGGACAAAATTTATTAAAAAACCAGTAGATATTACAAAAACTATATTATTAGATTCCACTGAAAATGTGATCCACTAGCAAATAATATTGTAAGGGCTACTTACATGTGAACTACTAACAAATGGTTTGAGATCCAACGTACAACCAAAGTCTACTTTTTTTGTCAATTTTTCCTCCAGATCCAACTACAGTAAAGCACTTGAGATGAATTGCAAGAACATGTGGTGCTTTATCAATTTTGAGTTGTTTTAGAGCCTTCACTTTTACTTTGCATCATTCACATTGATATCTTTTCACACCCCCATCTAATTGCTCCACTGCCGTGTAACGAGATAATGCTTTCAATAAGGAATTTGCTCGAATGATCTCTAGGCTCAAATCTAAGAAAGGATCAAATTTATTTGAGAAATAAGAACATTGTGTGCACTTCACCTACAAGCCAGGTTGAAGCAATTGTTAATGAATAAAATACTTTTCTAAGACTATAACCTAGAGTTCCCAGCATAAAAATAATTTTGAAAGGTTTAAGTGACTCAAAAAATCCCATTTATGAAATGAACAGTAAATCCTGGAGGTGTCTATAAGCCCCTTTCTATTCCCTCGCTAATATTAAAAAAGATGATGTTTAGATATGAATAACTTCTTTTGATATCTTCTTACATTCACTCATCCTTGTTAACAAAGTACAAAAAATTTTGAAAATATAAACAACTAAAAACAACAACTTGACTTATGAGTCAGCCACCAAATATTTTATGTACTAGAATCTTCTCATAAGCAATAGGTGATTCAATTAAACAATATAGATAAATATACTCATACTGGTGAAAGAAAGTTTTATGTTTTTTCTGTGTTTTTTTGAATATATGATTTTTTCCATTGTTCAGAATATGAAATATATAGCAATGCATGGGAGTTGAAAGTGCAGATCCTTCCTTCTATATTTTATTGTACAAATTAAGACAACAATGACAACTATATACAATGCAGTATGCACACACTAAAATTTCAAATTGCAAAAACTTGGTAATGGTGGCATGCAACATTGGGGTCCAATAATGACAAAATTCTCATAATAAATTTGCCCAGCAATGATAAGAACCCTTTAGCAGATGAAATGCAGGTCTGAAATTGAGATCACTGACCTTCTTTGCACCCATGATTGCCTCTATAAAAAGTGTTAAATAATCAAAATTGACGTATTTTTTTCTTGGTATGTAATGCTTACAACAAAATATTCCATTTTCTCTTAAAAACAAATTGACTAAAGCATGTAGAGTATAAAATTTTCATGGAAGAAAGAGCCCACCAAAAATTCAAGAAAGCTCAGCCAAACACCAAGGAGAATTTGCATAACCTTTGGAGAATATGACAATTTGAATTGAAGCAGAGCTAATAGCATTTCGATTAAAACAAAAATTATGTTAAAACACCATACAATTAGAAGTTACAGAATGCACAACATTTTTGTAGTAATAGAATCTCGACAAAAATGTAAACCATATCTAATACAATGCAATTACATACCTGGGTCTTCCCAGACAACTAAGTGGTTGGTCATGACTAAAAATCTGAAGTACAGGATCAAACATTGTTGGATAGAAAGGCTTCCCAGCTTCAAGCCATCCAATCTCATGTTCATTTTTTCCCAGGACTGAATCCCTAGGTTTCTTCTCCTGAAACTCGTCCAAGAATTGAACAAATGCCTCAAGTGTCAGATAGCCAACCTATTGGGGGAAACTAAAGCTTTCAGGGTGAAACCAATCATGTTTGTTGAAAAACATGTTAGCACTTCACAAATAGTAAGGACACAATTTCTACTCAATATAAATATCATAGAAAATACTATCATATGCTTACTAGGTTTTATGAGCAATAGAAAATCCTTATTTCTACTAAGCATGCCCAAGTGATAGACCTGTATTAGACCAGTAATGATCTCTAGGATATTAGTAGATCACTACAAATTACTCACCTAAAGGTAGATGCTTGTCTCAAATTGGCTCTTTAGAGCTTATTCATTAAAAATTGAACCCAAGGAAGCGATTGTTACCTATAATGTTTCCAAATAGATAAGGATGGTATCATAAGAAATTAGAGTTACGATAGAATAATAATCTTGCAGTTGTTTATGCAAGCTGAAAGGCAGTTAGATAAAATAATTAGTTCTCTTAGAAAATCCTGGAGTGAAAACAAATAACTATATTATTTTGGATTTTTTTAAATTAGAATACTAATGATATTTTTATCATACTTAGAAAGGGAAATTAAGCTATAAAAATTGTAAAATTCTATAGCTTCTATATACAATTGGTATGAAAAGCTTACTCTATGGCTATGTTGTTTTCATGTAGTGTATCTAACAAGTCTCTAGAGCATTTACAAGTTTTGAAGTAATAAAATGTATTAACCCGCTTTAAATAATTGTAGCTTCCTATAAGAAACTTTTGTTGGTAGGTTGGTTCAAGAAGGAAATTAAAATCCCCTAGCAACCACCCCATATTACATGTTGTTTTACTTTTCATTACTATGGTCAAGAAGAAAGGAGACTGTAATGTCTTCTATAATCGTAATTCATATGGTTAAAAGACTCATATTTTTCTTCCCTCTACTCTTCCTCCCACACATCATTTATTCAATACAATAGAAGTATTTTAAACAACACAAAAGACTAACACATAGTAACCTACTCTAAACAATTATTTCATACTAATTTAACATTTTATACACCTTACAAGTTTGGAAATATTTATATTATCTGTTATTACATATTGAGATGTTATAATTGATTTATATATAGAATAAATGTTTAGGCTATGTCAAAACCTTCAAGGGATGGATAATCAAGAAAACACATACTCCATCATGCCCCCAGATACAGTGCCTCTCACATGATCTTTCTATCTCTTGAGTCAATTCTTTCCGATGTGCTTGAGCATACATAGAACAAACCTGCATCCTTTATAAGTTTAGGCCAATCTTGTGAAGCAACAACCTGAAAGTTCAAGAATCATGAGAAAAATTAAACATGGAAAAAAATCCAATACTATCATCATTATAATCTACTAGAAATAGAAAATTGTTCATGTCCAAACCTATCTATAAATGCCTAAATGCAACACCTTTTCCTATAGAATAATTCATCTACTCTAATTTTAAAAACTTATAGAAATTATATTTCAGAAGTTTGTTAGGGAAAACACATAGATAGATATGACATTATTCTCATGCTCAAATTACACACCCAATGATAGCATAACATATGTTAATTTAATGAAACTAATTTTAAGAAGGGTTTAGTAATCTAGATGCCTATTTCACATGTGAGCAGTGGTACTCTACAATAACCATGGGATAATGTAGTTCAGATTTTGATGAGAATGTTGAATGTGATAAATAAACTTAAAGTTTCATCTAGAGTTACTTGTTAGTGAATGTACATGTAAGTTCATAAGGATCATTGCGATTAAACTAAGTTACAATCATGATTTGAGGAACAACCTGTCAAATAATAAACAAGTCAGAATATGAATTTTATTAAATTTTAAAAGTTTAGAGATTAGAGATTGGATTTGTGAAATTTAGTTTTACATGTTTAGGGATTAGATCTGTGACTGGAGATGTCACTTTTATGCACCCACAAACTGAGGCAAATAATGGACATACGGGTTATGAATCCAAACAAATATTGGTGATGGGACATAGAATGTCATGAACTGATTTGTGTCATATTTAAACTAATTATTCATTTGTAATAATTCAATACTAATATGTTGAAGTTCAACAGTTTAAGCTTCTCTGCTAATTTTTTTTTAAAAAGAAGGTTTTAGAATCTCATGAACCCCTTTTTTAACTATCATTGAACAAGTTTTGTAATCAGTGTACCTTACAAAAAGAGTTCCTAATCTTACACAAAAGAATAACAATAAATAGCTTTGTTTCATTTTGGTTAGTTAGTGAAATGGTAGACGAGAAGCTTGTATGTCCAAATTGATTTTGATTTTATGAAAGTTAGGTTGAACTAAATTCAAGGGAATGTCTATTTAAAAGCTTCTTTCACAAAATAGTAACCATAGGCTCTACCTATCATTTGATAGATTTTTTATTTAAGTGTTGTCAATATTAAATTTTAATGGAGCCAAGAATCAGTTTGAGAAAGATTGAAACAATAAAAAATCAGTATCACACAAACTTAAGTGCCAAGCTATTGTGCCTCATTTGACATGAGTATTCCTCGTCTAGGTAAAACTAACTACAAAATCCACTATTATGGCTATCTTAAGTTTCTAAAAGAAAACAAGTGAATTGCACACTAATGGAGGAGACACTTATATATTGAAGAATCCAACAATCCATCATTCCTTAACCATTACTCTATCGTGATAATTTGTCTTTGTTTCCCACTATCTATTAAACTGGCCTTTCATAACTTTTGTGTCCTGTGAAAAAAAGTATTCAGTTCTACACTGAACTTATTTTCAAAGAAGCTTTCACAAAATTATAACTATTCTAGCCAACATTTGACACATTATGAATTCAACAGTTCTTAGTATTACTTAACAATTAGAACCATATCTTAATAGCCTCAAGAAGAAACATTTAATAAAAATGAAAGAGAAATAACCCCAGACATAGTTGCAAAACTCTCAAATCAACAAAGCATCAGTTACAGAAACTGAGACAGCCAAAGTCATTCTGTCAGAATTGAGCACTAATGAAGAGGGGGATTTACTTACTTGATGTAAAACATAACAAATAATCACCATTATCTTTAAGATTAAAATTGGCTCATTGCAGAAGATATAGCAAATGTAATATAGGGCACAGATTTTTAAGAAACCCTCTGAACACAAAAGTGTTCTTTGGGAGATGTATTAGATTAGATTGCATCAGACTACACTATCTTGCTCCCACTTATGAAGGAAAGTTAGAGGTAGGTATGAAATAGATTGAGTCGATCTATTAAGCTAGACATAAGCCATTGTGTAGACTCTAAACTATCACATGGACTTAATTGATGCTCGATCAACAAGTTGAGGGAGGAAACCCTAAAATCTTTGCCACATAGAAGCAAAGCTAAGGGGTTGGTTGTGCAAGTCAATCTTTGGAGATCCATTATTTTCTTCTAAAGTGAACCTCTCACCAGAAAATAAGGTTACAAGCATAGTAGCCTATTTGAATGTATTATATCCGACATGTGTGGGTCTTAATTTGGTGCTCTTGGTTACATTCTCCACTATAAAAGATGCTCGTGTCCTTCCACTTGAAAGGGGCCTTAGCAAGACACAGTGTTATAGGTCTAAACATAGGAAAAAATATATAAATATTTAGTATCTTATTGAGCTTCACTTTGTTTCGAGAATAGTTTAATATTCTCTACTAAAAAGGGCCAACCATGTGAAGATGGAAGCTCATTTGGCCCCACCCCCCTCCCCCTAACATCACTCTACATTCCCCATTAACATCTAACATTCATTCATTCTTTCAACGATTAATAAACTATAACATTCAATCAATATCACATGATAACATTCAATCAATATCACATGATAACATTCATTAACACATTAGATTTGTTAACATGCAACATTAATCAATATTCTGCATTAACACATAATTCATGAACATTCATTAGCACATAATTAAATTCATTGAGACATAAAATTCAGTCATTATCAATTAAGGTATGTAGATGAAAATCATTTCTTTTTTTTCTTTCTATTTCTTTTTTCTATGTAAGCTCTAAGAGGAGCATCAATGTCATTATCAATTTCCCCCTCATCAGTTGTTCTGTTATCCTTTCTTGATGATCTCAAATTCCTATGCTATTGCAAAGGGGGGTCCTCTACAATAACAAATAAAAGAGTTAAATTAAAAATAATTTATTATAATTGTTACAAGTATTTAATTATTTTAAATAACATAACTGTGGCGCTCTTTACCTGATCTGACCACATCATTTTGTCTGGACTCAACATCAACACGCTCATGAACATTCACCCCTCGATCCTCTACAACTACTATACAAAATGTTACGTTAATCCAAACACCAATTGCAATTACATATAAAAAATTTAATAGAAAATGTATACCTCCACCACTGGGATGCACATCATGCGAACCTTTAGCATCCATAGATTGTGTAGAAGGATTGTCAGGCTGCATTCCAACATCCTATGCATTGTTATCATTGCTTGCTTAAAATAGATATACTCACTTTATATTGGAACTTAACATCAAATAGACTAATTGGTAAAGTATTCAATTTGAAATAAATTTCGTTTAGCTTATTTACCTGTGGCTCAGATGCATCATTATTAGAACCTTCCACACTGATTTTAGCTTGTAGCCATTCAGCCATGACTCTATAGCCTTGTTGGAAGCCAATTCTCTTATCCTCTTCTATGAGGCATCTCTTGAACTCTGAGCCTTGCATTTTTGTGTGGTATGGTGAATTTTACTTGCATTGTTTCATCAACCAATGGAGGGTAGTTAAAATATCAAAAGGAAATGGTAAATAGTTAGCAGGGTTTCCAACCCTTGTTACACCTTATTTTGGTCATGTTGGAGTTGTTCTAAACTGTCTTTGGTGTTTGGGAGTCCTAGAGGATCCAATTGCACTCTTGGTTGGGTGTGTAGAATAAAGGTCAAGTGTTGCAATCTGCCCTGTGACTGGTAACAACAAGTTTTTCTTAGACCTGATTTGTTTTGGGTCGTGTTGATATTTGTTTTGGTTTCCATTTATGTTAGAGGGTTGGAGTTGTGCAAAACACTTGGTGTCAAGGTTGGGTGTATGAGGCCTTGAATGGTACAAGGGAGAAGTAACTAGTATGTAGCCTTATGTGATGAGTTGGGTCCATGAATTAAAGGAGCAGTTGTAATAGTAGATTAGTTCCTTGTTTGAAGGTGAATCAAGCCTTGAATGTTCTTGTGGAGAATAGAGGATTGGGGTGATAACTTGAATTTCTTAGTTGTTCCAAGGTGCTAGGAGTTTGTTGGTGCTTCCAAAGCATTTTACTCTACATCATATATTGGTGTGGAGGGACACTGAGATCCAAGTTGAGGATCATGAGCATAGACAAGCTAGTCTATCCTAGCATTTCCCATCACATTATATAAAAAATTTGATACAATTTTTCATTTACTAATACTTACAACTCTTGCTTGAAGTTTCAAAAAACCACTAGAGCCGAGCTTGTGTGTTCCATGCTTTTCTAGTCTTACCTTTTTTGCCTTTGATGTGTCAAGCAATCTATGAAAAGTTTGAAATATGTTAGATAGTATAACTATAGAGGTTAATTAGTACATAATTAGATTCTCAATAGTATCACATACCTTGCTATACTCTCCACTGGTGTAATATTATTTTTCTTGTCAGCTTTATACTTTCCATAAAAAAGAAAAGCCTACCACTCAGCCTCAAGAACATAGGACAGACGCTCATACCTGGGGTTATCCCATAAATTTTTTCTGTACTGGTCCCTAATATACTTCAAACATAAACCAGCTTTTTCAAGGAGCTTGTTTCTCTTGAATGCACGAGGTCCAAAGAGTTGGGTCATGCTCTCTATAAGATCATCCTTCAATGATTTGTCTTGGTTATTCCACCTTTCAAGTAAAAAAAAACATGTTAGACTCATAAATGAAGCGAAGCTACCTTTAATATAGTTCAAGAAATGGATGAAAAGGAAAACTATTCTAGCAATGATATGAAATCAAAATAGTGGTTCGGGGTTTTAGTTAGGATATGATGTTCCACCAGGTATGCAAGGTGGGCCCAAATATTCGTAAACACTCATCACCAAGTTTTCTCCAAAAAACATCATTCCCTACAAAATAATTATGGGATCATTAGTCGATGAAGAGTGATCAAAAACTAAATTACTATTATATCACTATAGAATAATAATAACTTTAAAGTACCTGGAACTTTGGCTACTTTTAACGGAATGCCTTCATCGTCGCTGACTATCAATATGACATCTTTCACCATTCCCGTACTAGGAACATAGGAACATCCAGGAAATGATGCTGCAGCTCCTATTGCAAAAAGTTTCATAAGTTCCATAAGTCTTTGTCACGAAGTATAAAATAACAAATGATAACTGATGTTAAAAAGTTGTAAAAAAAACACTGTTTGTTGCTGTCATAAGAGAGAAAAAGAGGGATTTGTGTAATAGTAGATGGTGCAACAGTCGATGCCTATAAGCTGCGTGTTGTCGACTTAGCAGTCAGAAAGAGATTTGTGGTTGTCCTGGATGGAGGCGGCGGTGTCATAGGATTCAATTGATTTGAAGCTGAAGAATAAAATTGTTAGAGCATGCATAAATATAGAACGCGTGGACTAGCATGGACAAGATTGTTAGAGCATTTTAAAAAAGGATTGTTCGAGCATGTATTGTCAATGATTATGATCATTCCTATATATATTCAGTGGAAAACATAAGTGGGGAATGGAACATGTGATCTACCTGAACTGCCTGAATCACATCATAATCATAATCACATCCATCATAAGCATCACATACAAATTAAAAACATTAAAAGGTACATAATATAACACTTATATCAGGCTCACATTATAAGCCTACTAGGGAAGTAGGCCTAGTGAAGAGATAAAACTGGGTTTTTGTATCAGCTGATGAGTTGAGGGCTTAGTTACCTTGGGGACATGCTATTTGAAGTTGTTTGATGTGTGTGGAAGTGGAGGAAACACCTAGTTAAGGTGAAGTCAAGTTTGGCGCCTATTGAGGCATTGTGAGCATTTGATAGTTTGTTGATTAGATTGCTTGGATGAATCCATTGGATGGATTAAGGGACATTCATGAGATTATTCCAAAGATGTAGAACCTAAGGTGGCATAAGGATTTGGTGTGCACTCTGATAGGTTATGGAGTTGGCTTGGATCAAGGAGAGGGATCTTATGAAGATGCTTGGTTGGTGTTGTGAGAACACTATGGAAGTCCCTCTTGTTATGAATGATTGCAAGTCCACCTAGGGTCTCTGCATCACCTATAGAGGCATAATTATTAGCCAAAAAATTGGGTAAGCACTTATATTATGTTTTCCCTATGAATTTTATTCTAAGTACAACTCCCTTTTATAGATATTTAATGAATTCCCTTTTCTAAACTAAACACTGACAAATGCTTTTGACCTGAAAGAAAATAAGGCTCAATACATTCACGCATCAATATGTGTTTTAAATAGTTTTATTTAATTAATTTAGATTAATAGTTAATTTAGATTAGCAATATTCTATTTGTAGTTGAAACTTGTAGCTTTTAAATAGATAATGAATAAACTATGTAACCATATATATAAGACAAATATATTTCTATCAAGAAATGAATATTAAATAGATTAAGGATTGATGGCATACCTCTAAATTTCATCATCATCATCCTCATCATCATCATCACCATCATCATCATCATCATCATCATCATCATCATCATCATCATCATCATCATCATCATCATCATCATCATCCTCGTCGTCATCATCATCATCATTATCATCATCATCCTCGCCATCATCATCATCGTTGTCATCATCATCAACATCAACATCATCATCATCATGATCATCAGTAGCAGCATCATCGTCATCATCTTCTTCTTCTTCTTCATGAAAATTTTTGTCAGGAACATCATCCAATAACTGTCGATCATGATCACCATCTACATCATCTTCTACTTCTTCGGTATCTTCTTCTTCCATTGCATTATAATTTATTGGCCTTCCTCTTAGTTCATGTCTAACAACAAATGACCAACCCAATTTATGTGGAACCTCTGAGTAAAATACCTGCTCACAGTGGCTTGGAAGAACATAGGGCTCATCCCCGACTGGCTCAAATGACCTTGTATTAACCATTGTAAATCCATTATCATGTTCAATAATAGTTCTATTAGGATCATCTAGATTAAGTCATAGCCTGTACCATTTGACAATGAAGAGTACTAATTTGAAGGAACTAAAGTCACACTCAAGTATATCATCCAAAATGCCATAGTATTGATTTTCAGACTCTCGAGGGTGTAAGTTGTTTCTAGATGAAATACTAGTCACTTGAAAGACTGCAGTTATTCCTGAATTACAAGTTTTCTTCGTGTCATCCAACACTTTGATGTGAAATTTTTGACCATTATAGAACATAGCCTTGTGGTGTTTAACCTGCAATAATATGTGAAACATGTCAAAATTATTGTATTATACTTTATTGGCCTTCCTCTCGGTTCATGTCTAACAACAAATGACCAAACCAGTTTATGTGGAACCTCTGAGTAAAATACTTACTCACATTGGCTTGGAAGAACATAGGGCTCATCCCCAACTGGCTCAAATG
Organism: Cupressus sempervirens; assembly: GCA_028749045.1. Taxonomy (NCBI): domain Eukaryota; kingdom Viridiplantae; phylum Streptophyta; class Pinopsida; order Cupressales; family Cupressaceae; genus Cupressus; species Cupressus sempervirens. Next base: position 830,215,778 of record CM053791.1, read on the forward strand.
ACCTTGTATTAACCATTGTAAATCCATTATCATGTTCAATAATAGTTCTATCAGGATTATCTGGATTAAGTCGTAGCCTATACCATTTGACAACGAAGAGTACTAATTTGAAGGAACTAAAGTCACACTCAAGTATATCATCCAAAATGCCATAGTATAGATTTTCAGACTCTCAAGGATGTAAGTTGTTTCTAGATGAAATATTAGTCACTTGAAAGACTGCAGTTATTCTTGAATCACAAGTTTTCTTCGTGTTATCCAACAATTTGATGTGAAATTTTTGACCATTATAGAACATAGCCTTGTGGTGTTTAACCTGCAATAATATGTGAAACATGTCAATATTATTGTATCATGAGTTGATAAACATATAGGTGATTAATAAATTTGTACGTACTTGGAAATCTCTTAAACCACATGCTAATTCTATTTCCCTTTGCATAACATTGGAATCTCCATTACGATGAGCTTCTTTAACCAATGAAGATACACCTTTCCATGTTAATGTCTGACTAGAATGTTGACATTGTTTAATCCATACTATCATCCAATCAAGATTGTTTGCAATATACAAATGTAGTGCATCCAACTCTCGATCACCTATACAAAAAAAAAATAGACAACTTACAACCAATTTACTTTGAAGATTAAGAAATAATTTATTACAATAACATCTTATAATTTATTACCTCTCACTTTCCTCAATGTACCTTTCCCCATCAAGTACTCCCCTTCTAATTTTTTAAAAGGCTCGAGATCCCAAATGTGATCTACATGGATATTTGATGCAAACTTAGGAAGATATTCAGTAATGTACACCATAGTCTGGTATACCATATATCCCTCTACCATAGAACCCTCAGGATGTGCTCTTTGTCAAATCAAAGCCTTCAAAGATTTCAAGTGCCTCTCAACCATCCACATTGACCTAGTGTGTACAGGTCCACACAATTCAATCTCCTCAACTAGGTGTATGAGGTAGTGTTCCTGTGCATTGAAAAAAGTTGGAGGTAGACACTTTTGCATTAATTATAAACCAATCATTTCATTGTTTTCTAACATAACATAACGAACAATACACATAGTTTATGAATATATTGTAAATATAGAAGAATGTAACTTACCTTGATGAAAGTATGCCAATCATGCGTTTTGAGCCCTGGCCCAAATTCACTTTTTTTTGATATGAGATTGTTTATGTTCACAACAAATCTTGGGTATATTAATCTGATCTCTGTTACTATTTGAGTGAATAAAATTCTTCAATGCATGATTGGATTCATGAATGTCATTACAAATTTTGACAATTTTTTCTTTGTCACGCCTTCCATTCAATACTTTCCACAATGTCTCTATTATATTCTTTCCAATATGCATATTATCAAACAAATGCACAATTTGTAAGTGCTCGTAGTAGGGCAATTTGCTAAATTGTCTAGGATATCTTTTTAGTTCCTTTGGAAGGTTGTCAGTACTGCCTTGACGATCTTCACGATCATCAATTACACAATTAGTAAACAAAAATCACAATAGAAATATATAAATTACAAACATAAACCATTAGGTGGAACGAAATTACCTCGATGATTAATTTTATTATATTCCAACTTCCATAGGCAAGGTGTCATTCTTCGTGGCTTTGATGTATTCTCTTCTTTCCCATTGAAAAGATGTTCTTCTGTACTTCGATACTTATGATTCCTATGGAGGAAGTGTCTACACTCATCAAACACCTGCTTTCCTAAACTTTTTGAATGACGAGATTTCATCTTTGGACCACAAACTGGACATGCAAATTTTCTCTTTGTTTGAAGACCTACAAGATAATGATATAATTGGATTATTAAATATGTTGATTTTTATAGTTAGAATTATCGTGCGCAAATTGAATTCACTATAACATACCACAAAAATGTGTTAGCCTTGGGGCATTATGTATTGTCCATGCAATTATTGCATGGAATTGAAATTGTCTTTATCTTATTAGTCTAGACACATCATACATAGTGACACTATTCCATAACTCCACCAACTCGTCGATAAGAGGGTCAATATATACATTCATATTTATAACTTGATATTTACCTACTTGAATGAACAGTAACATTACATAATTATTGTGACCATTTTACTGCAAGATTTGTAAGTACATGTAAATTAATAACTATCAAATGATAAGATACCTGGAACAATCATTGCCAACATAATGTGCTCCCTCTTTATTGACATCTGTGGAGGAATGTTATTGTTGATAACAAAAATAGGCCACATCGAGTAAATAGATCTCATCTCTCCAAATGAATTGACACCGTTCGCTACCAATAAAAGCTTGAGATTACGAGGTTCTTCTTTGAAGAGTTGATACTTTTCCTCTATGTGCATAAATGCTAAACCATCTACAAGGATTCAAATAATTTCATCTTGACTTCTGTTGTGTGCATGATAATCCATAAATTGAGCCAAGCTACTACACTTGAATAATTGTCGCATCCATGGAATAATGGGGATGTAATGAAGAATCTTTTGAGGCACCTTTTTTGTTAGTCAATCTATTTGATATCTACTCGTATGGCATACATGGCATTGTGTTGCAAATTCATGTTCTTTATAATATATAATATGATCATTGGGACAAGCATGTATTGCTTCATACTCCATTCCAATATCTTTCATAACAATAGATAATTCTCGATATGAGCGAGGTAGAATATTTGATGGTGGTAACAAAAACTCGCCTATCAATCTATAGCAAAAAATATAAGTTGTTAATATAAACAATATTAGTGGTACATTATTCACCCTTTGTTAACTATAAAGACATATATGCCATACCTTAACATACGTGACATTGTTATGTTGGATAAACCATTCATAACCTTCAAGTTCAACAACAACAATAAAATAGAGAGAAGAGTTGTTTGGGAGTCTTTGTATAGGGGCTCATATGCCTTCTCAAGTAGAGGTACATCGAGGCTATCATCATCATCATGATCAGATATGCTTGGACTAAATGTGTCATGGATCAATGTATTTATACCATCATCTTCAATTGTGTTTTCTGGCGCATGATCTTCATCTTCCATGGGATCATCATCTTCACCTTGGATATTCGCACCTCCATGTTCCTCCACTTCGAAAACCATATTCTTTGGATTGTTGTGGTTCATATCATGTACTTCCCCAGGGAGATCAACCTATATAAAATTGATTAATATAAATAAACCATGATCATCAACTAATCATCAAGTGATTTCATATGTATATAAATTGTTAAAATGATATAATGAACAACTTACCAGTGGATGATAGTCATGCCCCCCTTCAATGTGACCATTCTCCCTACAATGTCTCTTAACTATTTTGATTAGCAGTCTTCTACGGTTTAAGCCCTTACAAATTTTGCAAGGACAATAAAATTTTCCATCACCTTTTCTTTTCAAGCTAGACCACAATCTATTGATTGTCTTCCTATTTTGTTCTTCACTTATATTATCTGACATGATTGTTCTTCACAAGAAGCAAAAATCAGGCTATGAAAACTTCGATCTACAACTTTCACAAACTAAGAAAAATTGGAAAGTACACAAATCTTCTTAGACCTATCTAAATACTTTAATATTTAAAAAAAACTTTCTTTGACTTTATTCCTAAGACATTTAACCCAATCACCTTTTATAACATTCAGTCAATTGCTCTAGGCTTTGTGGATAAGATTATTTATAAAACTTTGACCAACTAATTTTTTTTGGAGAACATTAAGCCACTAAAAGAAATTTCAAAACATATAAGCTAAAATTCTAGTTAAAATATACATTGGATTAAAAAATATACAATTTTCATACTTGAGCGCACGGCTATAACTCGTGCAACGACCTTCTTGCTTAGTTGTAGAAGCTCTCCAGCAATCAAATATACAAGCTACAAGGCCTAATATCAATTTCAAAACATATAAGATACAAGGCAAGACATATTACATGACATGACAAAAGGAACCAAATTTACAAGCTTTAGCAAGACATATTAAACGACATCATAGTGCTAGAGAGATCACAATTATATCAGTCAAACATATCTGGTTATTGATTTGTTGACATATTGTTGTTGATAATGCTTTGTTATTATTTGGTTCAGAGATTTGATATATACTCATTTTTGCTGTTTAAATGCTATTTAAATGCATATATTTAATTACATTATTATTATGATGGTTTAAATGGTGATAAGATATGAAAGGGTCAATGTCCTAACATTTGAATATATAAGAATGATTACGCCGTCCAAATGCCCCTTTATTGTTATGTAAAGGGTGATGTTGATATCTTGGATTGGTGTGAATGATCTTTGCAATAATATCTGAAAAAATAGGAGACTGTATTTTTAAATTATAATTATGAGAATTCAACATTATTAATTTTAGGAAGAATTTTCAATTATTAATTCTATTCTTCAACATGCTTCTAAATTGTCATGTTGAAAGGCAATGGGTAGTGTGAAGCCATTTTTCCATTCATTAAGTCTTAGTTCAGAATATGGTGTTCTTAGAATTATTGCCTCCATTTCAAATTCTTAAGACAAATCTAACCAAATTCTGATTGGATAATAATGAGTATTTAAGTGTCATCTCTTATGTTCTAGACTATTTAGTGCTACAAATTGCATTTTCTGGAAGACAAATTATAAATTTACATTGCTTAGTTTACTGATAGAGCATGTAAGATCTTGGTTTTTTATTTGACTTTTATATTGAGAGTGTCCCCTCAAGATTAATGAACAAAAGTCTAGAAGTAACATGTTGCTGAGTGTTCACTAATATTGCAATGGGCATTTTGGTATAGGCTTCAACCTATAGTATCCTTGATCTACATCAAAATTTTTTTTTTTCAAGTAAAAGTGCAACAATAACACTGTAAGTTTGGAGTTTCAGTTAAAATATCAAGTTTGCAGATTTCATGGAGCTCAAAGATTGATTAAATATGGATATGTAGGGTAGCCATTCTTCTATCTGATTTCCTCACAGGTCCAGAAAGGTGTCTCCCATTGGTTATACTAAATTAGAAACTTAATTGTAGCTCATCCTTTGGTACTCCAATTCATGACCTATTGTAAATGGACAGTCTCTCAGACTTCTTGTCAATACTAACTCTAGTTGTCAATCTTGTCATCTTGATTTCATTTCTAGGTTTATTTTCTTTCTTCATTGATTCAGAGCCTTATTGATAAAGCATCAAGTTGAGAAAGACATCCATAATTAGCCATAGATCCTTAGATCAAATTGCCTCTGCACTCTCTTGAGTGTCCTCAAGGTGGGTTTTCAATTTGGATGGTCCTTGGATGTGTGCCTTGCGTTATTCTCATGAAGAAGGGATTGGGAAGGAAAGGAGGAACATTAATGCCAATGTCAAATGGGATATGTGCTAGCAATTTACTGAGTTGGGGACACACGATTTCCCCCAATTTCAGTCTATCCTGGCAATATATTTAGATCACATCGATTCCTCCTTTGAGCACAGAGATCGCTTTTTCTGTTAAGCCTTACAGATTTTCCATAACAAGTTTATTTGGGTAGACCATCGTTGACTTTAAAATAAATGAACTAAGGATTCTCCTTGGGAAGTTGAGGCTATATTCTCACCAGTTAAAAGTTGAGTCAGATATCAGTCACTAGTCCAAGATATCAGCATCACCCTTTATCATTGGTTAAAAATTATTTAATTGTTGAGCAACTACACTTAATGTGTGTTGTAGTGATGGAAGGTACCTGACATCAACTCCAACTAGCTTGACAAGTCTACCTGTGTCTATATCCCTGACAGTGGTTAGAGGAGATAGTCACATTGGCCCTTCATAATCTATAGCTATTATCATTTCTGTTTGGGTCAATGTATCTTTGTTTAACTAATTGCACCTCTGATTACTGTATATAGGTAAAGTCCAGATCAGTTTTATTAATTTCTAAAACTAGTTTTAGGCCACGAATGGCATTTTATTAACACTAGATTTTGTTCATTGTGATATGTTATCCCCATGTGGAGCATTGAGTATAATTATTGTGGAATTTTCATTTCAGGTGCATTGGGATCTAAACTCTCAGTATAGAGGTCGATTGAGTGTGCATATGTGCATGATTGGACATTTGTCATTTTGAGGTTATATTCTTTGTGGTAATACACTTAAAATTTACATGTGCTATTATATTTCTATGTGATGTGAAATGTACTTTGGATCACTTAGGGATTCATACTCTTGGCTGAGATGCCAACTGAGTATGCTTGTTGCACATTGCCTTTGCTTGTAAAAGGGGATCTATGAGATGTTGTGGATATTGTGATTTGGTATATTAATATATTGGCATATTTCTTGGTAATGTGTGATCTTATTGAGATCCACCCTCTCGGCATGTTAGCCAATGGAGTCATGTTATTATACTGTGTGATCATCTTGGGACCTGCACTCTTGGTGAAGACCAATCAAGTCTTTTGAGTTTATATTGTTACCTTCTCTGAAAATTTTAAGCCATAGGATTAGGTGCTTTGACTAGGTATGGAAAATAAAATAATAGAATCAATGAGCACAGTAGCACTTTCACAAGACTATGATGACTTGTGAGGGTAGTTGTACGATTGAATCTATGAGCATGCTGTGGGCAGTTTCACTAGGCTGTGGGTGACTTATCAGGATAGTATGCATAATAGAATCCCCAAGCATGCCATACGTGCTTTTACAAGGCTATGGGTGACTTTTGAGGGTAGTATGCATAATAGAATCCTCGAGCACATCATAAGTGGTTTCTCAAGGCTATGGCTGAATTGTGAGGGTAGTTTCACAATTAAATCCCCAAGAATACCAAGAGTGCTACCTCAAAGCAATGGGTGACTTGTGAGGGTAGTTTCACAATTAAATCCACAAGCATAATACCATGAGCACTTCCTCAAGGAAATGGGTGAATTGTGAGGATAGTTGACACATGTATGGGCATGTGAAGACATTCCCTATGCACTGTACTAAACCACCGAAGTCCTAGTAGTATGAATAACACCTCTTGGGTATTGGTTGATTGAGTGTGTTTAGATATTGCATTGTGGCCATTGCTTCATGTTGTGTTGCTCCATGTTTTCTCTTAAATAAGCCTATGATTTATTTGCACTCTATATACATTGATTGGTGTGAGTATGCTTATACCTCCTTGTATGCCTTGTGTTCTTGTTTGGGCTATGTGACTATCTCCAAAAGCATAGTGAGGCAGACTTGAGAGTACCACATGATTGAGTGGTGTGACAAGGCACTGTTGGGGACCGGTGTACAAGTATTAAATATGATTTAGTGGCACCTACATGATTTCCTTCTGCACCTCTCTCTCTCTCTCTCTCTCTCTCTCTTCCAATTTTAGTAAGAGTCATGCATGTATTCATGGATATTGTAATGTAGCAAATTGATGTATATGTATGTTGTTATACTCAAGTGATTTGGCCATGAAAATCATGTTAATGGACCCTAACTGAAGAGGATGTTATTTATTCAGCCATATATATGTTGGAGTTAGCACAGTCTTGGGTGAATATTAACTCAGCTTGTGGGCAAGTTTGCTAGATTAATGTCTCCACCAATATTTCAACACATACATTAATCAGTGCCTCCAACTGATAATTGGCACCTTCATCTCTACTGGTCTAATAATAGGCCATTTGTGTGAGGCAAAATAATGGAATTTGGAAATTTCATTACAATTTTTTAGTAGAGTGTCAGGTGACTCTTGGAAGTGTGCCAAGACTCTTACTTGTGCACAAGCACAAAGTGATAGTAATTTTTTGTTCATTTTTGTTCATGTTGTTAGCATTGTTGTCCTAATTTATGTGTGTAATGATGCAATTGCTTTAACAAAATCCCCTACATATTTTATGCTTAGTTTCAAGGGTTCCTTGGTGGGGCACTAGATAGCCAGTACAACCAAAATACTTTCAAATAGAAACTATTTAGTAATTAGGATAGAAAATTCTTCTAATAGAGAACACTACATAGAACCAGATCTAAGACATTGTCATGCATAGAACTGAATGTTATGGTTGTGATATTCTTTTCAAATCTATGCAGCACAAAACATTATACTTATGTGTATAAACGCACTTCCTGTATGCAATCCAAAGCTTGTATGTTATCAAGTGTGTCCAATGATGAGGAGAGACCTCCGTGCAAGCAGAAGATCTGCAATGAAACAAAAGAAAAGAAAATTTTCTTATAGTAAGAACAAGTTTGTTATGATGCACAGGGTACCAAAAAAATAGTGTATAATATATTTTTCTTTACCTGGCTTTCAATAAGGGCTATCAGTGGCAAGTAATCAAAGAGATCTGTTAAATACTTCCATAAATTTGCATTTCCATATTTTCTCAAACATTCATCGTAAAATCCATACCTAAAATTGCAAGAAAACAAAATAATTCTTGAACACAGTCAAAAAATTAAGATAAATTACAAATAGATTGAAAATTTTTGGTCACCTTTCTAATCTCCCCCTTCAGATTATAATATTTTGCCTCCCATAATTTAGATATAGCCTCAAATGGCAAACAATGTACGTGTTTGCTTTAAGCATGAGCATGAATGTCTTTTGACCTTAACTCTAATAAGCTACGTGGCTTTAAACTCTTCTCACATTGATGCCCTGCGCGGCTCAAAAATTTGCTAGCTTCTAAGCCAAAGATCTTTCTTAAAAAATAAAGATTCCATCTGATTCGCAAAAGCCCTTAAAACTACCAATGTCTGGAGATGTGGGGCATGAATTTCATTGATCACAGAATAATAATAATAATGATTGGAGAAAAAAGGATTCTAAGAGTAATGGGTTTGTTTGTTTTGCACCTTCCCATCATCCTCTTCCAAATGTTTCCTTGGCCCTTTCATCACAGAGATCCCCATAGAATAGTAGGGCAAGCAAGTAGTTAGCAGATGCGAGTCTCTGCCCCTCTCAATGCCTTGAGTTGAGGGAGATAGATGGCTAGAATGAGAAGTTTGGTAGATGGCGATCAAGCTTTTGCATTAAGTCAATTGGCTACTAAAGTCTCCCACCTTTCCTTTCTAAAGAACCAAGATTGAATGAACAATCCCTATGTCAATTTCAAATGAGCAACATTTTTTGGTTTTTTTTTTCTCTTATATCCCGTTAGCATCACAATTGCGACATTTTCGAGTTATAATTGAAAAAAAAGGGCCAAAAACACATAACATTTTTTGCCGTCACAATTCCACTCCATATATATTGGAGTTAGGGTCGCAATTGCGACATCGTCAGGCTAAAATTGAAAAAAAAAGCCAAAAACACATTACATTTGCTTGCCGTCGCAAATTGACGTCACAAATTGACCCCTATTATATTAGTGGCTAGAGAAATATATGAATTCTCTAATTGATGGGGCCCACAACTTCATTCAAATAGCCTGTTAGTAGCTCATTCTTCTTTCACAACATTATCAACTCTGAATCATCTTGGTCCATGTGCTTGAACACCTCTTTCATGCCCATAATGATCATCACTATGGCTATATCTACCGTGGGTCTTCCCAACATCACCTCCTTGATTTGGTAGTCTTTAGGAGTTAGTTTTTTGGTGTTAGAGTGAGAAGGAGGAATGGAAATATGTGCAAGTAGGTCCTAATCTTGGTTCTTCATTATTAAGGCCAATGTTCATGCATCACCCTTAGGTGGTTCAGGCCTCTTGACTACTTTTACTAAATCCTTCATTCCCTCCTTAGTTGTCAAGTCCAGTTACATTTTTTGGTGAAACATAACCTCCCTCTTCAGCCATTTTGGTGTGGTGCCCATTAGATACATGTACTTAGATGAAGAGATTTTTCTTACTGTAGGCTTCTTTCCCTTATCATTCCTCTCTGCAATTTTCTCCTATCGAGAAAGATCTTCGGTTGGAGTCACTATCTCTAGTTGGGGTTGTTGACATTGCAGTCAAGTTTATTGTTAGTGAGGATTTTTCTGAGGCTCTTCATGTATTTTCCCTTCCTCCAATACTTCACCGGCATGTAGTTGCTAGAACTCACCTTCCTTTGTCACTTGTTCTTCTTGCTCAGTAGCCGGGGGAGGCGGAGTCACTTATCCTTTATCCAAAATTGCCAAATCACTGATCTTCTCCTCTCTTCCACTATTTCCTTAGCTAAGTGGGTTCTTTGGCTCAAGGGGAAAAATTCTATTTTCTCTCCTTCTTCATTCTTTGCTTCCAAGATGGTCTCAAAAACTTGTGGGGATGAAGTGTTTTTATTCTTTAGTCTCCTCTTCCATGTTCCCACCATAGTTGATTCAACTCTTGCCTTCTTTGGAGATGATGTGGAGGTGCTTGTGCTTTAGTTGTTTCCTTCTTTGACCTAGAAGGTACATTTTTCCTTTTTGTACTCTTATTAGCTTCAAAGTACTCAACCTCCCACTCATGTTGATGAACCATTTTTGGCCTTACTAGTGATTGAGTAGGTAAGGTTGGTACGATGACCTTTTCACCTTTGCTTTTGATTGGCCTCGATGTGGCTTGTAGGGGTATAGCCCGAGGAACTAGATCCATTATAAATGGCTTCTTGATCCATTCCTTTTTCAACTCGCCCATATACCAAGCCTGCTGATTTATATCACTATTTTCATCCCTCCCTATTTCAACATTCATTATTGGCCAGTCATATATTTTATCCCTATTGTATAATGGATCCATGATATCATTTTTAGCACTTTTTCTACCAAGTATAGAGTCATTCTAAAATAATCCCTTATACACATATTATTTTCATCTGTAAAGTACATCCAATGATCTTCTAACGCTTCTTCACGTACAAATTCTTTCCCTACCAAGTGTTGCACCATCCCAATGTTATCAAAGTATGGGCAAGGGAAATTTTTATTCAACCAAGGGATATTGATCCCACTTAGAGTCAAAGGTGGAAATATCCTACTTTTGCTTCACCTTGAAGGCACCAATTGTGATGGGCTAGACCCATATCTTCTTATGTTGTCCTCTCACTTAGTCATATGCATAAGTGAGTTGGTGTACAATCTCTGGTAGTATGATCCTATCTGATGGGTATCTTGGGAGCTTCTTTGGGTAAAGTAGAGTACCATCTACCCAAAAATAGGTTAAGGTATTGAACTGAATGTAGTAGGTATTGATCTCTGTGATCTTGGTTGCTACCTCTACTGACATTCTTTTAGCATAGTCTCCTTCGATAAGCCTAATGATTGCACAAATGAACCTATCATTCACCACTCTGTATTCAACATTTTACAATGGGAGATTTTTCTTCACCAATTGTCAATATACCACATAGGGCCAAGCATTTTCACCTTGCATGCTTCCCTTTCTGTAGAGGCTTGGGTAGTTTGTAGTTCTGGCCTCCAATAAGGACACCATGTATGATGCCATATAGAAGCATGGATCGGCTTTTATGTCTACTAATTGCTCATCCAAGTTATCACTTAGGATGGTAACCCAATAAATTGACATCTTTTCCATTCTCATGATTTCAATGAAATAAACCATCCACGTTTGAAGGTGTCCTACTCATGGGATTCCCATAACTCTTCTCAAAAGCACAATTACATATCCAATATCATCCTTGATGGAGCCCCTTGTCATATCAACCTTTCCCACTTTGCATCCAAATGGTGTTCTATTGATTAGGAAGAAGGATTGAACTATTTCCTTTATGGCTTTCTCATTCTCCCTATACCATCTTTTAGACCCATCATATGAGATCTATAAATATTGATCCACCCTTGGGAGATGTAACACTTTCTCAATGTTCTGGGTCAGAGGTCCAAGACTATCTCTCCTATAACACTCTTAATGACCTTCTCTTCATTCACATAGTGTTCTACAAGGGTCATTGTCAACACTGAGAATTAAACTGATGTTGGGTGGGAGGTTGTATTGACTATGCTTGACCAGATGAGTGTTGACAACATTGTAGACCTCTCTTTTGGTTCATTGCAGATTGTGAGGAATGCATTGTTAGAAATAGGGACTACTAAGAGCGGGGGGGGGGTGAATCAGTAATCTACAAACTTTAATTGCCAACTAGATATTATTACTTACTTTAAACCATGCATAACAAAGAAATAAAGTAATGTTGAACAATAACAGTAACAATGCACAAAGATAACTGCGAAAACCCTAGTGGGGATGATACCCACTAGATAATTTTCTAATATGTAAGTTCCTTGTTAGAGGATGGACCCTATTAGGACTCAATGAGAAAATTTAGTATAAGTAGTCCCTGTTAGGAGACTTTGAATCCCTATTAGGAGATTCCAACACTGTTAAGAGTTGTACCAACCCTATTAGGAGTTGTGGTATAATGTATGCAAGAAGAGCCCATTGCCCAAACATGCAATTTCAACTACAAGAAGAGCTCATTAATCAAACTAGTAATTTATAGTTATCTTCCTTCTTGTTGGGCATTTATTTTGTATGAGGTTAATGGCAGGAATCCATAGTGTAATTCCTCTCTTGAAAAGCAAATGTTTTTAAGGATCCACTCCAAAAGGGGCGCGACGATGATGCCGTGTGCACAACCCAAAGGGGCGCGAGGCACTGCCATGCTGTGTGCCCAGGAAGGGGGCACGAGTGGCTTCAAACAGGGGCCACACTACATGCACCCAAAAGGAGCTATGAGCAATGCGACGTGCAGTGCGTGCATGCCCAAAAAGGGCACTGCGCATTGCCTCCCATGCACGCATACGCTTGCATGGTTGGAAGGAGAGAAAAAAAATGGGGGGAGGGGGTGTCTCCATAGCTCTCCCTTCTTGATCTTGTGAAAAATGAGCAAGACAAGAAGGGGAGGGAGGGTTTTATAACCCTCTCTCCCTCTCTCCCTTTTGCGAAGTGCACTGCGCCTTGATGCGCGCACTAGATGATGATGATTTTTTTTTTTCAATTTTTTGATTTCAAAATTTCTTCTCTTGATTCCCAAACTATGAGTCTGGGAGTCAAAAATAGGAGGGGGTCCCCATTCCTATTGAGGAATGGGGCATGTGTTGTGGACACCACAACAAATAGCCTTGAAAAAAAGAAAGAAATGATCAAGGCATTTCTTCATCAGCAAACATCCTTCCACTATATGTCAAACACCAACCGAACTTCGAAAACCTTGAGCATATTTCAAATGACTTTGCAATCAAAATCTCTGAAGTCAAAACCTTCAAACTCAATGTGTGCATTTGTATATTCATTCCCTTTGACGTGTCAGGATGCAATCAATCAAAGTTTTCTATCAACTCAAAACAATCTTCTGTTCCTCCCAGCTCATTCATTCAAAATTTCCACAAAGGCTCTTTGTCAATCATTTGCTTGACCAAATGAGAGAATCAGTTCGAGGGCTCTTGGAGGGATGCCACATTATTTTAATTTCTATCCTTTTGCATAATTGCTCCATGTTGTTCCACACATTATTTTTGATGAAACAATACTTTTGAATGCAAGACACTTTGTTTTGTAACGTATCTTTAGCCATTTTAGATCTCTAGAATCCTTCAGACTTAACACTGTCTTTTTTTTTTTGTATCTTGACTACGCTTAGACTGTGTAGCTAGAAAATCAGTGTCATTTCTTGGATTTGATCTCTTATGAACATCCCTTGCATTCCTCTTTTAGAAATTTTAGGAAACTCTCATGCCAACAATGATCTTAGTAACCTTTCGAGGAGATCCCTCTTGCTTGAACTAGTTGAAGTTTGGATCATTCCACATCGTCTTTGACTTTAATTCAATAGCACCCAGAACAATCAAATTTTAAAATTTTCAAAGTGTTGAGAGCTTGTTGGTCTAGGCTTCTGATTTCCAAACTGAGAGTCCCCTAATTCCACAAGAAATGTTAATTGCTCAGTTGGTATGAGACACATAGCCATCCAAATGTTTTGACAAAGAAATACCTCCTCTTGAAATTGGGACTAAAGAGTGGTTAGTAAAATCTTGAGAAAGATCCCAAGTACACCTTACCCTCTAGGACTAACATAACTTTGAAAATGAACACATGACTGAAAGCAAACACACAACTTGAAAAGAAACACACTTGCAGAAATAAACACGCTTGCAGAAATGATAATCTAATCTAGATGCAGAAATGAAATCTAACTAATTTTTTTTTTATTTAAAAAAAAAGCTTATTATTATTATTATTTGTTTTAGGCTTCAAAATAATGTTTCAGAAATTGCCCATTTACAGGCAAAAATAGAAATTCTCCTTGTAAGGAACTTAGCCTAAATGTGTTTTCTTCGAGAATTTCTACGATTTGATATAGGCCTGTACACAAGCATTGAAACTTAGTATGGCTGCCTAGCTTTTCTTTTGATTTATCCCAAAGTAGGACGAGGTCAGAAATCTTGAAGGATTTTATTTTGGCCCTCTTGTCGAACCATCTGTTAACAACAGCTTGATGTTTAGCCATGTGCTCTAATGTAGTTGTTCATTTCTCATCCATTTCTAGAAGATTCATCAATCAAATTTGTACTCTGTTAGTGTCATCAACATACTCACTCATGAATTTTAAGACATGAATCTTGAGATTGAGTGGGAATATAGATTCTTGCCCATAAACAAGTAGATATGGAAAAGTCCCCAAGGCTTTTTTAACTCTGACTCAATCCATCCACAAGGCATATTTAAACTATGTATGCCAATCCCTAGGGTTCTCCTTCAATAATTATTTTATCATAGTAATTAAGTTCTTGTTTGTAGACTCCACTACCCATTTCCTTGCAGGTAGTAATTTGAGGAGAATCTGATGATGATTTTGTTTTCAAATGTCCATTGTGTCAAGAATATAGATCCATTATCGCATATAAGAGCGAATGGCATTCCAAATCTAGTAACAATATGTTCTTCCAAAAAATCAGTCACCACCTTAGCAGTGCAATTTTTGAAAGTCTCTGCCTCTGTCCATCATGTGCAGTAATCCATAGCTATAAGAATGAATGCATGTCTGGTTGATGATGATGGGTTTACTGGACCAATGAAATCCAGTCCCCATTTTGTGAAAAGGGCACACCTTGTATACCGGTTGTAGTGGCATTTCTGGGTACCTCTCTTTGTTAGCACTGGTTTGGCATATATGAGAAGAACAAACATGTTCAAAAGTATCCTTGACTATCGAGGGCCAAAAATAACCCGATCTTAAAATCATGTGAGCTATTGCTTCTGCTGAACCGTGTCCCATACCATACTTGTCATGAAAATTTTCCAAAACATCCTTAGCTTCTTCATGTCCTAGGCATTTCAAATAAATCCCTTTGTAGTTCCTTTTATATAGCTTGTTATCAAGTAACTTGTAAGACTCACATTTCATCTTAAGTCACCTACATTGTGAGCTGTTCATCCATTTGGGGCATTGATCTTATAAGAGATAATAGACAATATCCTGGTACCACACATTTGTCACCACACCTTGATTGATATCAACTTGTGATATAACCATCTTCTTTTGATCATCTTCTTCTGTTTCATCATCAAATTTGAATTCCTTTTGATTTCCTTCTTGGTTGTCAGTGATCATTTTGGACAATCCTTGGCCTCTGACTAATCTCATAGATTGAATTTCAAGATTAAATTCTTGAAGTATTGCCATCCACTTTCCCCTTCTTTCACCAAGTTCATTCTGCATCAAAAACATCTTTACTACTGGGTCAGGTACAATTGCATACACCTTACTTCTGAGTATGTAGTGACGAAACTTATTTACTGCCTTGATTAATGCAAAGGACTATTTGTCAAGATTTGAATATTTCAACTCAGCGTTCTTTAGAGGACAACTCATAAAAGAAATTGGTCGCTCATCTTCCTTCTCTCTTTTTTGTGTCAAGATCCCTGTGCAAGAATGTTTAGAAGAAAAGAAATAGATCTTGAATGGTAACTCGTAATCTGGAGTTACCAAAACTAGGGCTGTGGAAATGGAAACCTTAATATCTTGGAATGATTTCTTTATCTCTCCCTTTTTGAGTAAATCATTGAGGGGGAAGACTATCTTTGCGAAACCACTTATGAATTTGCGTACAAAGTTTATCTTTCCAAAGAAATATTTGAATTCCTTTTGACTATGTGGAGGTGCTAACTTCAAAATAGACTCAACTCTATCTAGATCAATGGAAATTCTAACTTTAGAAATGACATGTCCTAGGAGCTTCCCTATAGTAACACCGAATAAGCATTTCTTGGGATTGAGCAATATGTTGTACCTACGACATCTATTGAATACCTGCCTTAGATCAGCAATATGAGTACTTTGATCTTTTGAAATGATAGTCAAGTCATCCATGTAGATGACTATACACCTATTTATCAATCCTTTGAAAGCTTCATCCATTGCTCATTGAAATGTAGCTCCTTCATTAATCAACCCGAAAGGCATCCTTATGTAAGAAAATGTTCCCCACTTGGTTGTGAAAGCAGTCTTTAGCCTATCTTCTTCATCGACCATCACCTAGTTATATCCTAAGTAACCATCTAGGAATGACATCATATTTGAACCATTAATGATTTGCAACACCTCATCTAGTGAGGGTAGAGGGTAGTTATCCTTCTGAGTTGTTAAATTCAAGTTGCGAAAGTCAACACAAAGATGAATCTCTCTGGTCTTCTTTCATACAGGAACCAAATTTGCCACCCATGTGGAATGAAAAATAGGAAATATGATCTTAGCATCCAAAAGTTTCTTCACTTCTTTCATAATTCATGGTTTGATTATTGGATTTATTGGTCGTTGTCTTTGTTAGAAAGGTTTAGTGTTTGGTTTCAACGGGATGTCATGTGTGATAATCTCAAGATGATAAATTTTTAACTCTTCATAGCTCCAAGCAATAACATCTTTATACTTGGTGAATAGTGTGAGCATGTCATCCCTTTCTTTTTGATTGCATGCTTTTCCTATTTGGACCATTTTTGGTTCTTCATCAATACCCAAATTGTACGAGTCACATTCTTCGATTCCTTTATCTTGAGTTTCCTTTCTATTGAGTGCTGATTAATCATGGTCAAAGATGTGTTCAAGTTCAACCATTCCTTTAGGAATGCTATTGGTTTTCAAATTAAGGATTCCATCATCATCCTCAAGCTCATCATATTCAGGTTTGTCCTCAGGTGTATCATCAATCTCTTGTCCTTGAAAATGGTGACTGCACATAATACACTCAAGTATATGTTGATCATCTTGAAAGACCTGAAAGTTTGTGATATTGTCAGGAATGGAAGGAACGACAACTAATTCAACTGAGAATCTTTTTAACTTCATCTTTTCAACTAGTTGCAAAGTGCAAGCTGAGATAGCAAGGGTGTCTGCTACCACATTCTTTCTTCTTGGAATGGATTTGATGTTTAGAGCTTCAAAGTCATCCATTATATCCCATACTCTTTTCTTATAAGTGATTAACCTTTTGTCATTGCATTAGTATATGGATTTTACTAGTCGTATCACCAGTTGAGAATCCCCTTTGATTATAAGAGTGGTGACTCCTTTTTCCAATGCAAAGAGAAGTCCTCGAATCAAAGCTTCGTATTCTGCACCATTGTTGGTACATCTAAACTACAATCGATATGCAGCATAGAAAGACCTACGTTTTGGGTTGATTAGTTCAATACTTGCACCAGCTCCTAATTTGCATCTGGAACCATTGAAGCAGAGTATCCAAACTACATTTTCCTTGGGTTTTCTGACTTTGTGCTTATTTGTCCTTAACTTTTCTTTTACTTGAGTCTTGAACAATTGTTTCTTGGGAACCCATGGTAACTTTTCTTGTGTAGGGCTTGATGAATCTCCTTCATATCCTATGGATAGAGGAAGAGTGTGTTTTTCTTGCTTCTCCTGAATTTCCCCTATTAGCTCACTAATTTACTCAACTTTAAGTTTAGGATGAATGACTACTGAAGTCCATCCTTTACCTTTGATATATCGTCTTCTTCTTTGAACTTTAATCATCTCGAGAGGAGGAGAAGATAGACCTCCATCATCTAAAGAGGTATCACTATATGATACATTTAAATCTTCACTTTCTTCTTTAGTCTGTTCAATAAGGTTGGATGAATTCACTAATTCTTGACTTTCATTGATTTCATCTTGTGAGGTCTTTGTACTCTTATTTTCCATCATTTGTGTCAACACCTTTGTTACTACTTCTTGGCATACTGAACATTCAAACTCTGAATGACTAAGTTTGTGTAACCAACAAAATCCTAGAAGGAGGAGGATACTAGGGTCAGCTTCCTCTCCTAAACAATATAAATTAGTCACCATACTCTCTATGAATTGTGTCACGGTCTCACTTTTGGGTACCGACACCTTAGGTTATTCATTTTGATCTTGAGATGTATTGTTTGGAACCATGTTCAATACCATCACTTTGTACAAACCCAAATAAGATTGTAAGAATGCTATCTCATTTGGGGCATTGTAATATGTGATCATTGTTTTTAGTTTGGGCTCAACATCTATCTTGATTTGATTGTTCAATCCTTTCCATGGCAACCATAATTGAGTAAAGTCTATAGAGAACCATCCTCTGAGATATTTTTTCCATTCTCTACTCAGGAGTAATCCATATGTCTCCAGGATATCAACCACATGTATTTCAATAATATCCTAGATCAAAGGATCAACTGTCAACTGTATCCGCACATCTTTCAATACTCCAATGAATTTTACCTCTGTTTTATCCAATTGTATTACCATTCGATTAGAGTGTTGAGGATCAACTCCTAGCCTTTGAGCTATTGATAATGGTATCACATTACAGGAAGCTCCTGAATCAATAAGACAATTGTGAAGATTTTTTCCATATATCCTTATTCTTAACAAAAATGGGGGTACCTCAACTTTGTCCTTGAACATAGTGGGCATTGCTTCTGCAATATTTACTTGTTGCGGTATCATCTTTTGAGGGACATTATTCATATTATGTGAAACCTTTGTATTATCCAATGTCTCCATGAGTGCTTCTCTTTGTTGTGGACAATTCTGCAACATGTCGAACATGGACATATTGGATTTCATTTTCTTCAGGTCTTCAACCGCATTATACTTTTCAGTAGACCAAGCAGAGTTCTTCAGTATTTTTGATAGGTTCACTTGATTCTGATACTATTGTCCTCCTTGGGCTGGCCTTACCAATGGTGGATTGTTGTTTTCTCTAGGATCAAGTGGAGTTGGTTGCAAACTAGGAGGAATTCCATCAGTCAAGGGATCCTTTTTGTTTATGAGATTATATGTATTTTGATTATCATTCTGAAAGGAAAACATCTCATCATGTTGAAGATCAGGTTCTTGACTAAAAGAGAATGAGAATTCCTCACTTGCTTGTTGTTCCACTTGTACATTCTATGTAGAATCGTAAGATTCTAATAACATTGCATTGAATTGAACAAGAGGGGGATTATCATTCAATTGTGAGTTTTGATTCACCTCCTGATTACCATTATAGTACACACCATCATTGCTAGGCATATTTTGGCCATCATCATACTGAATGTTATTGTTATCAGTAGGAATGCTTCCATTATTTGGTCGAGTATTCCATTGTCAATTTTGTCTTTGGAAGCCATTGTTGCAATCAGGAGGATTGAAGTTGTTTCCTCCACCATTGTTTCTTGCATTATTATTACTGTTGTTGTTGAAGTTCCTGTTGTAATTCTAACCAAAATTGTTGTTGTAGGGGAAAACATTATTTCTTTGGAAGTTGTTATTTTGTCCTTGTGACAATCTAAAACATGTCAAATTGTTGTTCATTTATGACATGGTCTTCTTTATTTGACCAACTTCTGAAAGGAGATTGTTATCTGCTTCCATAGGAACCATTGCTTTTTGTTCAAAGAAAGCTATTTTTGGGGGCTTGTACCCTAGATATGTTATCGATTGAGTTTGTGGAGCAAGTTCCTACTGCAATGGAACTAGGTTCATAGGTATGAACTGACTAGGCACAATAGGTTCTCCCATGGGAACCGTTGGCATTGTAGGGACTGTTTGTGTAGGAAGCATCATTCCTCCCCCACTAGGATTAGCTTTCTTTGTGAACGTGATCAATTCTACAAAGAATTTGTCCAATGTGTCAATATTTTCTACAGGAAGTCTTCTCAGAAAGTGTTGGCGCTCAAAATTGCGTTCTCAGTTTGGGCATCTTTTTGAAATTTGAGTCAAATCAAGCCCCATAAATGCATATGTACCTGACTGTACCTTTGAGGCCCCTAAGGTGTTTAATGTTTCTAACACCTTGCATTCAACCCATCTAAGCATTGCATGAAGAAAAATTGAGATTTTGAGACATTCCGTGAAGTCCTGTTTTGAGTAATTGTCATTTCTGCATTTTCACCAAAGTGTCAAACAACGACAGGAGGCTATGTTTGCATCTAAATATCTTGCACCTAGAAATGTTTCATGACTTGCCACTTTGGGAGTGTCTAGTGTCCATATCTAAGAACCTATGTTTCATATTTTGAGTCATTTTGAGTCTGTTTGACTAGGTTTCGAACCCCTCAAAGTTGGCAATTTAATGTTTTCATAAATTTGCATTCTGTTCATATTTCCAGGTAGCCCTGTCTGACAAGCTATAACTTTTGATCAGTTGAAAAAAATTTTAAAATTCTTTTTGCATTTCATTTTAGACATCAAGGACTTGTTATGTTTCAAGTTTTAGCTTATGATGAATCCGTTTGATCAGTGTTCAAATGCGATTCCAAACGCAATTTCTAAAGTTTTACTGGTGTCAGCAAGTGCAGATTGTTTGGTACCCCTGTTCTTAATGTCATAACTTGAGATCCATGATAGGTGAGATTGAATGGATTGTACCCCTATGTTGTCATCTGAAAATACTCCAAGTGCATCAGTTTTTAAGTCTTGACGAATCTGCTTGCACACTTTTCTAGGTCAATTCCATTTGCAAAAATCACTTTTTGTCATTGTTCCCAGTTTGCAAAATCCAAGTAGCCCACTTTGACTGATTTCCATTTGCATCCTCTTATTTGTCATGAGCCTAGATTGCAGATCCATACTCACCTCATGAGAGAGAACCAATGTCCTAGTTTTCGTCTTCCCAAGTGTCAATTTACCTAGTTTCTGAAGCTGATTCTGAACCCAATTTAGTGTTTTCTGACATGTTTTCTTGTAGGTAGTTCTGAGAGGTCAGCTTTGACAGTGAATATCTTTTGACCTCGAATTCATCATGAGACAAAATTTGACAAGGTGCAAGAGCATAGGACAAAGAGCCAATAGGTTAGATTCTAGAGCTTGGTTGGAGGTTTGGATAAATTTTCAAAGGTAGTCAACGGAAGTCCTGAAGAAAAATTGACAGTTTGCAAAAAGTGAAAAAATGAGTCTTAATTAGCAGTTCAGTGACGAATTTTGATTTAGACTTCTATCAGATGTTCATCGGATCAGTATGGAGTATCAGTTGTTTGGAAGTGAATTTTTTTTTGGTCGAACCCACTCTGGGGCCCGACTAATTTTCACCAGATTGATAAGATGTTGGGATTTAGGGATAAAAGGATGTATGATTGTGTTTCTAAGTCAAAGTTCCCATACTGAGCACTAAATATTGACGAGGAGCTTGGACAAATAAAAATGAATAGAAGGAGATTTTGTCAGGTGTAAATGAAGGAAAACTTTGAAGACAAATTTTGAACTTAAGGTCTTAGGTCTGTAGGAGCATGGAGTATGATTGAAGGAACACACACATTGAGGACATTAGCTTTATGTTTTCATGAAAATAAAAAATTAGATGAAGATATAAAGCAACGCACGACTTGGACTTCCATGGAGTGGCAGAGAAACATAGCAAGTCGCCTAATAAGATGGGATATTTACACCAAAAGGGGGTAGTATAAAACCCATGTCAACAAAAGAAGCCACTTGATATTAATGATTTAAATGATTCTTTTCCACGTGTTTCAGCTCAAGGAAGAGAAATCAGTCTAAATTCTATGTCTGAGCCACAAACTGTTGAATCTAATAATGCTAATGTACAAGGGTTAAGTACCTCAGCTAAAGCTTCTAGTTTTGACCAATCAAAAGAGTCTATTTTTGAACTTCCTCATTCAAAAAGATCGGGGGACTTTGCATCAAAGATTGATCCGTTAATTGCAATTGAAAAACCTGATTTGAATTATGCTATCCCCAAAGTTCTGGAGTTCAGTGTTAAATTATCAATTAAGAATGACACTCGTAATGCTTCTTTAGGGGATGCTCTGGTACCCAATGATCTTATGCATGAAACCCATGCCCCTGATGTGCCTATTAACAACATAGAATATGTATTAGGTACTACCAGATCAGCTAAACCTAGCATTGAAGGTTTTATTACTGATGTACCAACCCAAAAGTCTAGCGTGAGCAACATAAGCTCCTCAACTTTTACAAATAATGTTTTTTCTTCCATGGTCCCTGCAAGTGATTTTCCCATTTCTAAAAATGAATGGAATGAACTCAGTGGATCTAGAACTAGCAATTTTGAACATAAAAGGACACGACTCTACAAGCTATACACAGAATCCTTGTGTTGCCATGGATGAACCTGATCTTCCAGATGCTACAAACAATCCTCCCATATTTGAGGAGTCTGTACATGATAATTCCACTTTGAAGGCAACCACCAGTAGTCAATGAAGGCGTTATGTTCTTTGTAGATGCCATTGTTTTTAAGGTTGAACCCCATGTTGAAGGTGCACTGGTTCAAGTGCCTCAGCATCCATGCCTTCCATATTAAATGCTGTGCGGTACATGTCATCTTCAAAGCTTGCCACAACAGAGTGGGCTTCATATAAATAATGCTAGTCAAAGACTAAGAAGAAAAGATCACGCCAAGAGGACTTAGGGAACTGGCTTAGAAAGTCCACAACACTGATATGAAGAGGAGCACATTGGAAGACATTAGGAGAACCCACACAACATTTTAAAAAGACTCTACGCAAAGCAAGGGACACCCTACGGTTTAGAGACAATGAAGGAGTCCCATTCGCATGTAAAGAGAGGCCTCGCACCCGTGCTAAAGCAAATGGAGATCACGTCAAGGTAGTCAAAAACAAGGTATAGCCGTCTAAAGAAAGGAAATCACATGAAAGACACCATAATGAAAAGAGGTAACCTACGTGAAGACCAAGCCATAGGTAGAGAAGACACAAGCACACGCCTTATGTTTTTAAAGCATCACTCATACAACCAACAAAGAGAACCTGCAAGAAGACAAAAGCCATTCATGCCATAGTAAAGGGAGTTCATGCCTACAAAAAATAGAGTAACTCACGCAGAAATTATCCCACATTCTTGGTGGATGCATTTTTGGAGTTGTTTAAATACAACATAACACTTTAAGTTATGTGAATTAAAGCTAGAGGCTTTTGAAAGCCATGATGTGCGTGGGTCCTAGCTAGTTGTATGATTGTATGATGACATTAGCCAGAGGTAATAAACTAAAATTTTAAATGAAAATGCACTGACAATGACATGACGCAAAAAGTGAAGATCACGTCAGATGTAGATATGTGGCAAGATCATGTGGCGCGTGCATTCTCGCATTATCAAGTTGCGCAAAAGATAAATATTGTGGGGAAGTGAGCACGTGACATGTGTCAATAGGGCCCGAGTCAAGAGATGATGTGGCAAGCTTCGTCAACGTCCTGAGGTAGTGGTTGGGCAGTGAATGAAAGGCTACCACATGGCGAGGACAAAACAACTGATGCAGTGATGTGGCACCAAAAATGGAGGTTGAAGGAGATGCCACCACGTGTTAAAGATCGACGGTATTCATATTCCTACAATATGGAGTTTCATAGACCATAAATAATATGGGAAAGTGGGTTGCCACCACGTGGTAGTGGGTCCTGTGTGTGATGACATGGCAGATGAAGCTGATCGAGCAACCAATTGGAGACTACCATGTGGCAGTTGGTCAAACATGGGTTGACCTAGAGTATAGGGTAAGGGCAATATTGACGAATATAAAAAATAATATTTTATTATTATTTTTGTTAAGGATGCACGTTAGAGAATTTTAATTTCAAAATGGGTTAAATCTAAAGTTTAGACTTTAGAAATTTTTAAATTTTTGAAATTTTAAATAAGAGTTGCAGACATGAGTTTTATAGCAGAGGGGTATTTTTCAAATGAACTTCCTAGAGGTTTCTAAGAGGTGAACATAGCGATATTATATATCACCAAAACTGAGAGAAATCAATTTTTTTGAATATGCAGTTAGTTTCTACACAGAAAGTAGTCTGTTCTTGCTATAGGAGGTTTTGTCCCAGATGCCTAATGTGCAACCACATTCAGGTGATGAAGTTCAAAATTGATTTCTAGCAAGAAAATGTTGAATGTAAGAAAAAGATAGTGAAAATATAGTTTTGATTGATTTTGATTACTTGTGAGTTAGTTAGATGAGATTTTCACTAGCAGACAGATCAGATTTTGGTGAATCAAAAGGTTTTCATCATTTGAACAGAGATATTTTGCAAATTAGTTACAATTTAATGATGAAACAAAATCAAATCAATGGTAGAAAGAAGAGAGAGGTGATTCAGTTGCAGAAGATAGAATTCCAAGTGGACACATGTCATGCACATATCAGATCCAGGAGTTTACTCTTTTCTATATCTTTCTGTCTTTCTTTCATTGCGGGGATTCTAGTTTTTTGTGACTGAGAAACCAGTAGGTTCCAATTTTTTGTGATTGAGAAACTAGCAGGTTCCAATTTTTGTGACTGAGAAACCAGAAGGTTCCAGTCTTGGTCACTGAGAAACCAAGTGGTTGGTAGTTTTCTTTGGGTAATACCAGCAGGGTTCCAATTTTTTTTGTGAAACCACATTCTTCAGCAAATTTCTCTTGTATGAACAGCATTAGGAAGGATAATACAAATAGTTCAGATCTGTTAGGTTTTTTTCATAATTTCATTTCATGCATATGGTTGTATTGTTTCAAGGAAATTAATACAAGGAATAATAGATTCATTAGTTTCATTCTAATTCTTGTCTCCCTTCATCAGTGAGTTTCATTGTTTTATGGTCTTTGAACAAAGAGCCTAGATCATAGTTGCAGTCCCTTAGGGTTGTATGTTATTTCATTGTTTCCTTTAAATCAAGTAGTTATGTAAATGCTTTAGGGAATTAATAGGGTTGCAATTTTGCTGATGGGGATATCATGTAAGAATGAGGTTCAGATTGAGCATTGATGTCTATTTACAAGTTGAATAGATAGATCGTATATCTGAATATATGTATAAGTATTAGATATCCATATGTATGCATTTGATTCATGGATTTTACCAATGGTTAAGGCACTGATCAATTATAGGATCATTAAATTCTTATTGTTGCATATCTGAGGGTTTGTTGAATTCAACATTATTAATCAAACATTCTTTCTATTTTATGTTGAAGGACCTAAATGTTTAACCCTCACTCAGCTTGTGAATATTCTAGATTTGCATTTAGCTACTATAGATCTGTGTCATTTCATGGGTTAATAGGAGATATAAGGGTTTTCATCTGCTTAATAGATTTAGGGATATGTTTTTACACTAGTACGATATCATTTGAATCTAAGGTCTACTTGCCTAGGTTTAACAAAGCCTGAAGTAGAAGAAGGGTCATGCCTTATAGTTAGCCTATTGTCAGAAATGGCATGTTGAAAATGGGAGTTAGTTGCCCCTAGATGTGTCACTTTCTCAGTGGGATAATTGAAAACCCTCTAGCATTTTCAAACACCAATAGAAAGATTGCAGTAAGAGGGTCCATAGCATTGAAATAAACTTGGATGGTAGCTTCAACTGGTAATGTGTATGGTATTTCCAACTTGTGGTAGGCCATATGAAAGTGATGATTGAAGTGTGAAACTATCTCAGCCGGGTCCCTTTTTATTGATATGAATTGTTGATGTATCATTGCCAGATTGATGAAACAATTTTTTCAAAGTGTCCCAGTCTCCAATAGTAGGTTCTTTGTTTTTAGGCCCTCCTTCTAGTGCCACTTCTATTGGGCATTCATTTTGGATGAGGTCAATGATAGGAATCCATAGTGTAATTTCTCTCTTAAAAAGAAAATATTTTTAAGGATCCACTCCAAGGTTCAGTGTTTGTCTTGCAACGTACAAAAATCCACTTAGTAGAAGATAAATGTGAGTGTTCACAAGGAGGCCTTTGCTGTTTCTAAAAACTCTTTTATCTTAGAATCGAAGTAAAATTTATTTGGTGTCTCAAAATATCACACCAAAAGAACAATATTTTTATATTTTCTATTTTTTTCAATGAATGCAATTCTAACAATGCAGCTACTATGAGGTCCTATTCTAATAGGGGGTTAGAAAAGAAAATAATGAAACTAAAAGAAAATAACATGAAATCAAATAACTTGAAATTGAAATTCCTAAACAGACATAAGCTATAGAACACAACATGTTGCAAGTTAAACCTTTGAAGAAATCAGTAGGAAACCAATGAAAACAGGAGTAGCACTTCCTAGAATCCATTGATGCAATCATCAGTGAGAATCTTTAGTGAATGATGTTTCACTCTTCATCAAATTACAAGGCCATGGAAAGTGCACTGATGCGAGACAAAAGGCTATGTAGACACAAATTAGGTGATCTCTTCTCAAGCTTGATACATCAACAAAATTCATATATCTGTAGAAAACACCAGAACTAAAAGATCGCACAACTAGAAACAACACAAGAAACCTTTGGCTCAATCACAATATCATGAATAAAATTCACAAAACAATGACACATTCAGGAAAGAATAACTACACTTCAAATGATAGCACCAAAAGCATAAGTTTATTGCATAATAACGACGGCCTTTGTTACATTTTAAAATGGGGTATTTATAAGAAATCATCTCCAATTTGTATTGAGAGTGAGAGATATCTTGATGAAATAAAATACTTTTAGAACATTAAAACAAATTAAACATATACAAACTGATAATCTAACTGGTGCTTAGAGGGACTCCACCCATATTTTATTCATTAATTGGATGCATGAGCCCTTTACATGTCAAAAAAAATGAAATCATGAGAGAGAAAGTAGGAGGAAGCCATTAGTCAAAGTAGAAGTGCATGGAGACACAAAAAATAGAAGCTGCCCCTTCACTAGGCATGTGTCAGAGTTAAACTGACGTTAGAATGCATTCTCGATACATGGAAAGTTTTATTTTTGGAACTGGCAGTCAACTATCGGTGCACGTCTGAATTGTGGACCTATGGAGCTGCAGAGCTGCAAACCTCGACTGGGTCAAAAATCTAAAAATTTTACTGTGTCAAAATTGAAATTCTGGCATTTGGGTTTTGCTGATCTTTATCCTAAAGATATGTTTCAATGTTTGCCCTTGAATTTCTCTATAATCTTAGTAATCTTAGCAGAATCTAGAAGATCCAAAGCCTCATACTTGTCTTTGACCTTCTGTCTGTAGTTGTCCACCTCAATTTGAGTTTTTGCAAAATCTCCGAGTTTAGTGTCCAACTCTAACAGTGCTTCCTCTATCCTAAAGGCTTGTTTGATGTCTTCATCACTGGATGCTTCCTCTAAAGTCTTTCTAAAATTTTCCACAACTACCTCAACTGGTAAAATCTTCTCTCATTCTTCATCTTCAAAAATGTCCAAGCATGCATCACTGTACAACTTTTTTGCTTCCAAAATTTGCTCTCGGGCTTGGTGCTTGAGCCTATGTATCTCATCATGCAATGTTTCCATCACTTTATTTCCATCTGCAATCTTTTCTATCTAATCATCTATCATGTCTAACGCTTCTCTGGTATATACATCAATCAGAGTGTGGTACCTTTGCCCTTTTATGGCCTGTAGAGTTTGTAAATCCTTGCTCTATACCTGTACCTCATCCATAATATTGAAGTCTTGCCTCAAAATTGCCACGATCTTGTCAAAATTTTCTTGTGTAGCATGAAATAGCTTCAGACTTCCTATGATTATAGTAACACCCCTATCCTCAAGGCTATCTCGCCAATCTTGGCAAGCTCTCAAAAATGGACTGAGTCGTACACCTTCCCCTTCTCTAAGAATGGTATTCAAAGTTTCCTCAGGGTGTTCAAAATCAAGAGGACCAATAACTTTAGCTAAATATCCCTTTAAGATCTCAACTTGCCTTTGAAGTGTTCTAATTTCAACCTCATCCTATTCCATATGGTTGAGAACCTCCTTGACTCCCATAGTCATCATCTGTCAGGAAATATCCCATGTAGGCTTTCCTAACATGATATCTTTCACTTCATAGTCCTGAAGGCTAATGGCTTCTTCATTTGTACCTTTCAGAGGGTGAGCCACTTGTGCAAATAAGTCCTATTTTTTGGTAGTAGTAATGAATGCAAATGACATTGCATCATGTAATGGAGAGTCAGGCTTGTTCAAAATCTCTGCAATGTCACAAATATCATCCTCTGAAGCATGAAATTGATGCTTGGCACTCCTCATTATCTCTTTTTGAAACCATCTTAGGATATTTCTTTCTATAACCTTGGCTCTGGATGATGAAGGGATGTGTTCAACTACCTCGTTCCCTCTATCACTCTTGCTTGGAGTCTCATTTTGTGAGGGTTCTTCTTCTATAGTCTCAATTTTTGTAGATCTTGTAGTTTGATCCTCAACTTCCTAAGAAGGTTGTTGTATACATTCTACTACCTGTGCCTCTTTTGATGGCTCATCAATAACCCTTGGTTTTGGTTCTCCTTGTAATGACGATTCCTTCTGAACATGTTCTTCTGAACTCGGAGGTGGAGGTGTCACTGAAACCTTATCTACCATCATAACCTAAGGTGAAGATGGGGGAGTTGGATGAGGACCTGGTGTCTCAGGTGGCATCTATGTCCAATCTTGCTGTTGAAGTTCACCTATAGGAGTATCTATATTCTTATCTCCAACCCATTTTGTACTCGCTAGCATGAAATCAAAATCTAGGATGGAGAGAACATCATCACCTAGCTCCCTTTGCTCATTCACCCATCGTTGTACTTCATCTTTGGAAGAAGATAGTTCTACCATTTTAGATTGGGTGGGTGGTGGGGTATTTGTAACACTCTTCCTTCTTTCCAATTCTGTAGCTTTGGCTAGCCGAGTTCTCCTTTGTAGGGGCACTTGCTCCTCCTCTTCATATGAATCTGTTTCCCCTTTGTTTGATTCTTCCTCTGGAATGGTTTCAGGAATAGAGGAATTAGGCACTAATCTTTTACAAACTCTTTGCCTCTTGTTCATTCTAACCTTGATCCTCTTTTGCTTATGTGGAACCATAGGAGAAATAGGCTCTTCATGCATCAGATGAATGGATGTCTATGAAATTTCTCCCTCTTCCTGTTGACTTGACAAAATAGGAGGCAATGGAAAATCAACTTGGATATGAGAAATTCCAGAGTCTTGGGGCTCCTAGGGAGTAGATTCCTATCATTGTGAATGGGCCTATTCTTCAACATGCTCTGCCTAAACCTCTAAGGAGAGGCCTCTTCCTCTTTTCCTTCTTTTTCTATGAGGGATGGTAGTATCCCATTGGATGATCAAATTGGTAGACTGTTTCTGGCCTAATAGGAGACTGGAGCACAAAGATAGGAACTGTGACTTTCTTCCCCTTTACCCTTTCTAGGTGAGCATGTGCATGGAATATCACTGTATCCATAATTGGATCAAGTGGAAAGGGTTTCTTGATCCAACTCCTTATCATTCTGATGACATGTCTTGCTCAATGATTAATATCATCTCCTTCCTCTCTATCAATTTTTGCATTTAGGATGGGCCTCTTGCCAACTTTATCTGTATTGAATAGGGGATCCAATAGATCCTATGAGTCCTATAGCCTTATCTCATCCAGGATGGTAAAATGGAGAGCCTTTTTCGCTAAATACAAAGTTATTCTACAATAGTCTCTGATATGAACATCGTAGTCATTTGTGGCATTCATCCAATGATCTTCAATGGTTTCCTCATGGTATAACTCTTTTCTTGCCAGGTTTTCTACTTTACCAACATTGTCAAAGAATGGTCAGGGAGAGTTATATTCTTGAAGAGGATAATTCTTCCATTCCCACTTGAAAATCAGGATATCCTACTTTCTCTTTACCTAGTATGCACCTATTACAAAAGGACAATCCCAACAAGGCCTCCATTATTTTTTGATCCTCTCATAAGCTGACTCAATCTAGCAGGAAATTTCTATTAAAACCAACTTGTCACTTGGGACGTACCTTTGGAGTTTCTTTGGATTGATGGATGCTCTACCAACCTCAATGTATGTGAATGTTTGGAACTAGATGAAATATGCACTGAGAGCTATGATCTATGTCTTGGCCTCATTAGAAAATCTCTTTCCATAAAAATCTTCAATGAATCGAATGATGGCAAAGATGAAGGAATGGTTCACAATTCTATACTCCTTTCTCTGTGGTGAGAGCTTCTTCTTCACCAGATGAGGATAGACTATATATGGCCATGCATTAGGATCCTACATACTTCCCTTCTTGTATAACCCAAGATAGTCGGTGGCCCTTGTTGCAAGTAGATATACCACATAAGAAGTCATATAGAACTTCTTCTTATCTTTTACTGTTCGCAACTAGTGAGATAGGTTCTTACTAAGTGTGGTGGCCCAATCCTATGGCATCTTTGCATGTCTAATGGTCTCAATGAAATTGACCATGAATGGAGTGAGGTGACCTACTACAGGAAATCCCATAACTCTGCTCAGGAGAATGATTGAATATCCAATTTCATCCTTCATGTATCCTTGAGTCATATCCACTTTTCAGATTGTCTTCCCCTAACGTGGTTTCTCAATGAAGTATGAGGAATATATGATGTCGATAGCCTCTTGGTAATGATCCTTATGCCACCTTTCAGCTGCTTCATATGAAAGCTTGATGAACTGATTGGCTCTAGGTAGATGAAAAACCCTCTCAATATTATCAGGTCATAGATCCAAGACCACTTCCCCAGTGATGCTCTTTCCCACCCTTTCATCAGGAACAAAATGCTGAGATAGGGTCATAATCAATTCAGTTGACTACATGGTCCTAGGATGTCATGCTGCATTTACTAATTCAGAAGGGATTAGGGTGGATCTCAAAGATGATCTTTTGGTTGCATTGTTACAAACTCTCAAGAAATCTCCCAAGTCCATGTGTCCAAGTTCTGTATCCTTGATCTCAGAGTATTCATCGTGCAACCGTGATTTTGGGGTCACGCCTTGGAACTTGTACACAACAGGTTTTGTTTCTGATCCGGATGTGGATGCCATCTGATTATAATACCTGCACATCATAGGAAAAAGAAAACATGATTAATTATTGGATATATAAAAAATAAAATAAAAAATGTAAAAGAGGAAAAAAAAAAAAAAAGAGTTCCCCAAGGGAACTTATTTATTTGGTTTAATTTTTTTTTTTTCTCTTAAAGCTAATTTAAACTAAAATTAAATTTAAAAAAAAAGTGTGTGGGGGGAGGCGTGGCGGTGTGTGCAACTAGGGTTTACATGAGCAACACCGCGTGCGTGCCCAAAAGGGGTGCAACGGTGCTGCTATGCATGCAGTCGAAAGGTGCACGCTCGGCACTATTGCACTATGTGCCCAAAAGGGGTGCAGTGATGTTGCTATTCATGCAGCCCATAGGGTCATGCACGACATGGTGCCGCACACCCAAAAGGGGCGCAATGGCATTTTCGTGCATGCAACCCAAAGGGGTGTGCATGGTGCTATCATGTGGCACACCCAGGAAGGGGGCACGAGGGGTGTCGAACAGGCATTGCACCGCACACACCCAAAAGTGGCTGCGAGCATTGTAGCACGCAAGTGCACCGCTTAAGCATAGTGTGCACGCATCCAAAAAGGGCACTAGGCACTACATCCCATGCGCGCTCACATGCTTGGAAGGAGAGAAAAAAAATGGGGGCAAGTGGTGTCTCCATACCTCTCCCTTATTGCTCTTGTGAAAAATGAGAAAGACAAGAAAGGGAGGGAGGGTTTTATAACCCTCTCTCCCTTTTGCAAAGTGCACCGTGCCTTGATGCGCGTGTGAGCTAGATGACGATGATTTTTTAATTTTAATTTTTTTCAATTTTTTGATGCTAAAGTTTCTTCTGCCGACTCTCGAACTATGGATCTTGGAGTCAAAAAAAGGAGGCAGTCCCCATTCTTATTAAGGAATGGGGCATGTGTTGTGGAATCTGCAACACTTCCTTGACTGATCTCTAATCTTCAACTCAATCTTGGATCACTAGATAGCTCATATAAAACTTCACATATATCGCTTTCACAAAAGTTTACTCATCATAATTCACAATTCACAATTATACAATCTTACAAGATAACACTTGCAAGCTCACTTCTTATCGCAAGAAGTCCTTTACATAAATACCATGCCTTTACACAAATTACTACTAGGTCAGCTAAGAGCACAATTCACTTTTCCAAGTTAGAGTAAACATCTAGAATATTAGCCCTAATTGGACAAGTAATTTTTTTGTAAGCAAAACAATTCTTTCCTTTAATTTTGCTATCCTGCTTCAACAAAACATGATTATCTATGTTTTGTACAGTCTGTACAAACTTATGAGGTGATAGACATCATCACCAACATGTATACTATCTCTATGTAACTTCACTAGTCATAATATGAGATTTGCAAAAAGTTATAAACTAAACAATACACTGCTATATATCAAATTCTATACTTGGACAATTTTCTGATTACCAAACACTAAGTATCTTTACTTTTGAGGTTTCCTATGAACATATACATCATGTGTTGCCATTAATGACAACAATTACATATCACTATTAGCCAATTGTCAATATGCATTCTAGTCTGTATGCTTGAGTTCTATATCTTTAATCTCTGAATGTCCATCTTATAACCTTGATTTCCTTGGTGCCACTTGATACTTGAATGCAACTAGTTTTGTAGCCATCTTTTCTACCATTGAAGAGGATGCTGATGCCATTTTATCTACATAATAGAGGAAAAAATTAGCCAGAAGGTGAAAAAGTCACCTAAAACAGACTCTACTTGACTCCAAAATAGGTCAAAATCAGTCTAAACATAGTCCATCCCTTGTCATGCTCTTTAGCGCACCTAGGGCACCCTCATAGGTGTGCATGTGCACTAATTTTAGCCTTTGAATAGCTTTTGGTGCAGTTTCACACATTCACATACACATGTTCACACCTATGTGAGGTGTGTTATTGTAAATAATTATTATTTATGCTTTACTTAAGGTTGCTTAGGATAAATGCATTATTTTATTATTTCTTAGGTTAGACACTTAGGAGTTTGCATACTCATATGAGTTGTCATGTTGAAAAAACAAGAGTAAGAAACTCTATTTTAGCACATGGTTTCTACAACACTAGAGTTTGCATAAACAATTGAGTCATCATGTAGACAACACAATTGTTTGCACTATTATTTTAGCACATCATGTCTACAACATAATTGTACATGCTACACCTTTGCAGGCTTATCCTCTCATCATCACACTAACTCTTGTTCTTAATGGAGGATAATCCAATCCTGGTGGACATGTGCCTAGTTGTAAGACTTATCATGTTGCTTCAACAACACGTGCCCCCCCGCAAAATTGACACATGGACACATTAGATCCCCTCCTCTACATCATGACTGGTGATTCAGCAATACACATCATTGTCTAGCTCTCAACCACGTGACCATAGTCATACTCCATGTTAGACAACACCTAAATGACTGACTGTACAATGCTGTACAATTGTTGATATCATCATTGACATCACCTACCGTGTCAACAAGGGGATTTTTTTGTTGATGTCACTTTTTTATTGTATTAAATTTGATGGCCATTTGACTATCATTTGCAACCTATAATAAAATACCATGATGACTATTTGGATGTCAAACTTAACCTCATATTTTGTTGATCAAACCCCTCTCCAGATTCATTTTTAATTTGACAATCCGACTTTGGGAGGCCATATCTCAATCATTCAAGCTCCAAATCAAGTGAATTTTTTTTGATTTTGGGTAGAATTTCCTAAAAATTTTAGTGGTGATATTATTTTCTAGTTTTGGTGCATGGATTTGTCAGAAATTATAGTTTTTAGTGACTGTAGTTGTCTAATCCTACATTTTGCAACTTCAAACGCTCTATACGGGCTCATCTAGACTCCAAATCAAGTTTTATTTTTTTTGAAAGTGAATAATTTTTTGTCTACTTTCTAGATCTAAAATTAGATTATAGGCTTGTGTGAAAAAAAATACCACTTTCAAAACTATGTCCTTTTCTGCATTGTAATACTTTGATATAAGTTCAAAATTGTTGTATATCTGAGATACATTGTAAAATTCTATTTTTGAACTCCAAAAGGAGGTTGTAAAAATAAAATTAGAAGACCATTAAGGCCATAATTGGCAAGTGGCTATTGTAATTGAACTGAGTATAAAATGCCAAATCTTTCATTTTGGGGGGGGTTTCTTGATTGAGTAAGCAGAGGGCATGTCTCTTGGTGTTGTGTTCCTCTTTTTATGCTATTATCTTTCATTTCTTGCATCATGGGAAATATTAATTTCCCAAAATTAACACCACATAACTATGCTACATGGTATATTAAAATGTGGTGTCAATTAATACATAATGAAGTTTCTCAATATATAGGTGGTTCTCTTCCTAAATCAATAGGTGATCAAGTATCTAAATGTGATACTGATGCTTGGGAATTGGCAGATAGGAAAGCCCTAAGTGATATTAGGATGGGGGTTGAAGACAAGATCCTTTATCAGACCATGACGTATAATACATCCAAGGATGCTTGTGATGCCCTCAAAAACCTATATGGTAAAGTGACTGAGGAGGATGTTTATAAAATTGAAGATCATTTTGTCTCCATAGATCTTAAAACCTTTGATTCTATACAAGATTTTATTGTTAAGGTGAATGAATTAAGAACAAAGCTAGATGATTGTGGTAGTCCTATGAAAGATGATAGGTTGATTTATCTCATTCATAATAAGCTACCATCTGAACAATCCACATTTTTTTCTTCTTACAATACCACAAAGACTACATTAGGGGTTGCCTATAAGAAAATCACTTTTGATGATTATGCTCAATTGTTAGAGCATGAAGAAACTAAGTTAAACATTGGGGATTCTCAAGTTGTCAAAGTCCAAGACATTGGTTGCTAATAATGAGGGTTCTCAAAATTCAGCTAGTCAAAGTTCAAACAAAGGAAAGGGCAAAAAGAAGAAGTGGAAGAAAAAACAAGAGGATATAGAAAAGAAAACACCAACATCAAATCAAAAAGGCAAGTCTTCCTCAAATACCAACAAAAAGGGAGACACTAATTAGGAGAAGAAAAAGTGTGCTTATTGTAAGAAGATGGGTCATAAAGAACATGAGTCCTATCATAAACAGATTGATGAGTTGAAGAAAATCATGAAGAAACACAATGTTCTTGTACCTAATGCTTGTAAGGACTAAGGAAAATCATCCCCAGATTCTAAGGGCAAAGGGCATACTTTGCTCACAAACATTTTTAGTTAGGGAGATTGGATCATTAATTCAGGTGCCACACATCATATGGGTTCATCAAAGCAAGATTTTTCTTCCATGACACATTCAGAGGTAGCGCACATCTTTGTAGGTGATGATACTAAGGTGGAAGTTGAAATGAACAATGAGCATTCAAGGATGTTCTATATGTTCCCAATCTTACCTCCAACCTTCTTTCTATCTAACAAATGACTCACTATGGAGATGGAAATAAGGTTAAATTTCTTCTTGAATTCGTGGTAGTGAAAAGAATTAAGGATGACTCTATGATTGCAATAGGAGAAGCCAATCATGATTCAAGGATTTATACTTTCTCCTCCTTTGTGCCTACTGTAGACACCTAAAAAACCTTTAGAAAATAAACTATTTTTATTTTCTAAAAAATTTTTGATGACATCATCATTAATTAATTAATTAATTAATTAATTAATTAATTAATTAATTTATTTTTATGCCATTAAATCCCTTTATCTTAATTAAAAATATTTAATTAAGGAATCCCTCCCAAAAATGTTTAAATCTTATTTAAACATTATTTCCT
Source organism: Cupressus sempervirens (assembly GCA_028749045.1). Taxonomy (NCBI): domain Eukaryota; kingdom Viridiplantae; phylum Streptophyta; class Pinopsida; order Cupressales; family Cupressaceae; genus Cupressus; species Cupressus sempervirens. The sequence goes on from CM053791.1 coordinate 830,251,839, forward strand.
TATTTATTAATTATTTAATTAATAAATTGACCAAAAAACTCAAAATAAATAAAAAATTTATTTTTTGCCCAAAACTTGGCCAATTTCCTTAAGACCACTAACCTCTTCCAAAATCTTCTAATCCTTCTTTAATTTTGATTAAAGGCTAATCCCATCATTTCCTACCCCTAATCCCAACTCAAAATATTTAATTAAGATTAAATATTAATCTTCATGTTTATTAAAAAAGTTTTAATAAATATCTCCTCAACCCAAACCCTTGAAATAAATAAAACTTTATTTATTTCCTAAAAATCTAATTTATCCTCATCCTAAGAAGTTCTAGACTCTTCTAGAAAGTCTTCATCCTCATCCTAGGAAGTTCTAGACTATTCTAGAAAGTCTTTATCCTCATCCAAAGTTTAGACTCTTCTAGAAGATGTCTTTAAACCTAATCCTAATCCCCTCCTAACCTTGTCACATTCCCTAAACATGGTTTAAAACTTACTAACCCAAGCCAAAGTTAACAAATATCTCCTCCTTCGCCCACCCTCATTAAATGCCATCCACTTGCCTATCCCTAAGCTAATCCTAAACCATCCTAATCCATCCTCTAATCATTTGTACAAGCCTAAGCAAGCTTAAAACCTTCCTAATCAAGTCCAACTTGAAATTGCTCTCATCTCCCTCAAAATATCTCAACCATAAAACTTTATGAAGCCCACTAGGCCATAAATGACTCTTCCAAGCCCTTTTATTGCTCTTACAAGTCATTATGAGGGTCTTTATGAAGATTTTATCCCTTGAGCCTCCTTTGTTGACTCATCCTTCCCCTTTCCTCCATCCTCTCACCCTGTGACATGTGTCACTCCCTGATTGGCTGTAAGGAAGCACAATCCATGTGCTCTCTTCTCATGCAATCTGAGCCCTCCATGAGCTTTTTCCCATCCTTGCATCTTAGCCCTCAATCTCTCAAGCCTCTTGCCTATAAATTGGATCCTTTCCCTTTGCAAAATAACAGAATCCATGAAGTAAAGTCATAATGCCATTTTAAGAAGCCATTTTACATCAAAATCACACACTCACACCCAAATTCCAACTCCATTTGAAGCCATTTTTGAAGCATAAGCTTGAGCATACATCCTATCTATTTAGACAAAGCCACTCAACAAGAGAGCTTCTTATTGAGAGAGTCCATTAATGGCTCATATTCTCCATTGAGAGCTCATCTTAGTCTATCTTGAAGTTTATGAATTTTGTTTAGTTTGTAGAAGCTTTATTTAAATTTGGTTTCTATTAGCATACTAACATTGCTCATATACATTTTGGCATGCCCGGTGGGATCTTGCATGGGTTATCTTCATTAGCTTTTTCAGTCAAGTTTTGTATGTCATTTGCTAATTTTGGCTAATTTTGTTTATTTTTGTGATTGGTAGGATTGTATAAATTGGTTTTGTAGGTCCACATGAGCATGAAAAAGACAAAGGAACTCATAATCTATCTCATAGTGTTTGCAGATTTTTCAAGCTTATAGGTGGACAAAGCACTTGTAATTCTTCTTCCTCTTCTTGTCTATATTCTTCTTATTCCATCTACTTCTTCTTCTTCTTCTTGTGGGAGATCTTGGCCATTTTTTTTTAAGGAAGAAAAATCATACACACTTCTTTTTAGTGCTTAAAATGAACCCCCAAATCATACTTAAATCCATTAAAAAATTAAAAATTTGCAAAAAAGAATTTTTTTTTTAACAAGTGAAACTAAACCAATCCAATCATTTGCATCCTTGCAACATCAAGGTTTTAGATGCATTCATGCAAAGTTAGGAACAATTCATTTTTGGGAATTTAAAAAGAACTTCAAGTTTCCATTTCAAAAGGTTCAAAATCAACACTAAGTGCACACTAAAATCTAAATCAAACTCAAAGCATCAATCAAGGATAAAATGAACCTCATTTGCAAATATTTTAAAGTTCTTTTAAAAATCTCATGAAAACTAAGAGTCCTAAATGGTTGCCAAAAATTGTCCTAAAAGCTTTGTTATTTGTTCCAAACAAATGTCGTTTTGCAAAATCTTGAATGTTTCTTAGGGTTTTCATGCATCAAAACAATCTAGAAATATCATTTTTGGGCTTAAAATATGCAAACAAGGACACAAAATCTTGAATGAAAACCAAAGTCCAAAGAGTCATTTTCACTTTTGAGTCCAAAACAATCTTGAATGATCTAAGGTTAAAACAAAGCATTTCAAAGTTCTTAAAACAACACACAAAATCTCAATCTTGAATGCTCAAAGGAAAAAACTTGAATGTTTAATCACTTGTCTTTGAATGCATGTTGCTAAAATCACTCTTGAGTGCCATGGATTAAAATCAAGTTTTTTTATTTTATGAATGCATGATTAAAACAACAAATCCAATCTTGAATGCCATAGATCAAAGAATCATCTTTTGGGGCATAAAAAGAATCTACATTTTAGAAACTTTCTAAGTTATAAAAACCAAATAAAGACGCTTTGAGTGAGTTTGTTGTTGGACTCACCTCCTTTAATCACCCATCATTCTAACCATTGGTTGCAATCTCAACGCCATCTATGGGGATTGGTCTAGCTAAGAGGGTGTTAAGTGCTCCACAAAGATCAAACTCCGCTCACTTGGGTCTTTAGTGGTTTTTCTAAGTTAGAAAATTCTTTGAATGCGCATTAATCTCGCTCACACTTCATTTGGGCATAAAAATTGAACAACTCTTGACGTGGAGGGCCTCCGGGTACGCGCTTGGCAATCGAGTTTCACACATCTTTGTTTTGGGCTTAAAACAAACTCACACTCAATCTTGAATGCCTAACAATCAATGAACATTGCATGGTTTGGACGCAATTTCAATGACGCTCGCATTTCTTATGTTGACGATCTCTCGATTTTTATTATGCTGACTATGCTGTCAAATTGGAATGAACATTGTATGCCATAATCACAAGTGTCTTCAATCATAGCTTACAAAATCTAAATCATCAATTGGAATAAATGCATGTCTTTTAAAACCCAAGATCATGTATGTGGTCTTGTTTTACACTTTTTAGGAGGCCTGCTTGGGGATTTCATCACCCCTTGGGACAACCTCAACTCCAGCATTCCGGTGGAGTATAACAATTGGGAGGTGAATCCAAAGACACATCTCTTGGAATCAAGATTTTGTCACTTGGGCTAAGCCTCAAGGAACTTTATACCCTTGAGAAGTGAAAGAGGAGAAGTGGGTTACTGCTCCTCTCGGCTGTGTGACATCTTTTTGGTTTCATCTATGGATTTGGGCCTCACGTACCTTGTGTATATCGAGGACTCCCTAGCTATAACAAATTTCATCCTTGTAGAAAGCTTCCTAGGATGTTGGTGTGTTTGACATGCTTGCTCCAAAATTTTGTCTGCTTTTTTGTTCATAGCTTTTGAATGAATGTTTGCCAACTTTGGTCAAAATCTCAGAAAAGAAAAAATCTCCCAGCTCAAGGCATACTTAGTGTAGTCACTGCCTCATCAGAAGATCATCCAAGCTCCCTTAGTTCTTTGCTTTAGAACAATCCCAAATCCAAAGTCCATCCAAATCATTCCCCCCCAGCCAGCTAGCAACCCAATCCAAAATCACACCCAAGCCTTTAGAGAGTTGTTATCATTCTGCTAGAATTTGCTATCCAATCAATCTGACCAATCCACCAGCCTCACCAAGGTTATCCCTTTGACATAGCTTTGTCTAGGGTAATCTAGCTTTGTCACTTGTACCAAGCACCAAGCATTGATTACACTGAGACCTTTGCACCAATGGCAAAGATGAATTCCATTCATTTGATACTTGCTATGGCAGAAGCTTATAAATGGGTTATTCATCAGATGGATGTGAAAAGCATATTTTTGAATGGGGATCTTCATGAGGAGATATATATGGAGAAACCAAAGGGATTCATATAGGATACTTCCTTGGTTTGCAAGTTAAAGAAGTCTATTTATGGACTTAAACAAGCTCCCAAAGCTTGGTATGCCAAGATGGATTCCTTTCTTCTCTTAATAGGGTTAACAAGATGTCATTTTGATTCGAATGTCTACATTCTTTAGAGGGACAATTCAAATTTTCTTCTTGTGCTTTATGTTGATGATCTATTCATTACCAGGAGCACAACATCCATTATTGACAATGTTAAGGCTACTTTGTAGGACAAGTTTTTGATGACAGACTTGGATCTACTACACTATTTTCTTGGTATTGAGATACATCAGTCTTCATGAGGGATAACACTATCACAATACAAGTATGCTCTTGATCTTCTAGCTTAGTTTTGCATGGGTGACTACAAGGTTGCACCTACCCCATTCCTTTCAGGTGTTAAGTTAGAAACAAAGTGTTCCACTCCACTTGTTGATTCAAATTTGTATAGATAGTTGGTTGGAAGCCTCATCTACTTGACACATACTTGCCCTGACATTTCATTTGTAGTTGGCATGGTTTCTCACTTCATGCAAGAGCCACATGAACTTCATTGGAAGGTAGCCAAGAAAATCTTGCACTATATCTAGGGTACACATTCCCATCAAATACATTATGCAGCTAGTACAAGACTTCAATTAGTGGGATATACGAACTCTGACTATGTAGGAGATATTGATTCTTGCAAGTCCACTTTAGGATATATCTTTCATCTTGGTTCTGGCCCCATTTTTTGGTAGAGTAAAAAGAAAAATACTATTGCTCTTTCATCAACTGAGGCTGAGTATCGAGGAGCTTTGAATGCAGTAAACAAGGTTATTTGGCTACAATAGATTCTGAAGGAGTTTGGATTTGATCTACCCAGGCCCACAATCATCCATTGTGATAACCAGAGTGCTATTGAAGTCTCAAAATATCTAGTGCAACATCAACACACCAAACATATTGAGGTTCATATGCACTACATCAGAGAGCTAATCCATGAGTAGGGCATCACATTGTAATACTATCCTATATAGAAGTAGGTAGCCAACATCTTCACCAAGCCCTTCACAGAGGTCAAGTATATTCATTTGTGAGATCTCTTGGGGGTGATGAATTTTTCACTAGGGGGGTCACATGATCCTTCTCTTCTATATTGTACATATCTCTCTTTTTAGAGGAGGGTTTTTCCCATTAGGTTTTCCCTCTTTCTTCATTTGTAGAGAGATTTCATTGCATTTCAGCATTGCACTATGCATTTCATCATAGCTTTTGTGAGCTTAAGTACATTCCCCTAAGTTGCACTTAAGGGGGGTGTAAGTATAAATAATTATTATTTATGCTTTACTTAAGTATACTTAGGATAAATGTAACATAGGAGTAAGCAACTCTATTTTAGCACATGGTGTCTACAACACTAAAGTTTGCATAAACAACTAAGTCATCATGTAGATAACACAGTGGTTCACACTATTATTTTAGCACATGGTGTCTACAACATAATTTTATGCACTACACCTTTGTAGGCTTATCCTCTCATCATTGCACTAACTTCTATGCTTAATCGAGGATAATCCACTCCTGGTGGACATGTGCCTAGTTGTAACACTTATCATGTTGCTAACTCCTAGATATTCTAGATGCATCCTAGAGGCCTTTATATACAGGCACCTCTAGTGTACTATACAATGAATTGAATACCATATTGTTATTCTAATCATACTCTATTGGTCTATTTTTGCTAGTTATTGTGCTTCTTGGTCTTGGGTGAATTTTTTTCCTAAGGAAAATTTTAGCCTTTGAATAGCTTTTGGTGAAGTTTTACACATTTACATGCACTCGTTCACACCTATGTGAGGTGTGGACATGCACACTATGTAGTGCAACTAGGGGGGGGGGAAGTGTTAGGTTTAAGTTTTTATCTTTCTTCTATAAGGAGCAGAGGTTCACACATGCACACCTTCATTGTGCCTAGAGATTTTCGAGCTAAATTCCTCTTAAATTTGTTTAAGTATTCTTTTGAGTAAGGTTTGGGGTTTTATATAGACCCACTGAGCCTAGTGCCGACACCCGTGGGTGCACACCTTCATAGGCCTTCACCCTCTAGGGTTGTGTACATGTGTAGGTGTGAATGTGCCCATCCCAAGAATGGGATACAAATACACATCTACACACTTAACACACATGTGCAAGTACACATGTACACACTTGAAGCACTTAGAGCTACACACTTGAAGTACTTAGAGCATAAATTTTCATTTCTCTCAGTTTCAAATTCCCAAATTTTTAGGATTAACCTCAGATATAAATAATCGTTACATGCAAATATAACCAATATCAAAAAATAATAGATTGCACAGAAGAGAACACAAGACATAAAGATTTAACGTGGTTCACCCAATCCCTAGGCTATGTCTACCAACAAAAAGTCTAATATTATTATTATCTAGTGATTATAATCTGCAATCCCTTATAGCTCAATCTCGTTGCAAGAAGCTACAATATAATCATTACATTATGAAATCCCTAACCCTAAGCCTTTTCATACAAGCTTTTTCTACTTACAAAATTATGGCTAGAATAAGTCATCCAATAGAAAAAACAGCAGTCGACACCTTTTACAATATAAGGTCATTTTTAGCTTTAGGGGCACTACCCCCGAAAACCATCACGAGGGCATTGTCCCTCAACCCCATCCTATACTGTGATAGGGAGTGCACCTGGGGCACTGTCCTAGGACCCCACAAGGGTACTGCCCCTTGACTCCATCTTGGGGGTACTGCCCCCGAACCGCTATAGAAATAATATGGGGAAAAATCATGTCAAATAAACCTCCCAGTCTGATTAGGATCCACATCACAACACAAACCTCTCCATTTTAGTACATGGGTTTGACCTAGAGCTAGGGTAGAGTCCAAAAGTGACCTAGACTATAGACTAGGAGTTTGGTAGGAAAAACTCTACTAGGGGGTTCCCATTTTTAGAATAAATGGGGCATGCATTATGAGATCAAGCCCCCAAGAAAGGGAAGAAATGAAAAAGACATTTCTTCATTAGCAAGCATTCTTCTGAGATGTGCCAAATGAAAACTAAATTGGAACACTTCAAGTAGCTTTCAAGTTCCTTAATAGTCAAAAATTTAGAATCTTAGATCTTCAAGCTCAACGTGTGTTCAGTGAGTTCATTTTCTTTGACATCTCAAGGTGTGGTCTATCACAAGCTTCTAGCAAATTGGAGACAATCTTTTGCTAAACCAGTCCATTCATCAAGAATCCTTGTAAAACCTATTTATCAATCAATTTCTGACCAGGTGGGAGAATCTATTCTAAGGGCTCTTGATGAGTTATCAAATTTTTTTTTGAGTCCTTGGTAATCTCTTTTGATTTGCTTCATGAAGCTCACGCGTTTCCACTTGATTCTTCCTTGAAGTGTTTTGTATATATGGTGGATAGCCATTTTGGAGTGCATACCCCCTTTTTTTTATTACCTTTTTGGATCTTCTAGAATCTTTATTTTAACACCATTTGCAATTCATTTCTTTCTTCTATACCCTAACCATACTTAGACTATGTAGCTAGGGAATTGGTTTTGTTTCCAAATTTGCTTTTTAGTTTGATAAACCTTGCATTCCTCTTCTAATGAACTCTTGGGAAAATCTAACATCAAACAATGATCTTAGTAGTTTTCTAAAGAGACCCTTTATCTGAACTTAGTAAGTTTGGATTATCCCTTGCTACTGTCAACCTAGATTTGAAAATCACCAAGATAGTCAATCATTAAAGTTTGTAAAGTGTTGAGAGCCATCGATTTGCAACTCTAATTTTAAGACTGAAAGTCCTTTACAACTAACAACCATATACATTTTTAGTTGGTAGAAGAAAAAAAATCATCTGAATGCTTTGATAAAGAAATACCTCTTCCTTGAAGTCAATACCAAAAGGAGTGATCTATGGGATGTGTCAAGAAAGAGTCTTGATTACACCTAACCCCTAGATTGGCAAGAAAAGATAGACACAACTTTTAAAGAAAACATACAACTTGATATAAAAATAGAACTGAAAGAAAAGACACTTGTATAAAGTAAATTTTTATTTGTTTATTTATTATTTTAAAAATAATGTTTTCCACTTTTAGGTCTAAAAGTAATGTTTCAGAAATTGGCCATTGACTAGCAATGGGAGCAATTCCTCTTGTAGATAACTTAGCCTTAGAGTATTTCTACCAAAATCTCCAAAATTTGATAAGGGCCAATCCACAAGCATTGAAACTTAGTGTGGCTGCCTATCTTTTCATTTGCCTTGTCCCATAGGAGAACAAGGTTGAATATTCTAAAAGATTTGATTATGGACTACTTGTCGAATCACCGTTTGATGATAGCCTGATGTTTTGATACATGCTCTAAAGCTGCTATCCTTTTCTTATGAAATTCCATGATATTCATTAATATGATCTAAACTCTATCTATATCCTCAGCATACCCTCTCATGAATTTCAAATTTGGAATCTTGAGATTGAGTGGAAGTATTGGTTCCTGTCTATCAACAAGTAGGTATGGAGATGTTCCCAAAGCATTTTTTATTCTGACTCTATCTGTCCATAATGCATATTTTAGCTGAGTGTGCCAACCATTTGAGTTCTCCTTTAGCAATTTATTTATCACTGTGATCAAGAAGTTATTATTGGTGGATTCAACCACACCATTCCCTTGGGGCTAGTAATTAGATGAGAACTTGATTATAACCTCATTGTCTAACACCCATTGAGTAAGGAATATTGACACAAATGATGACCCATAATCTCATACAAGGAAGACCAACATTCCAAAACTTGTGAAAATGCATTCTTCAAAGAAATTAGTAACCACTTTTGTTGTGTACTTTCAAAAAGTCTTAGCTTTTGTCCAGTGTGTGCAATAGTTGGTAGCTATGAGAACAAACATATGTCCTATAGATGATGGAGGGTTTATTAATCCAATTAAGTCTAGCCCCCACTTAGAAAAAGGGCGTACCTCAAATAATGGTTGTAGTGGTATAGCTAGATGTCTTTCCCTACTATCACTCATCTAAAAAATGTGGAAAGAACGCATATGTTCAAATGCATCTTTGAATATTATAGGACAAAAGTAACTTGATCTCAAAATCATATGGGTTGTAGCCTTTGTTGATCCATGTTCTTTGCCTAACTTATCATGATACTATTCCACTACCTCCTTCACTTCTTCATGTCCCAAACACTTCAATAAATTTCCTCATAGTTTCTTTTATAAAGTTTCCTACCTTGAAGCATATAGGATTCACATTTCATCTTGAGTCCTCCGTGTTGGGAATTATTTATCCTATTATGGTATTGATTCTACAAAAGATAGTTGACTATATTTTGATACCAAACATCCATGATTACTCCTTGATCAATATACACTTGAGACACTATGATCTTTTGTTTGTTTTCAGTACTAATTTCATAATCAAATCTTATTTCATTGCTAGTACCAATCTCAATATCAACTATCATCTTGGTCAACCCCTTTCCTCTCACTAGCTTCATTGGATGAATCTCCAAATAAAGCTCTTGTAATATAGCCATCCATTTTTCTCATCTTTTGCCTAATTCATTCTGCATCAACAATTATTTGACTATAGGATTTGATATAATTGCATATACCTTGCTCCTGAGTATGTAATGATAAAATTTCTTGACTTTCTTTATCAGGGTAAAAGATTATTTGTCAAGATTAGAATAATTCAATTCAATGTTCTTTAGTGGACAACTCATGAATATGACGGGTCTCTAATCTTCTTTATATTTCTCTTGAGTAAGAATCCCCAAACATGAGTATTGTAAAGAAAATAAATAAATTTTGAAAGGTAGGTCCTAATTTGGACTTACAAGTGCTAGAGCCGTAGAGATGGCTACTTTGATGTCTTTGAAAGGTTTCTTTATTTTAGGAACTGATGAGGGCACAATTGAAGACAAAAATGAACACAAAAAGAAAGGGGGAATATTATTATTATAAATGATATGCTATTACATTCAATACAGCAAAAATAGACTTCATGACATGCCTTATGGGATTACAATGTTATCAGATTTTGGAGAAAACCCTTCTCATAGTACCTTCTCCCAAACTCCACCAAAAACTACCTTTACAATGCTAGAAGTGACCTTAAGTAACCTAAATTAGGTTTAGGGTTAGGAATAAATTTTAGAATATTCCATTTGACATCAACCACCAAAATAGAAGGTTCTAGAAAACACGTCAGAAGTCGGTGTAAAATTAGAAGAATCCAAAAATGGTAGTCCAACTTCTGGGAGGCATAACTTTTGATCTGAGACTCTAATTGATGAATCATTTACATTTCTAGAAATCTCTCCAAGAACTCTATAGACCTATGGATAAGGCTATTTAGTTCCTCTGTTAGAAATGGAAAAATAAATATGTAAATAAACAATAGCAGGAAAGAATCTAAGTGAGTAAATGCATGAAAAGATATTACCATAAAATAGAAGAGAGAAAGCTTCAAGCTCCAACACCATGAGACAAGATATTTGGAAAGGGGAAAGCAAAGAAAACCCCTTGTGATATTATGAATGAGGCATCAAAAGCCTAAGAAGGAGGAGAGAGAGAGATAGAGAGCAATGCTCATACAATATTTGAGAAGAGGAAGAAACCTCATTGTTGTTGAATGAGAGAGGAGGGTCATCTCTTAAATAGAGATGAGAGAGAGGAGTTGGAATGTAACTCCTATGTCTATGAATGCCACCATTCATAAGTGTGTGATGCCAAGTGTGAGATTCCTCTTAAGGAGGAATAATCTAAAATTAGAAATTACAATATATATTTGTCCTTACATATTCCACTAGATGACAAAATAAGATGTAGTGGAAAAAGGAAAAAAAAGAAATATATTAGGATACCTTGGCTTATATCCTAATATATTACAACAATAAAGAAAGGAGTTCTAACCTTGGTTTATAAATACACCAAGGAAAGATTACAACTTCTAACACCCCCCTTTAATCTTTACTTGGGGTAATTACATCAAAGGGTATTAAACCCATAATTTTTACAAAAATCTGCAACTTAATCTTTAATATGAAGTAATTTGATTGTCTTCAAGCCATATGGAACATTTGTAGATCGAAGAGAAGTACATGAGTCCTTTGAATGTGGAAGCATAGACACCTCGAAGAAGGTTCCTTGATGGAGCACCTGAAAAAACAAAGAACAACAAGACAAATATCCATAAGTAGAATGCCATAATATATGCAAATTGTTAGAAATGAAAATTTGAAATTCTTTTGAATAAGGATAATAAAACTCTCATAGAGAAACAATGAGTAAAACATGTTACCACAAAATAATGGAGATAACCTGATATCAAGATAAAGTATATGCTCAAAAAATTGTCAACAAGGACAAATTGAGTAAAAAGCTTGATCAATGCTCTCATGAAAAATATATTATACTAATGCACAAATGACCACAGACAAGGCCAACTAATGATACTTGAATCAATCTCGCATCAATCACGTGGATATAGATAGTCCACTTAATGAATCATCCCACTGCAAGCTAATGGGGGCGTCCCTCCATAACATGCATGACTCATGATCTAAGCAATAATGTATGCAGATCATTATCACATTAATATATGAAAATAACATAAAGGAGAGACATGCTGATCAAAGTAGAATTATCATGATTTGTGTTAGAATAATCAAAAGAATGGAATATGAGGATATAACAACATATTGCCTTCAAATTGGATCAAATCATCTGAATTTGGAGAGAAAACTCCAATAATAAAATCCTCTTCATGGAGGAACAAAAATGGAACTATATGGAGGGAAACTCCAGAAAAATATTATCCTATCAAAATGGAATAGATAGGATCAAATGGAGGGAAACTCCATATAAAATGAGTGCATACCAATATAGGATGGAGGGATACTCCATGGGCTAGATAAGGCAACTATGTATCAGTTATACTGAGGGGACCTACATAGTTATCCTTGAAAAAATTTGCTCCCCATGCAACTCAAAAAAAATATCATATAAATCATGTATATCAATGGTATAAAACCATAAAGTGCCAACATGGGCATAGAATGATGCTATAAAAGCATAAAAGTGCAACTATGTCCAGATAGATCAATAAAATCAAATCATTAAATGCATCTGCTTCTCTGAAAAGTGAAGGCAATAGTGTAAGATTAATCATAATCCAATTAAGTAAAATGATTTAAGGAAGATCAACTAAATATAGATATCAGGTATAAAACTCCATTAAGGGTAAACATGGGTATGAAAATTATAATAGCTGGTATATTTATCTTGGTATATATGTGTGCACCCATATATACTTGAATAAATATACTTAAAATATCATAGTATGAAATCATACAATTATTAAATGATAGCTTGATGCTAAAAAAAAATGATTTCCCCCTCTTTTTTTTAAGAGTAATTACCTTCATGTCAAATTTGTTACAACTAACCCTGCAAAAAAGGTTAGTAAATAATGATAATGAATTAAAAAAAATGGTTCAAACTCATAATAGAGTATGAGATGTACTAGCATATCAGGAATATATGGGTAGAAACAGAATGCATTCAATGCGAGATAAATACAGATTATAAAGGGGACTGGCAGCAGTAATCTATTAATAGATTCAAAGTCTGAAGCTTACTTACTTTAGAAGAAAGTCTAAAAAATGCTACAAATTTGGCTGGACTCAGATTTTACTAATGCAATGAAGATGATAGGTAAGATCTTATTCAACAGACCCTCAAAAACCAGAAATCAACAGAGTAAAATTCACGGTGAATGCAAGTCAAGCGACCTTCTCTGTCACGACAACTTTACCTCCTTAAATTCAAGTTGCACATCCCAAATTAAAACCCTGAAAATGCTTCCCCTTAAATCCAAATTCTTCTTTTTGAATCCCGTCTCATGATCAAAACCCTAGTTTGAAAGTTGCAGAGCTCGATTGAAACCCTACAATGGACTGTCGTGAGCGAAACGACAAAGAAATTAAAGACAAGCAGATGAAGCATTACTGTAATCATAATTTTTGCCATGGGCATGCCGATGCCACTGAATGTGTGCCACATGTGTCGCAAGCACCATAGTAAATGATAGGAAACCTATATATTTCGCCATTGGGTGTCCGAAAATGTAAATATTGTCGAATTTGGGGAAAAATTCCGCAATGAACGATGAGCCCAGGGTTTGTTACTTGCATTAAGAGGTCTCTGATATTTGCGACATTATTGCTTATTATGCCTCTGAAAGGAATTATGAAAGATAGCATTGGAAGCTTTTCCAGGCGGAGCTTTGAAGGGAAGAGGTTCTACAGATCTTGTTCTCAGAATGCTGTAGACGAGGATTCTTATTGCAAAGAGAACGAGATTTGTAATGCTAACAAGGCGTCTCCTCATAGTGGTCAGACATTAACCAAGGTTCACATTACAAGAAATCCTTTAACTGAAAGTGAACAAAAAGTATATGAAGAGCTGTTGAAAGAGGATGACTTTACAGGATAAGGCTACTGGCAGATTAGAATTCACGACCTTTGGATACAATTTACAGTAATTTCATTGATGCTCTCCCTATGGTTAAGTACTGCTCAGAGAACAAAAAATGTCTGATTCAATTTTCTACCTATGAAGTTTATGGAAAGACAGAAAAAGAGGAAAAGAGGAGAATGTAAAAACATGCAACATGTAGAGAGACGCTACCAATGCCGATGAAGGGCTTAAATGAGACGGGGAAAATGGTAAAAGAAGGCAAATGTGAAAGGGGAAAAGTGACTGTTGGCATTCCAAAGGTGGCTCGACCTCTAACACAGGAGTTGAAGAGGCTTCCATTTGAGGAGGTGTACAAGCCACTCTTTGGAGACTCCAATGTCCACCTCTCTCCCTAACATTTTTGTTGGGTCGTTCTGTTTGAATGACTCCAGCTACAGTCTACAGTGGAGAGCCCACAACCCACAAGCATTGATCCTGAAAGCTTGGTATACTGGCTGAACCGATCATTTGACCCACATACAAAAACTCAAGAATAATAGTTCTATAGCTTGCGAGCTTTGCAAGCATAGCCAACATTTTATGCATAGGAAAAAATTGGAAAAAAAAAAATTCTTTATCAACAATATATCAAAACAAGAGTAAAAAAAATGATATCTAGATAGGAAAACCCTTTGGCGGCAAGCCTTCCAAAAGGGGTTAGATGAAAAATAATAGAAAATAAGAAGTAACCTGCACAAATTAGAACAAACAGAAGTTAATGGGGTTTGGCGGTAAACCAACCAAACTCAAAAAAAATCCAATTTCTTCCATCTTTAAGAAGATTAAAGAAGAAATTAGTGAAATCTCTCTCAAGAGTCTCCTTCAAATCGTACCTTCATGCAAACACTCAAAACAAAGATTAAACTGCTCTGATACCATGTTAGAAATGGAAAAAGAAATATGTAAATAAACAATACCAGGAAAGAATCTAAGTGAGTAAATGCATGAAAAGATATTACCATAAAATAGAAGAGAGAAAGCTTCAAGCTCCAACACCATGAGACAAGATATTTGGAAAGGGGAAAGCAAAGAAAACCCCTTGTGATATTATATATGAGGCATCAAAAGCCTAAGAAGGAGGAGAGAGAGAGATAGAGAGCAATGCTCATACAATATTTGAGAAGAGGAAGAAACCTCATTGTTGTTGAATGAGAGAGGAGGGTCATCTCTTAAATAGAGATGAGAGAGAGGAGTTGGAATGTAAATCCCATGTCTATGAATGCCACCATTCATAAGTGTGTGATGCCAAGTGTGAGATTCCTCTTAAGGAGGAATAATCTAAAATTAGAAATTACAATATATATTTTTCCTTACATATTCCACTAGATGACAAAATAAGATGTAGTGGAAAAAGGACAAAAAAGAAATATATTAGGATACCTTGGCTTATATCCTAATATATTACAAAAATAAAGAAAGGAGTTCTAACCTTGATTTATAAATACACCAAGGAAAGATTACAACTTCTAACATCCTCAAATCTAATTTTGAAGTGCTCTTGAGAAGTCTCCAAGCAACTTAAAACTACAATAACTTTCAAATTGTAAAGCCTTTTGACTTGATTCTTTTTCTAGAGCGCTTTAAATTACAAGTATAATAACCGCTCCAACTTAAACCCTCTAACTCATCATAATTATGGCTCAATTTCAAAATAGCCTATTTTTTCATTGGCATGTATCCCAAGGTGCTCAAAAACTCTAACCCAAAAAACCAATAATGGAACCATGAGAGTTGTAATCTTTATTTGACTCAAATGGGTATCCAAAAATGAAAACACTTTAAAAAAAACTAACGCTAAGCATATTTTTGGATGATACAAGATTGCCCTTACACCATTGGATGCTCCTACATCAGACACCCAAGGTAGATTGAAAAGTGAACCCATCACTTTATAGCTAGTAAAGGAAAACCCAAATGGGAAACCTCCATTGTAGATATCCAAGTTGATTCTTCTATTGGTTGTCCTTTCCACTTCACTAGTTATTCTTCATACTACTTGTTTCTGGTACTCTGACCCACACAACTATCTAGAATTTCTTCAATCTCTTCCTTTATAGAAGTAGGAATTAGATGTAGCTCCAGCATTAATTCCCCATCTGCACCATCATCATGATATTTTGTTAAGTATGCAATATTAAAAATAGGATAAATGTGAATCCAATCTGGTGACTCCACCTCATATGCATTCCTTGAATCATGTTTCTTCAAAATTTTGTAGGGGCCAAATTTCTTCATCTTTAGCTTGTTGTAGGTACCCAATGGAAATCATTCCTTCCTCAAATATACCATAACATGATCTCCAACTTGGAACTCCTTATGTCTCCTCTTTTGATCTACCCTAACCTTATACTATAGGTTCATCTTGGTAATATGTTCTTGCACCTCCTCATGTAGGTTCTTGACATGTTTAGCAAAGTCTTCTACCTTAGTATTTTTCCTCTCCCCTTGCTCCATCTTTCACAGCTCTAGTGTAGTCCTTGGACTACTCCCATAAACAATTTAGAATGGTGATCTATCAGTACTCCCATTTACAGAATTATTGTAAGAAAATTATTCTTGTGGTAGAATCAAATCCCATCCCTTGAGTTTATCTACTACTAAACACCTCAACAAATTGCCTAGACTTCTATTTACTTCTTCTATTTGTCCATCAATTTGTGGATGATGTGCAGAACTAAACTTCAATTTTATCTTCAAATTCTTCCACAAAGTCCTTTAGAAATACCCCAAAAATTTAGTATCTCTATTAGAAACAATAATTTTTGGGAGACCATGTAGCCTCACCACATCTTTGAAATTTTTTTTTGAAATATGCAATGCATCATAAGTCTTGTGGCATGGAATGAAATGTGCCATCTTGCAGAACCTATCAACCACCACAAACACTGAATCATTACCCCTTTGTGTCCTTGGCAATTGAAGAACAAAATCCATACTTATGTCCTCCCAAGGCTTTGATGGAATAGGCAATGGCTGATAGAGTCCAGTATTTTGACTAAATCTTTTGGTTGTTTGACATACTTGACAACTCTGCACAAAATTCTTCACATTCTGTGACAATTGAGGCCAAAAACAATGTTCTCTAATAATGGCAATCGTCTTATCTTGACCAAAGTGTCCTATCATCCCTCCACTATGCCTCTTCTTGATCAAGTTCTCCCTCATGGAACTCCTTGGAATACACAATTGACATCCCTTGAATAACATACCATCTTGAATCATGTAACCTAGCTACCTGGTCCTATCTAGAGTAATAGGTTCTTTAGCAGTCTTGTAAGCCTCTGCAAAGTCAGGATCCTCAGGGTATAGATTCTTGAGCTCATCAAACCTAACCACTTCAACCTGCATTATTGTTAGCAACAACTATCTCCTACTTAATGCATCTACAACCCTATTATACCTTTCACTTATATGTTTTAATATGAATGTATAGCTTTGCATGAACTCTATCCATTTTAAATGTCTCTGATTCAATTTACCTTGGCTATTTAGGTACTACAATGCTTGTTGATTAGTATACAAAAAAAATTCTTTTGGAAATAAATATTGCCTCCACTTCTTTAAGGCCTGAACTATTGCATAGAACTCTTGATCATAAATGAAATACCTCTTCTTTGCATCATTCAAATTTTCATTGAAATAGGCAATAAGCTTACCTTCTTGGCTAAACACAGCCCCACTAGCATTGTCACTAGCATCAAAATCCACCTAGAACACTTTCTTGAAATCAAGAACTGCCAACACAAGTTGCTCTATCATCTTCTTTTTCAGCAATTAAAAACTCCTGGCAATTCCTGTAGTCCACTTGAACTCTTTTTTATCTCCCCTCATTGTTTCAGTTAGGGGTGCACATATACTATTGAAATTCCTAATGAATTTCTTGTAAAAACTATCCAGACCATGGAATGATCTCACCTCAGTGGCAGACCTTGGAGTAGGCCATTCCAAGATGACCTTCACCTTCTCTGGGTCCATTTTGAGATCCTCAACTAATACAACAAATCCCAAATAGAATAACTCCCTTTTGACAATGCTACACTTCTTCAAATTAATCAACAATTTCTCTTCACTCAAACTTTCAAGGACACTATGAATGTGCAATAAATTTTTATCCAAAGACTTACTAAAAATCAAAATGTCATGCAAATAGACAATTACAAATTTTCCCAAAAATTTCTTTAGTACCTCATTCATAAGACATATGAAGGTGCTAGTCACATTAGTCAATCCAAAGTGCATGACTAACCACTCATATAGACCCTCCTTGGTCTTGATTGTAGTCTTCCACTCATCTCCTTCTTGTATCCATATCTAGTGATAACCACTCTTGAGATCTATCTTTGTGAAGTACTGAGCTCCACTCAAACAATCCATAAGATCATCCATTCTTGGAAAAGGAAACCTACACTTGATGGTTATTTTATTTATTGCCTAAGAGTCTATACACGTTCTCCAATCTCCATCCTTGTTTGGTGCTAGTACTATAGGTAATATACATGGACTCAGGCTCTCTCGAATCAACCCTTTCCTCAATAGCTCCTTAACTTGTTTGTTTAGCTCCTTGGTCTCATTAGGATTCATGCTATGAGAAACCTTTTTAGGCAAACTAGCTCTAGGGACTAAATCTATTTGATGACTGATTTTTCTTATTGGTGTTAACCCTCTTGGAACCTTATCAGAGGTGACATCTCCATACTCACTTAATAGACCTGAAACTTCAAGTGGAATATCACTGCTACCTTCTTTATCTTTTCTAGAAATTAAAGCATAACACATATGCTGATGTTTCATGCCATCCAAACATTTTCTTCCATCAACAAGACATATCCTAGCATTATTACGTTCCTTTTCACCCTCCTTTATCAAGGGCTTCAATTTGTGGTGAAATCCATCCTTTGTTAGATAGTATGTATTTTCATGACCATCATGTATAGCATGCCTATCAAACTACCATGGTCTTCCCAATAATAAATGATAGGCATCTATTGGAATGATGTCATAGAGAGCCTCATCATGGTAACTCCCAATCTTGAACTTTACCAAATATTGCTCACTAACTAGGACCTTATGATGATCCTCCACCCAAGAAATTTGATAGGGTTGGGGGTGTTTCTACTTCTTGAGATTTAGCTTTGAGACCATCTCCTCTGATACCAAGATGTTCGTGCTTCCACCATCAATAATCACATCACAACATTTACCCTCGCACTTGCACCTAGTACAAAACAAACTCCTCCTTTGTCCAGGTTCATTCCCACTACTTAGCAAGACCATTTCATTAACTAGAACCTCTCCTCTTCCTACATCCTTTGAATGTGATGACTATGCATCATCATCCACATGAGCAACCCTTGCTTGACCATCAAATCTCCTATTTGTCCTTCCTTAGCATTGACAACATTCAAAGGCATGATGACCTTCTTCATTACAATGAATATAGGTACCACATAAGCATCCTCTTCCTAAACCTTGTCCACATCCTCTTCCTCTTCCTGTCTAATCTCCAAATTTTTGATCACAGAAGTGGTTGAAACCCTCATTCCTATGATTTTGGCTAGTACCCACATCTTCATTTTTCTTCTGGTTCTCATTTTGGCCTCCAAATGACCTGCCACTACCCCTTCCTTCTTGATTGCACCCTCTTTTCCTTCCATTAATTTTTTTGATTAGCATCTCCTCAACTTGCAAGGAAAACTAACATGCCTCTTCAATGCTAGTCATTGTAACCAGACTTAACTCCTCTCGAATCCTAGGTCTTAACCCACTAAGGTAATATGCAACCTTCTCCTTGTTTGCTTCCACATGCCCCACCCTAATAAGGACTTGGTAAAATTCCTCTATGTATTTTTGGATATATTTTCCTACTTGCTTTAACTGTGGCATCTTTTTGATCAAATCAAGCTCGTAATCAATGGGAATGAACCGCTTCTTTAGTTTGTTCACCATGCGATCCCATCTTGTGATTTTTTCCTTTCCTCTTCTATTTCTTTCCAACTATGTCTCTTGCAACCATATTTTGGCATGGCCTTTCATTTTGTCCTTTTAAAACTTAACCCTATCAGGGTCCTCGATATCCTCATACTCAAAATATTCCCCCATCTCATTGATCTAGTCAATCAACTCATCTGGGTTTAGATTTTTTTAAAACATGCCGACACCAATTTTAGGTCTTTTTCCAGGAATGGAAATGGCCCTAAAAAGCCTCTCCTCCACCTAGTTTAGGAATTATCCATCTCCTTCTCCTTTCTACCCAATATTTCCTTCTTCTTCATTTTCTTCCTCACTTTTTTCGCCTACGAAAACGTTTGTCCATCTATGGATTTCCTCCTACAATTCTTGGACTTGTCTCTAGAGGGCTCTAACCTTAGGAGTAACAATTTCAACCCTTCCACTACACTCCCTTCATGGAGGTATCTTCTTGTATTAACACCTACAACCACTCAGTCCTAGTGCAAACTGCCTCATAGTCGACGCTCTGTCTACACACTTAGGAAAACCTACTCTGATACCACTTGATGAGGGCACAATCTAAGACAAAAATGAACACAATAGGAAAGGGGAAATATTATTATAAAAAATGATATTCTATTAAATATAATATAACAAAAATAGACTCCGTGACATGCCCTATGGGCTTACAATGTTATTAGATTCTAGAGAAAACCCTTCTCACAGTACCTTCTCCAAAACTCCACCAAAAACTATCTTTAAAATGCTGGAAGTGACCTTAAGTAACCCAAATTAGGTTTAGGGTTAGGAATAAATTTTAGAATATTCCATTTTAAATCCATGACCAAAATAGAATGTTCTAGAAAATACGTCAGAAGTCAGTGTAAAATTAGAAGAATCCATAAATGGTAATCCAACTTCTGGGAGGCATAACTTTTGATCTGGGACTCCGATTGACAAACCATTTACATTTACAGAAAGCTCTCCAAGATCTCTATAGCCCTATGGACCATCTTTTCTCGTCCGCCATTTTTTGGGCCCATACAAGGCTATTTAGTTCCTCATATTGGACTTTGAAGCACTCTTAAGAGGTCTCCAGGCAACTTAAAACTATAATAACTTTCAAACCATAAAACCTTTTGACATGATTCTTTTTTCGGAGTGATTTAAATTACAAGTATAATCATCCCTACAACTAACACCCTCTAACACATCATAAGTATAGTTTATTTACAAAATAACCTATTTTCTACATTGGCACATATCCCAAGGTGCTCAAAAACTCTAAACCAAAAAACCAATAGTGGAACTAAGAGAGTTGGAATCTCTATTTGACCCAAATGGGTATCCAGAAATGAAAACACTTTAAATAGAAACTAACACTAAGCATATTTTTTTGTGATACAGGATTGCCCTTACACTACTAGATGCTCGTACATTAGGAACCCATTCAGTCTTTGCTTCTTTTTAATAAAAGTCATTAAGGGGGTGTACTCCACTAATGAACTTATACACAAAATTAATCTTCCCGAGGAAAGATTTTATCTCTTTACAACTATGAGGAGGAGACAACTTTAGGATAGGTTCTACCCTTTTAAGATCAATGGATATCCCATCTTTAGAAATAGCGTGACCAAGAAGCTTTCCTTTTGTGACCCTGAATGAACACTTCTTAGAATTATGTGATATGCCATACCTTTGACATTGGTTAAATAATTATCTCAAATCAATAATATGAGTACTCTGATCTTTTTAAAAGATGGTAAGTTCATCCATATAGATAACTATACATTTGTTTATCAGTCATTTGAATGCTTCATCCATTACTCTTTGAAGGTAGCTCCTATGTTGATTAATCGAAAAGGCATTCTTTTATATGCAAAATTTCCCCATTTTGTTGTAAATGTAGTCTTTAATGTATCTTCCTCATCAACCATCACTTGGTTGTACCCTAAATATCCATCTAGAAAAGACATCATTTTAGACCTCGTCATAGTTTGCAACACTACTTCAAGTGAGGGCAAAGGGTAGTTATCCTTTTGGGAGGCTAGGTTCAAATTGCAAAAATCCACACAAAGGCAAATTTCTCTAGTCTTTTTCCTTACTAGAACCAAATTAACAACCCATATAGAATTTCATATTAGGAAGATCATTTTAGCATGAAGCAACTTTTGGACTTCTTTCATTATCAAAGGCTCAATAATGGGATTCACTACTCTCTTTCTTTGAAGAAAAGGGGCTGGCATCAAGCTTCAACAGAATGTCATGAGTGATGATCTTGGGATCATATAGCTTAAGTTATTCATAACTCTATGCTATGACATCTTTGTATTCCATAAGCAATTTAAGCATAATTTCTCATTCTTGGGGATTACATGCCTTTCGAATTCTCACCAACCTAGGATCTTCTTCCATATCCAAATTATATGAATCACATTCTTCAATCCCCTTTTCTTCAATAATTCTTTTACTACGTCTGATTTGTCTCGATCACAAATATGTTCCAACTCTACCATTCCCTTAGGAATAATATTGGTCTTTATAATCCCATCTTCATCTTCTAGCTCATCGTCTTCAGGTTTGTCATTAGGAGTATCGTCAATCTCTTGTGCTTTGAAAAGACCATTGCAAATGATGAACTTTTGAATATGTTGGTCATCTTTGAAGACTTGGAAATTCATGATATTGTCTAGAATAGATGCAGCAACAACCAATTCAACTAAAAACCTCTTTAGTTTTGTTCCTTCAATAGGTTGCAACACACTTGCTGAAATGGAAAGGGCATTAAATACCATGTTCTTGTTCCTCATAATAGACCTTATGTTCAAGGCCTCAGAATCTTCCAACAACTCCCAAAGTCCCTTCTGATATGCAAGTAATCTTCTATCATTGTAATAATAAATTGATTTCACCTATCTAAGGACCAACTAAGAGTCTCCTTCAATTAAGAGGGGTTTGATGTCTTTGTCTAATGTGAAGAGAAGTTTGCAAATCAAGGTTTCATACTCTGCAACATTGTTATTACATCTAAATTGTAAGCAATATGATGCATAAAAAGACCTACCTTTGGGATTAATTAATTCAATGCCTACACCAAATCCTAATTTTCATTTAGAGTAATCAAACCTGAGTGTCCAGATTGGTTGTTCTTTGGGCTTTTTAAAATTTTGTTTATTTGTTCAAAGATTTTCTTTTACTTGAATAAATTCTTTCTTTAGGATCCATTGTAATCTTTTGTGTGGTTGACTTGGCAAGTTACTCCTATTTAACTTTGATAGTGGGGTTTCCCATTTCTCTCGTTGATCTTGAATATCCCCAATCAACTCTATGATTTTATCAATTTTGGGCTTAGGATGAACAACTATAGAGGTATAGCCTTGACCTTTTACAAAACGCCTTCTCCTAAGTATTTTGATCATCCCTATTAGGGGAGAAGACAAAGCTCCACCATCTGAGGAAGTATCACTATATGATGCATTAAAATCTTCCTTTTCCCCTTCAACATTGTTCATGACCTCATATGTGGATGTGGAACTTGAATTTTTATCTAGTATCTCAATTGGAGTTTGACCATTTTTTAATTTCATTATTTGAGTCAGCACTTGTGCAACTACTTCTTGGAAATGTGAACACTCAAATTCTGAATGAATTACTTTGTGTAGCCTGCCAAATACTGGAAGAAGAAAAACATTTGGGTTTTCTTCTTCCCTTAACCATTGTAAGTTTGTAACCATGCTGTCTATGAAGTGTGTCACAACCTCTTATTTTGGGGTAGGGATCATAGATTCTTTATTTAGATTGTTTGGTCTCTTGGATAAAGTTATGTCAAGAGCCATCACCTTGTAGGAACCTAAATCAACTTGAAAAAATGCTACCTCATTCGGTGCATCGTATCCTATGATTATTGTCTTTAATTTTGGCTTAGCATCAATCTTGATTTGATTATTTAGTCCTTTGCAAGTTAGCCATAGTTGAGTAAAATCAGTTGAGAACTATCATCTTAAGAATTTTGTCCATTATCTACTCAAAAAAAATTTGAATGTTTATAAAATCTGCACCACATGTATATCTATGATGTCTTGGATTATGGGGTATGTAGTCAACTGTATTTGAACATCGTGCAATACCCTAATAACTTTTTCTTCCATCTTGTTGAGTCGAATCACTATTTGATTCACAGGTTGAGGAGTGACTCCCAACCTTTTAGCTATCAAAAGTGTCATGACATTACAAGAAACTCCAAAATCTATGAGACAATTGTGAAGGTTTCTTCCAAATTTTTTGAGATTGAGCAAGAAAGTAGACACTTTGGCCTTGTCTTTATACATGGTTGACATAGCCTAAGAAGTGTTGACTTGTTGCGATAGTATCTTTTGAGGACCTATGTTAGGCTTTCACTTTGTATGATCAAAATTCTTTATCAATGCTTCCCTTTGATTAGGACAATTTTGTAATATATTGAACAAGGATATATTGGCCTTCATTCTTTTTAAATCTTCCACTACACTATACCTCTCAGTTGACCAAGAAGGATTCTTAAGGGTTGTAGACACATTTCCTTGGTTTTAATTTTGTTGTCCAACATAGGGAGCTCTAGTAGGTACTAGATTTTTATTAGCCCTTGGGTCTAGAGGAATTGGTTGGAAAGTGGGAGGAATCCCATTAGTCATGGGTTCCTTGCAGTTCCACAAATTGTAAGTATTTCTATTGTCATTCCAAAAAGCTAACATCTCTTCTAGTTAAGGATCTGATTCTTGACTAAATAGAAAAGCAAATTCTTCATTAACTTGTTCTTCCATCCTTGAATTCTGTGGAGAATCAAAAGATTCCAAAAACATACTATTGAATTTCATAGGGGGCTCATTGTTATTTCCTTGTGAATTTTGGTTCACTTCTTGATTTCCATTGAAATATGAGCCATCATCATTTTGTACATTTTGATTACTATCGTATTGATTAATATCCAAAAACTAAGCATTGTTGTTGTTATCTATAGGGATACTTCTATTGTTTGGATGAGTGTTCCATTTTTATTCTATCTTTGGAAACCATTGTTATGATCTGGAGGGTTGAAATTGTTCCTTGCATTTTTATTTCTATTGAAATTCTTGTTGTAATTTTGACCATAGTTGTTTTTATTGTTGTAAGGGCTTGCATTCATTCTCTAGAAGTTATTGTTGTGCCCTTGTGAAAACCTCAAGAAGATTAGTTTATTGGTAATTTGAGACATGGTCTTCTTCATTTGGCCAATCTCAGATGCAACATTATTTTTAGCTTCAGTAGATGTTGCTACCTTTTTCTCAAAGAAAGCAACTTTTGGAGGTTCATATCCTAGATAAGTTATGTTTGGAACTAGTAAAACTAGTGCTTGTTGTAGTGGAATTGGATTCATTTGACTAAATTGACCAGGAATCACGTGTGCTCTAACAATATATGTTGGTACAGTTGTAGTAGCTTGAGCTGGAACCACAAATCCTCCTCCATTAGGATTAGCTTATTTAGTAAAGATAATTGCTTTCAAGAAAAAAATGTCCAATGTGTTGATGTTGTTAGGATAAGCCATAGATAGAAATAATAATAATATGAAAATATAAACAATATCATAAAATAATATATCACACATAAGAGAACACAAGACACCAAGATTTAATGTGGTTCACCCAATCCTTGGGCTACAACTACCAAACAACAAGTCTAATATTATTATGATCCAGTGATTACAACTTGATTACAATCCACAATCCCTTATAGATCAACACCACAACAAAATAAATTATTACATCACAACTTATGAGAATCCCTAACCCTAAGCCCTTTTATACAAGTATTTTTGCCTCTTTAGGGTTAAAATTGGTTACAACATGTTGGCCCAAAAATGTTGATAAAATAGCCCCAATTTTTTTTGGAGTATGTACAATACTTCCCTAATCAGTCACCACAAACTAACAATTTTCCACTTGGGAACTGATCAAGCTCCACACTAGACAAAAATCTCCCACTTGGAGACTGATCCTCTAGTGATGTTGCTACTCCATGAGGCTTGCATTGGATCAAACCACCTTAGACTCTATTGTTCTTTTATTTTGTTCAGTCTAGAAAACCAACTAAAACTAAAGAGGAGTTCAAATTATCCCTTGACACTACCTTTATAAACATATCTACTAGATTTTCATCTATATGTATCTTGCCTAGCTTTAACTATCCATCATCCAAAATTGACCGAATGAAATGGTACTACAACTATATGTGTTTCATCTATGAATGTAGAGAAAAATTCTTCACAAGATGAATGCCACTTTGACTATCTATAAACAAATAATTATCCTTCTAAGGGTGTACCAATTATTCCAAGAAGAATTGAAGCCATAAAATCTCCTTGGCTACTTCTCTAGTAGCAACATACTCTACGTCTATAGTGGATAAAGTATTAGCCCCCTATAATCGAGATACCCAGCTCACTACTACTCCACTAACAACAAATACATAATCCATAGTACTCCACTTGGTATCAATATCCCATATGGAATCTAAGTCAATATAGCCCTGTATATCAGCAGTAGAGCCCCCAAAATGTAAACACTTACTGGATGTTCCTCTTAAATATCTGAGAATCTATTTTACTTCATTCCAATACTCAATTCCTGGATGACTCATATGCCTGCTAACAAATTCCATTGTATGTACAATAGCTAGCCTCATACATACCATAGCATACATCAAGTTTCCTAAATTTGAAGCATAAGGTACCTTGGACATCTTATCCTCCTCTTCTTATGCCTTTGGATAGATCTCCTTAGTCAACTCCAAATGACCAAGTAAAGGTGTGCTGACAACTTTAGCATTATCCATAGGGAAAGTTTGCAACAACTTCACAATATAATCAACTTTAGATTAAATAAAATTTATGTTCTTCGTATCTCTACAAATTTTCATACCAATGATTAGTTTTATTGTCCCCAAATCCTTCATGGAAAATGAATATGGTAATTGGCATTTCAGCCCCTTAATGTGATCCATGTTAGACCTAGCTACAAGCATTTCATCAACATATAAATATAGAATAATGTAGCTGTCATCATCAAACCTCTTAAAATAAACACAATGTTCTGAATGAAACTAATTGTATCCATGCTCATGCATAAAAATGTCAAATTTTAGATACGATTACCGAGGTCTTGCTTCAAGCCATATACAAATTTCTTCAATCTGCAAACTAAGTTGTTTGAAATCCCTGTGGCTATGCCATATATACCTCTTCATCCAAATAACCATGAAGAAAGGCTATTTTAACATCAATCTTCTCTAAATGTAAATCTTCAATAGCCACAATACTTAAAACAATGCAAATAGAAGTCATTTTAACAAGAAGAGATAATATCTCATCAAAATCAATGCCCTTTTTCTGTGCACATCCTTTATACAACTAACTTGAATTTATTTTTTTCTTACCTCTATCCGCTTCTTTCAACCTGTAAACCTATTTATTCTGTAAATCTTGTTTATTTGTAAGAAACTTGCATAAATCCCAAGTCTTATTTTTCAGCAAGAAATTCTTTGTGTCTGCCATTGTAGACTCTCACTAAATTTTAATATCCACCTGCATAGCTTCATCATAATATTCAGGTTCACC
Source organism: Cupressus sempervirens (assembly GCA_028749045.1). Taxonomy (NCBI): domain Eukaryota; kingdom Viridiplantae; phylum Streptophyta; class Pinopsida; order Cupressales; family Cupressaceae; genus Cupressus; species Cupressus sempervirens. The sequence continues at coordinate 830,278,916 of CM053791.1, forward strand.
AACATTTGTTAGTAAAATAGAGTACAAACAAGGAGAGAATCTTTTTGAAGGTCTACTTAGGATTTTTGATAGTCTAACATTCACTAGGGTTGTGGTATTTGTTGTTGCAGATCATGAGGAACTGATAGAATATCATCCTTTAGAGTATCATCCAACACTACATAATCATTTTCTTTATTCTCATGCTACTGCAATAGATCTTTGTACAAAACTTTCTCATTGAATATGACATCCCTACTTCTTATAATTTTATAATTTTCAAAATCCCAATGCCTATTACTGAATTCATCAATGCCATATCCAACAAATACATAATTTCTTTGACTTAGCTTCCTACTTGGTTTTATTTTCAGAATCTATATGTGTGAATGTTGCACAACCAAAGGTTTTGAGAGAATAATAACTCACCTTCTTACTAGTCCATGCTTCCTCTAGAATACCATAGCCCAAAGGAATAGAGGGACCTCTATTAACAAAATATACAACAATATTGACAACCTCCACCCACATGTTTAAGGGAAACCCTGCATGCAACCTCATGCTCCTTCTATGCTCCATTATAGTCGTGTTCATGCATTTAGCCACTCCATTTTCCTATGGAGTCCTTGGAATAGTTTTCAGTCTACAAATACCATTAGTAGATAAATAATCTTCAAATTTATGATTGCAATACTCACCACCATTATTAGACTCCAGACATTTTAATTTTTTACTAGTCTCATTTTCAACCAAGTATTTCCATTTCTTAAAAGTTTGAAATACATCAGATTTTTGTCTAAGGAAATAAACCCATACTTTTCTAGTTGCATCATCAATAAATGTAACATAATAATGAGAGTCACCAAGGGAAGATACCTGAGCTAGTCCCCAAACATTTGTATGCTCTTATCTCTCACTTTTCTTTTCCTTCCCACTCTTCACAAAACTCACTTTTGTTTCCATACACACAACTTTTACAAAAATCTATATTAACACATTTCAAACTTGGTAATACTTTCTTTTAATGAAGTAATTTCATACCTTGATTACTCATTTGCCCAAGTCTATTGTGTCATAGCATTGTATCTAAATCTAAAGCAACTGTTTGTTCTCCTTGCTCAACTACAAAAACTATTCCTAAACATTCATTTTTCTTTGAAACAATCAACATAGAAGGAACAATATAACCTATACAAAGATATAACGTTGTACAAAGATAAAATGTGCATACTTTCACACCTTTTTCTACTACAAAGGAACCTTTTTAAACCTTCCAATTTTTATCATTAAAAGTAACTACACAACCCTCATCACCAAGTTATCTTGCTGAATTTAAATTCTTGCTCAGCCTTGGAACATGTCTTACCTCTTGTAGTAGCCAATGATTCCCATTTTGCAACTTAATCTTAACATTTTCGTTTCTAACAACCTGATAGGGTTCATTATCTCCCAAACAAATAAGCCTAAAATCTTCTTGGACATAATCAATAAAACAACCTCTATAAGGTGTAACATGAAATGAAGCCCCAAAATCTAAAACCCAAAAATCACAGACACTTTCTAAAGAAAGAACCAAAGCATCCTCTTAGGATTTTTTACTTACCATATTTCCTTCCTTGTTTTCTTTTGGTTTATATCCTTCATTTCTCTTTCTAGTCCAACAATCTTTCTTCTCATGCCCTGGTTTACCACAATACTAGCAATCTCTTGGTCCTCTGGATTGAGACCTCTTTCCTTTTGACTTTCCTCTTGATTTCTCATAGTTTCAAGAATTATTTCTTCTCTCAGTCATTCTACCTCTTCTTTATGCATTCAAAGCACTTCCTGATGTAGATCCACTTGAGGTTTTCCTATGAGTTTCTGTTATCATTCATTCACTCGCCAAAGTTTCTCTTCCGTCAGATTTCAGAAGGATCGACGGTTGACGCGATCTCGTCATCGAAAGTTACACGGGAGATAGTATCAGTGACATCGCGCCTAATTGACGCGTGTTCGGTGGGTTTGGCATTCGGCGGGTCAGAAAGTTCCTTGACATCAGTGGGCGCCATGTCACTATTGCATATCGGCTGGAAATTTTTGATGGCGACATAGCGCCCAGGGGAAATACTCTTGACGGCGGGCAACGGGTTTTCACAGGCCGAAAGTTCCAAAGACTGGCGAGGTGCCGTGGCGCCAACGGAAAATGAATGCATTTTTTGATGGTGACATAGCGCCCAAATGGAAAGTTCATCACGACGAAGAATGACCAAATAGGTGGGTCCCAACGGTACTCTGCATGTATAGTTTGTCAGCCTGGCGTCACGGCGATAAATCAGAAGTAGCCGCATGTAACCAGGCTGGAGTCTCTGTCAGCACGGCTAACACAGTCAAGGTTTATGATCTCCACCATTGGATCGGCTTGGATTGACGGACAATGCCATCTCGCTATGGCGAAGATGCACGGGTTTTAACATGGCGACATAGCGCCCGTGCGCCACATGTCCTGGCAGGGCCGCATTTCATGCCGCCAGATGCAGTTAGAGTTGGATGACCGACAAACCAATGAACAAATGCCATGTATCAGCAGGCTCGGAGAATCACGAGAGAAGGAGGGCCATGGAAAGGAGAGTCTGTGACCGTCAGATTGGAAAGAGATCAGCGGCGGGCACTATCTCACCATGGAGGAACTGCGCGGATTTTACAATGGCGAGTTAGCGCTTGGAGGACACGTGTCCTCGCGGGTCTAGTTTTTGACATGGCAGTTAGCGAGCGGTTGTGGTTAGATGATCGCCAAGGTGGCGTAGTCAAGTTGAAACCTTTAGGCACTATGGCGCTATCGAGACCTTCGAAGACTTTTTTTGATAGCGACATAGCGCCTAGTCGCATGGAAAGGGTGGTAACGGCTAGTCAGATGTAAAGAGACTGCCAAGGTGGCGAGATCGAAGGTCTGATTGGTCTGCATGGCCCAATTGGCTCGTCGAGCCTGTTGACTTATCGATTCGATGGATGCACAAATCATGAATGATGGAAAATCAGAAGTTTTGCCACAAATCCAATGGTATGATTGATTGCCACCAACTTGGAATGAATGCTAAGCGTAGAATGACACTCCATCCATCCGGTCGATCCATCTACCATGTCAAGGAATGTTGCGGCGTCGTTTCTGTCTTCTCCAGGCTCTTTCTCAGAAAGATATGAGATTTCTTGGTATGCAAGCCAGGATTCAATCAGATCTCCGATTGGATTCTCAGAGTGGAAGTTAATGCCAGTAGGTGAGAAGTGAATGTAATGCAAAAATCTTCAGTTATGCCTTAGCTATAAAGGCAATTTTGTGATCTATTCTTGGGGTCGACTCTTCCTGGTTTTCTCTGCTACTGCTTGTAGACTTGCAGTGTAGAATCCCTGTGTCTCTGAGCTACATAGTATCCTGTGTCATTCTCTTCAGTGGTCAATGTGCATGTGCTTCTTTTGCCTCTCATTGATGCATTATTGAGATTAGTGGTCCACATACTGTATCTATCTTTGGCCTATTGGATAATATACAAGTGAAATCTCCTTTTCCTAGTATCATTCAGTTGGTTTTCTAATCTGTATGTGACTATTGATCGATATAAGTCTAGACGTGTATGACTTTTGTATAGTACCCTAGTTTTGTAGTGCATATATGGGCAGGAATGAGTCTGAACACTCTATTTTGGTGCATCACCACCTTAGATTAGACTAGGTAGATTTGCTTTAATGCTCTCTTTCTCCCTTTCCCTTCTGAGAATAGATAGGTGTGCCCTGATAGTAAGAGGAAGCCGGCCTTCTCTGGAGACTCAACCTCGTAGTTCAAGTCCCATAGCTTGGAGGTTGTTTCCATGTTTCACTAGGTTGTTCTCGCGCTTAGGCCTTGGACAAGGGTGCAAACCTAAGTGACAATAGTTTCCTCACTCTAAATAACACCAATCACATCATCATATTTTAGGGTATTAGAACCACAAATAAAATTACTAAAACCATTACCAAGCCATTCTAGCTTTTAGGAAAAGAACAAAAAATCAAGATAGCCCTAATTTCTTCATCAAAATTGACATTCATAGAAGATAACTGACTAGTAATAGTAAAAACAGCCTCTCTTTAATATCACTTGTTAGGATAAAACAAAAATAGAAATAACAATCACATGCAAATATAAATAATATTATAAAATAATAAATCACATAGAAGAGAACACAAGACACCAAGATTTAATGTGGTTCACAAATGTCTATAGCAGGTAATCTTTTCAGGAAAATACTCGTGAGTTGCTCCATAGCATTTAGATAAATATGAATTGCAGCTTCAACTAGTATGGTGTAGAGTGTTTCCAACTTGCGGTATGCCATGTGAAAGTGGTTATTGAAACATGAAATAGTTTTTGTTGGTTCCCTCTTGATTGATTTGAGATGATGATGTATTGATGAATGTTTTAAATTTCTCTAGGAACAACTTTTCAAAGGAAACCCAATTCTAGATACATCCTAGTGGCAAATTCATGTACTAATTAAAGGAAGCTTCTCCCAATGAGTATGGGAATAAAAAAAGGACCACATTCAATTCTTGAATTTTTTTGTGATTGCATATTTATTTGAATCCCTTGATATGGTCATTAACCATTCGTGTTTCTTCGTAGATGAACCTTGGGCAAAATTTCTTAGGATTCTTGGGAAGGTCATTAAGTGCACCTTACAAGTTAATTGGTGAATCTAGTATGTTGGAAAATAAGGCCATTAGTGGATGATTTTGTGGAAGATAGGTGGAGGTTGGTTCAAAGGTGGCAGTGAAGAAGATGATAAAATTTGAAATGGAAGTGATAGAATTCTTGGTAATCCTTCATCATTGTTAGTCTTGCAAAAATGGTTGAGTTCTAGGAACTCATGTGCACCAAGTGAAGACCATAAAGATTTTTGAAATGGAGATGGTGCATCAATATATTCCAATTTGTGTCAATTCTAGAAAAGTGCACTGCTACAGAAGTGCACTCATTCAAAATTACGCACTCGTGCACCTTTTGACAATGTTAGATGGAAAATTTTTTGAACTTCAAAAAATTGTAGAATTTGCAAAAAAAAAAGTTATTTTTCTTGTTCCAATGGTTTGTAAGCCCTCCTAGTGCCACTTATGTTGAGCTATCATTTTTCACGATGCTGAATGATAGGGATCCTTTCAAATCCCTCTCTTGAAAAGCTAATCGAGGATCAACTCCAAGGTTTTGGGTGATCTTGCGACCTATTTAAATCCAATCAATCAAAATTAAATGTATATGTTCACAAGAAGGGCTTTGATGGTTTGAACCAATTTCAGATAAGCTATTTAATTTTTTGCTAGTTTGAAAAGTAAACACAAAAAAATTATTATTTTGGTATTTTCTATTTTATGATGAATGCAAGTTATTGATACAACTATATGAATATCTATTTTAACCAAGTGAAAAATAGAAAAGAAAAAAGATAGCGTAACAAGGGATTAAAGAAAATAAGCAAAAATGAAATTCCTAACAAACATAAATCTCAGTAAGAACACATCTGTGAATTAAATTGTCAAAAGTGATTGGGTAAGAAACTAATGAAATAGGAGCAACACTTCCTCAATTACATTGATTTAATAATTGATGAGAACTTAATATAGATCAAAATATGTTTCATGTCTCATCAAATCACAAGGCCACCAAAAGTACACTCATGCAAGAGAAAACTCTAAGCAAGAACAAAGATGATCTTTTCTCCAATTCATTGCATTAGCAGAATTTGTTAACATGAGGCAAACACAAGAATTAAAAGGTCACACAATAATAAAAACACAATAAAACTATTGTCTCAATTATTATTCATGTACATGCATTCATAAAAATAACACACTCCAAGAAGAATAACTACACTTAGAATGAGAGCACCAATAGCATATATTATTCCATCAAAATAATGGCTTGGAGTACATATTACATCCATGTATTTATAAGAAATGATCTCCTCCCTTTGTGTTAGGAATGAGAGCACTTAAAATGTAACTCATGCTAAAAACTAATAAAACTAATCTAATTATATACAAACTAACTCTCTAAATCGTGCTAAGTAGGTCTCGACCCTTGATTATGTCAATTAATGGGAGCATGAGCCTTTACATGACATAAAAGAATAAATGAATGAGAAAATAAGAAGAATAGAGCTATAAGATGATCTAGAAGTCTTTGTAAACTCTAAAAATGGAAGCTTGACCCTCTCTAGGCATTTTTGGAAGTCAAACTATTGTCAAGATGTGTTTCTGATACATGGAATGTTCTAAATTGGGGACTGGTAGTTAACTGCCAATGCACTACTTCTTCAAAACTGTTTGTGCACCTCTATGAAAAGCACACCTGTGCACCTTCATGACAGGTTCTAAAAATCCAAAATTTTCCAAAGTGTCAAAACTTGATTTCCAGCATCTGGGCTTTTTCCCTCTTTACACCAAAATGATGTCTAGATGTTTTCTCTTAAACTTCTCTATTATCTTAGCCACTTGAGTAGCTTCCAATAAATCTATACCCCCATACTTACCCTTTACTAATTACTAGTAATTTATTACTTCAATCCTTTTTTTTGCAAAATCCTTAAGCTTGGCGTCTAGTTCCAACAATGCTTCTTCAATTTTAAAGGCTTGTTTGATGTCAATTTTTGATGAAGCTTCTATAAATGTATCTATGAATTTTTGGACAAATTATTGCACCACAAAAATCTTGGTCTTTGACTCATCCTCAAAAATATCAAGGCTAGTGGCGTTGTAATACCTCTTCACTTCTAAATGCTGCTCTTGAGCCCTATCTTTAATCCACCAAATCTCATCATGCAATCCTTCCATAACCTTATTACTTGTTGATATTTTCTCTATCCAATCATTGAGGTTATCAAGCTCCTCAACCACATATACCTCCATTAGCATTGTAAGAATTTTCCTTAGGGAAAAATTCACCCATGAACTAAGAACTCAAACATAAGCACAACTGTGGACCAAAAATGGATATGATCAATTAATTAGAGTATGTCCTAATACATTGCTCTGTTCAGTGTATGATGTACAAACACACTAGGAGTGCCTATATATAAAGGCCTCTCACGAAGCACCTAGAATGTCTCTAGAAGCAACCAGGAGACACGATAAGCATCATGACAACTAAGCACATGCCTTATCCAACATTCTAGATGACTGGATAAGAATTACAAGGTTGTAGACACCATATTATTAATTAGTGTGCTAACTCTTGTGTTGTAGACACCATGTGCATAAAATAGGTGTGGACTCCTATGTTGTCAACATGAAAACTCACAAGAGTGCACATACTCCTAGGTGAGTAATAAACAAATAATAAAAATATGCATTAATCAAAGTAAACTTAAGTCTAAATAGTAAATACTTATTTACACCAAAACCTACCCTTAAGTGCAACTTAGGGGAATGCCTTTAAGCTTACAAAAACTAGGATGAAATACATAATGGGTTTGCATAATGATATGAAAATCTCTCATAAAGTGGAGAAAGAGAAAAAACCTCATGGGAAAAACCCTCCCCCAAAAAGAGAGATAAAAGGGATGCATGGATGGATGGAGTAATCAAGACCCCCTCATTATGACATATATCTAGTATATACAAGAGAAAAATGGAGAAGGACAAAACCCCCTAAGAGGAAAAATTTTCCCCCGAAAAGGAGAAGAAGGAGATGAGGTAGTCCCCCTCCCCTAAAGATAGTGTGCCTATCTATGAGAAATGCTCTAATGTAGAAGCTGATCCATGACCTTTGAATGATGTTCCTCCCCTTTGGAAGAAACAAAGGCAAGGGTACATAGGAGATGTGTCCCCTATATGGAGAAGGAATCTCTATGATGAATGGTATCTCTAAAACTTGTTCAAGTGTCCTTATGTCGATACTAATGGTGGGTCCCTCCAATAGTGCTAAGAAGAATTGTAGATCAAACAAGGAGTGATGTAGAACCTATTTCAAGGCACCAACAATCTTCTCAAATGACAAAGAGACCTCATGTAGATTCTGTACATAAGTATCCACAATCACATCAACTTGGAAAGACCGATCATGTAGAGAATGGACATGAGGGTTAGAGTGGGCCCTTGCAACAACCGTAGAAGGATCATCCTTAGCAAAGAGAAGTTGTAGATCATCAAATAAGTCTTCCAAATATACTATGTGAGACTCCAAGAATAGAGCTGAAATGCTTGGCAAGAAGTCATAACCTAAGGCTGGAAGACCATGTGTACCCTACTATGTTGAAGTACATGACTCTGTCATTGTGGAAAAAGAATTAGTCACCTCAAAGAGAAGATGAATACCATCAAGGATGTCTCCCACATCTTCATTGTGAGACTCCATGAATAAGTCATCGCATTAAGGTAGAGTAGGAAGACATAAAGGGTCCTACTGCACTAAATCTAAAGCATCTATGGCTGAAATAGGATCAATTAGAGCAACATGAGCTGGAGCTATGATCTCATCTAAAGAGGATGTAGCTATAACTAGAGGTATGATATCTTATAGGAATGGAGGAATTTTTGGATCTCCATACTTCTCCCAAAGATGCATTCAAAGATCATGTGGAGAGCATATCTTGGCAACCAACTTATAATAATCAGAAGAAGAGAGACTAGTAAGAATGATAACAATCAGTCTACCAACATGTGGCTATTCTTCAGTATCAGAGATCAAGTCATTGAAACATAAATAAGGAAATAATTCCTTATGTTCTCTTCTAAGATGATCAAGGAGTGTATCACCTCATGTGTGATAGTTTTTTTTTTGTGAACCTAGGTCTAATGCCATGCCGACATGTGAAACAATACTCCTCTTCCATGATGGAATAATCAATGTAACCTCCAAAGAATCAAAAATCCCCCCAATGTATGATTTAGGCATTTGGTGTAATAGCCACATACCAATTTAGGGCCTATTTCTAAAAGTAGTATTTCTATATACAGAGCCTAGAATCTAATTTCAGATCTAGCAAGTAGATTAAAAAAATGCACTTAAAAAATGGAACTTGATTTGGAGTCCAGATGAGCCCGTACTAAGCATTTTAAGTGGCAAAAAATGGGATTTGCGAGTTGTAGAAAAATTCAAAAATAGAGATCTCAAACCACTTACACCAATGTGTAGATCACAAAATTCTACTCCAAAACAAAAAAATTGCTTGCAAAAAGGAGTCCATATAGGGAGATATAACTATTTGAAAATCGTTGTTGCTGTTATTTTTTCTGAATTGCCGCCGTGCCTCCAAAAATGAAATGACTCTAAATTTTGCCTCAGATGCCCAATTTAGATGAAAAAAAATCTCATTTGGGGTTTTTTGGACCTTTTAAATGTGTTGCAAATATCTGATTTGCACTAGCAAGCTCCAATCTTCACCTACCAAAAATATCTCTTATGGACTTATGGTCAAATTTTTTTTGGAAAATAATGTAGATCCAAAAAAATAGCAAATATGTGGATAAAAAAAATGTAGATTTGAAAATTAAATGTACAGATATGAAATGATCATACCAATTCTACAAATTGGTCATTCGGGTGTTAGTTTGCAAAAAAAACTGCCTCACGATCAACTTTGGCCTAGGGTGGTTGAGTTTAAAGTCAATTTTCACCAAATCAACATTCTAGATGTAATGCCGAGGTTAGATCAAGCTTTAGATGCTCCCAACTTTTGTAGTACTGCAGATTCAGGCTAAGGTGTTGAAGCAACAATGGTCTCGAATAGCTACGTGATGAGAAAATCTCCAAGCTCTGATACCATGTAAGAATTTGGTATAGCTCTGATACCATGCAAGAATTTTCCTTAGGGAAACGTTCACCTAGGAACTAAGAACTCAAAAAAAAACACAACTATAGACCAAAAATGGATATGATGAATTAATCAGAGTATGTCCTAATACATTGCTCTGTTCAGTATATGATGTACAAATAGACTAGGAGTGCCTGTATATAAAGGCCTCTCAGGAAGCACCTAGAATGTCTCTAGAAGGAACCAGGAGATAAGATAAGCATCATGACAACTAAGCACATGCTTTATCCAACATTCTAGATGAGTGGATAAGAATGACAAGGTTGTAGACACTATGTGTTTAATTAGTGTGCTAACTCCTATGTTGTAGACACCATGTGCATAAAAGAGGTGTGGATTCCTATGTTGCCAACATGACAACTCACAAGAGTGCACATACTCCTAGGTGAGTAATAAATAAATAATAAAAATATGCATTAACCTAAATAAACTTAAGTAAGTGTAAATAGTAAATAATTATTTACACCAACAAGCATAAAATACCTTTGACCTTTTATTTCTCTCAAAGCCTATAAGTCTTTAGCCTAGGCATATACTTCATCCATTAGGCCAAATATTGGTTCACAATGGAAACCAAATTGTCAACACTTGATTGGATGTGGTGCAACAAGCCCAAATTACACTGTATTATTAATTTGCACCCCCTTCTTCTCAAAACTGTCACACCATTGCTGACATACTTCCAAGAATGAATCTAACTGCATTGTCCCCTGTTCTTTCTCTCTAATGCTATTGCTAGATAAATCTCTAGATTCTCTAGGTTGGTGGGGCACATAAATTTGTTCAAGTAGCCTCTTAGTACCTCATTCTTCTGTTAAAATGTTATCAACTCTAACTCATCTTGGTCCATATGCCTGAACACCTCTTTCATGCCTATAGTGATCATCACTTTGGTTGTAACTACCATGGGTCTTTCCAACATGACCTCCTTGATTTGTTAGTCTTTAGGAGTTAGTTATTGAGTGTCAGTATGAGGAGGAGGAATGAAAATATGTGCAAGTAGGTCCTGATCTTGGTTCTACATTATAAAGCCCAATGTTCACACATCACCCTTAGTTGGCTAAGGTCTCTTGATTGCTTTTACTAACTTCTTCATCCCCTCCTCATCTGTTAAGTCCAACTACCTTTTCTATTGAAATATAACCTCCTTCTTCAACCATCTTGGTGTGGTGCCCATGGGAGACATGTACTTGGCTAAAGAGGTTGGTCCTACTATAGGCTCCTTTCCCTTATCATTCCTCTCTAGAGTCTTCTCTTGTCAAGAAAGATCTTCAGTTGGAGTCACTATCTCTAGTTGGGATTGTTGACATTGTAGTCAAGTTTGTTATTGGTGACACATACTTATTCATATAGCAGGTATCTACCAAGCATATTGTATAGTTAACAGTGTTAACCAAGTATTTCAAACTCTACCAAGTTCTACAATTTCTACCAAGTATCAGGAACAATATTAAGTTTGCATTGGGCTATTTCTACGAGGTTGGTGATTATTAGTGTAAACTAAGATTCATAAGGTTTACCAAGTTTCTTAATACAAACTAAGTTGTGTAGTGCTTACCAAGTTTATATCTTCAGTAATGTGAATCTAGTGTTGAGTGAGCCACACAATGTTAACCAAGTGATTCAGTTTATACTAAGCTGATAGTAATAACATTGATCGAGCTATGCAATGTGAATCAAGTGATTCAGTTTATATGCTGAGTTTTATAGTATTCTTCGAGTCACTAGTGCAAACCAAGTTCAGACTACTTGGAACTGATTAGTATAGACTGAGCTTCTACATCTACTAAGTGCATGATGATGCTGAGCATTGACAATAGATGCCGAGTATCAGAACCTCACCAAGTTAGTTTTCAAAACCTGAGTACTTGTAGTTGGGCTAACTTTGTGTATTTTGTGTAAACTTGTATTGTAACTAACCTTGATGATTTGTAAATTGGGTTGGTATATATGTAATGTACTCTATCACATCCAAACATATATGTAGCAAGCAGTAAGAAGAAGAAGTGTGTAGGATAAGGCTACAAGCAGTATAAGGAGCATCAAAGATTTATCTATCACACCAAGGTGATCATTACACTCAAAGGAATCTCATTCAGAAAAATCAAGTTATAGATCAAAGATCAGCCATTGGTTCATCCTAACAGGTGGAATAGTTAAATCCTTTTACAAGGTAGACTTAATAGTCCTTTGTAAATCTCTTTAGTGAGTGCATACTTCATTATATGTTTTGTAAATTCTCTCACAAGGTGTACCTAGGAATCCTTATTGCTCCTAACAGGGAAGATCATTAGAAGTGATCATTGTAAGCCTTAATAGGCCAACTTTATAGTATAGTACTAAATCTTGTGAGTATCATCCCCACCCCAGTTTTACTTTCTATTTAGAAGATTTCTAGGTCACCATATTGTGTGTCAAAGTATTATGAATGTTTTAATACTTTTAGTTTTTCATGCATGCAATTAGATTAGAATATTCATAAAGGATTAATTGGTAAGTAAAGATTAAGTTTTTATTGGTTACTAATTCACCTCTCCCCTCTTTGTAACTTAGCCTATCATATATATTTCCAACAAGGGTAAGGTCCTAGCCTTTGTAGTTTGAGGAGTTTGGTGGGACTCTTCATGTATTTTCCCTTCCTTAAATACTTTATGGGGATGTAGTTACTGGAACTCCCCTTCCTCGGTCACTTGTTCTTCTTGCTCAGTAGCCAAGGATAGTGGAGTCATTGATCCTTTATCCAAAACTGCCAAATCTTGAGATGGTGGTGGTGGAATGCCTAGAGGTCCTTGAGGTAGAGGTAGAAATTGATTTTAATCCTCTCCTAAGGGTTCAATCAAGGAAGTATCTCTTATTTTCTCTCCCACCATCTTAGTGCCCACTGGCATAATGTCAAAATCAGAGGGGTCGAAGACATCAATTTCTTGACCCTCCATACTATCTATCCATTTTTTTATTCATCCTCTAAAGTTGACACTTAGATAGGATACCTTAAAGGATATGGAGATGTCAGTATGGATATTCTTCTCCTGACTTCCTCTTTTGGCTTAGCCAAGTAGGTTCTTTGGCTCAAGCAAAAAAATCATATTTGCTTCCCTTCTTCATTCTCTACTTCCAAGATGGTCTCAGGCACTTGTGGGGTAGAGTGTTTTTCTTCTTTAGTCTCCTCCTCCATGTTCTCACCATAGTTGATTCAACTCTTTCCTTATTTGGAGCTGAAGGGGAGGCTTCTTCATCTTCAATTGCTACTAGTGGTAACCTCTTCTCCTCTACCTATTCTTTTGATTGTTCTAGCTATTCCTTTTATTTTGGCTCTTGGGATGGCTCTGTACTTGAGGCTTAGCTTGTCTCTTAGCTTGTGCCTACTGTGGAGGTTCTGTGCTTGAGTTGTTTGCTTCTTTTACCTAGAAGGTACTCTTTCCCTTTTTGTACCATTGTGAACTTCAAAGTACTCAAACTCTCACTCATGTTGATGAACTATTTCGAACCTTACTGGGGGTTGAACAGGGAAGGTTGGTACAATGACCTTTGCACCTTTGTCTTTGATCGACCTCACTGTGGCTTTTAGGGGTATAGCCCGAGGAACTAGATCAATTATAAATGGCTTCTTGATCCATTCCTTTGTCAACTTGACTATGTAACTAGCTTGATGATTTATATCACTGTTCTCATCCCTCCATATTCCAACTCATTATTGGATGGCCATAGATTTTATCCCTATTGTATAAAGGATCCATGAAATCTTCAATATCATTTTACACAACCTTAAGAGGAATCTTCATTTTTAGCACTTTTTGTGCCAAGTATAGAGTCATTCTACAATAATCCTTATACATATATCATAGTCATCTATAACATTCATCCAATGATCTTCTAAGAATTTTTCATGTACAAACTCTTTCCTTGCCAGGTGTTGCACCATCCAAATTTTATCAAAGTATGGGCAAAGGGAGTTGTATTCTTCCAAGGGATATTGATCCCACTTAGAGTCAAAGGTGGAAATATCATACTTTTGCTTCACCTTGAACGAACCAATTGTGCTAGCACAGACTCATGTCTACTTGTGTTGTTTTCTTATTCTATCATATGTAGGAGTGAGTTGGCACACAATCTCCAATAGTATGAGCCTATCTGATAGGTATCTTGGGATCTTCTTTAGGAAAAATAGAGTACCAACTACACTAAGATAGTTGAAGGTCTTAAGCTGAATGTAGTAGGTGCCAATCTCTATGATCCTGGTAGCTACCTCTACTAACATTCTTTTAGCATAGTTGCCTTTGATGAACCTGATGATTGAAAAATTAACCCATCATTCATCACTCTATATTCCACACTTTTCAATGGGAGATTTTTCTTCACCATTTGTGAATATACCACATAGGGCCAAGCATTTGCATCTTGCATGCTTCCCTTTTTTTAGAGGCTTGGGTAATCTATGGTTCTAGCCGCCAATAAGTACACCATGTATGATGTCATATAGAAGTATGGATTAGCTTTGACGACTACTAATTGATCATGAAAGTTATCACTTAGGATGCTAGCTCAATCAATTGGTTTTCCATTCTAATGGTTTCAATGAAGTGGACCATCCAAGTTTGAAGATGTCCTACTACTAGGAGTCACATAACTCTTCTCAATAGCACAATTACATATCCTATATTTTCCTTCATGTAACCCCTTGTCATATCAACTTTGCCCACTGTATTAACGATTGGTGTAGCGTCAATTAGGAAGGAGGATTGAACTATTTAATTTGTAGCTTTCTCATTCTCCATGTATCATCTTTCAGACCCATCATAAAAAACCTATAAATATTGAGCCACCCTTGGGAGATGAAAAACTTTCTCAATGTTCTAGGGTTGGAGTTCCTAGACTATCTTTCCTATAACACTCTTAATGACCTTCTCTTCGGTCACATAGTGTTTCACAAGGGTCATTATCAGTTTTGAGGGTTGAATTGATGTTGGGTGGGAGGAAACATTGACCAAGCCTAACCTAATGAGTGCTAACACCATTCTGGATCTCTCTTTAGGTTTATTGCAAATTGTGAGAAACACATTCCACTCTATATCCCTTGATACTTGAATGCAATTGGCTCTAGAGCTATCTTTTCTACCATTGAAGAGGATGATGATGCCATGCTATCTACATAATAAAGGAAAACATTAGTGATAAGTTTAAAAATTAACCTAAATCATACTCAAATTAACTCCAAAACAGGTCAAAATCAGTTGAAACATGAAAAAAAGGAGTCCATCCCCAAAAAATTCCTGGGCATGCACTTTAGCACACCTAGTGCACCCTCACAGGTGCACTAATTTTATCCTTTGAATAGCTTTTGGTGAAGCTATGCACGTTCATACTTATGTGAGGTGCACACATGCGCATGTGCATAGCTACACACTACACACTACAATTAGGGGGTAGGGGGGATAAATGTTAGGTTTAAGTTTTTGCCTTCCTTCTATAAAGAGTAGAGGTGTGCACATTCTCACCTCATGGAGGTGTGCATGTTTGCACCTTCATTGTGCCTAGAAGGTTATGAGCTAAATTACTCTTAAATTTGTTTGTGTCTTTTTGAGTAGGAAGGTGCACACATACACACCTACACAAGGTGCGCATGTGTGCACCTTCCAATATGAAGTTTCTTAGGTGAGGTTATTCTTTTTTTCAGGTTCTAGTCTTCTTTTTTAAGTGTGGAGGTGCACACATGTGCACCTCATGGAGGTGCACATGTGTGCACCTTCATTGAAGGATGCTAACCTTGTTTGACTGTGTGTGTAGGAGGGAGCGAACAAAGAGTTGACAGAGTATCATAAAGGGGACAAGTGTAGATGTGCACTTTTGGATGGGGATGAAGATCAAAGTGAGGAGAAGGTGCATATGCATGTAAGCATGTGCATAAGTGTGCATGTGTGCACTTGAAGTACTTAGAGCATAAAATATTATTTCTCTCAGTTTTCAAATTCCTAGACCTCTCCAATTTAGTACATGGGTTTGACCCAAAGCTAGGGTAGAGTTCAAAAGTGACCCAAAATCCAAACTAGGAGCCTGGTAGGAAAAACTTAATTAGGATTTCCCCATCTCTAGGAGAAATGGGGGCATGCATTGTGATACCACAACAAGCATTTTTGCATCCCCAAAATGGGATTCAAGTGCGTATCTACACACTTAGTGCACATGCACAAGTGTGCATGTGTGCACTTGAAGCACTTAGAGAAAAAAATGTCATTTCTCTTAGTTTTCAAATTCTTGGACCTCTCCATTTCAGTACAAGGGTTTCACCCAGAGCTAGGGTAGGGTCCAAAAGTGACCCAGATTTTGGACTAGGAGCTTGGTAGGAAATTTTTTACTAGGGTGTCTCCTTTTCCAGGAGAAATGGGGTGTATATAATGAGACCATAATTTTTTTTTGCATATTCTCAGAATGGGATGCAAGTGCACATCTGAACACTTAGTGTACATGCACAAGTGTGCATGTGCGCACTTGAAGCACTTAGAGCATCAAATCTCATTTATCTCAATTTTCAAATTCTTGGACCTCTCTAGTTCAGTACATGGGTTTGACCTAGAGCTAGGGTAGAGTCCAAAAGTGACCCAAAATCTAGACTAGGAGCCTGGTAGGAAAACATTTACTAGGGGGTCCCCATTTCTAGGATAAATGGGTATGTGTTGTGAGACCACAACAGGTTTAAAGAATAATATATATTTGATAAAGGTGAAAGAGTTGAATGTTGATTGGTAGAGGCCTTAAATGTGAAGGTTCAATTAATCCAAAGTGTAACTAAGTTTGAAGTGAAGTGATTATGTGGATTACAATAGATCTTATTAGGAGAGGAGTTGTTGTTTTAGTAGATCATTGTACTTGTTTGTTTCTAATAGTTGCAACACTCTAAATCTCTTAATCAATTGGATCCTAATAGGTCCTTTACTGTAAATCCTTTATCATGGTGGCATTTTAACTAGTGTTCTAATGCCTCTAATAAGGATACTCTTAATAGGGTAAAGCTCCTAATAGGGCTAAAAGTAAATCCTTTAATCAGGTAACACCTAATAGTGTCTTTGTAAACTCTTGACACAATTAAGCTCTTAACAAGGTGTATTTTAGAAGAGTGCACATTTTATTTGTCATAACCCTATAATGATGTATGACTAATGGAAAAATAGATCTTATTAAAAACATATTTAATTGATCAATTCTTAATAAATCATTAATAATTTATTATCAACCATTTACATTGACACAATATAAATTCATAAAATTGTTCAATATATCATTTTAACTTATTACCAATACATAATGATAGAAACAATAATAAATGATTATAATAATATATTACCTTTGATTCATAAAGATATCGAATGATATAATAATTCTATTTTATCGTAAATGAATAAAGGGTGGAAGAGTCACAACCCATGACCATAGAATAGACCTATATATATATATATATATATATATATATATATATATATGAGGGGTAAAATCAACTAAGAGGGGGCATGAAAAATGTATATTAAATCATTACACAAGACGAGGTAAGGAGATAATAAACATAATCTTCAACACGTCCAGTCAAAGGTACAATCGAATAGAATATTATCGTAGCGAGGAAGGCATCAGTCTTGAGAAGATGAGAGCACGATAGATCTCCACAAATCAAAAACAACTAAAGGAAAGGGCATGTTATTGAGTGCACTCCAAAGTTCAAGGTTTTTTTTAGACAATGGACTCGACCATCCTCCCACAAAAATGTATAGTTGATCAATTTTCAAAAGATCGAAAACGTCATAGATTTTTTTTGAAAATTTCAATGTTTGATCTTCATGATCTGCATAGTTTGTAATTGAAAACAACAATAAAATTTGGAGAAAAATCCCTATATTTTCGTCAATCTGAAAAAAAAAGTTTGACTTTCTTTTGTCTTTGATACTTTTTATAGGAGATTAGCTTATACCACATACAATTACATATTACAAATTACTTTTAAATTATTAAATAACATATAAATATACATTGGTAAATTAGATCTATTATTATTTTTAAATTACAACTTGTGTTAATATTTTTCTTTAAAAACTCAATTTCATCCCACTTAAACAAATGAATATATATTTTTTAATGTTTAAAAATATATTTCGTTATATAAAATTTTCAGTTGAATTCAATAGTTATTAACTTCTTCTCAATATATGGCATTGTAAAAAATAGAAAACAATAAAATACCTTGACATTACAAGAAACATCACGAAATAAAAAAATTCCTCACAACCACGAAATAATAGATTCATGTACAAATTTATCTCATTGCATCGATTTTCAGTCTCCTGCACAAACTTCCATTATAAAAACTCATTATTGTAGAACTAAGGGCTCTATTATGAGAGAGTTTTCTTGCTTAATTTACTTGAGTTTGTTTTTGTACTCTCCTTTATTATAAAAGAAAAGACATTTTGACCATTTTGTAGTGGAAAGCTTGATTATTTTGAACTAAATAAATATAACTCTTAATTATTCTGACTCATACTATGATTTAATTGTGGGCACTAGGAAAAATTGACTGCCCAAATTAGAATTAAAAATAAATAAATTATGTAATATGAAATACACATTTATAAAAATTTAAACATATAAGATTTAAGCTTAATGAATTCTCCACATGTTAATCCCATACCCTGTTTAGCTTTTTGGTTACAGTTTTTAAAGTTTGCTAGTGTCTAACATTAAATACTCTTTCTTATGGATGTAATTGGGCATCTCTATGGGTCATTAGGGTTTTAGTAAGTTCAACCAAGTGAGAAAAATTAGAATGAAGGCTTTTTTCTCAACCGCCACCATTTTTTGAACCGCTCAAAATATAAAATTTTCGTCTATGAGAAGCATCGACGTGAGGAAAATCTAGCAAGCTCTCACCGAGGTGAAGGCCCATCAGACCAGTCACATTGACCATTCCCCCATTAACATGTAATGTGAGATATGGGTGTTGTAGGAAGTGATGTCGGTCATCACACATAAGGTATATATACTTCTAAGATTCTTTTATATTATTGAGACAATAAATATAGATTTAAAATCAACAATTAAGTGGTAATCAATTATTTATGAATATAAAATCATAATAAAACATATATGGAAATCAAAGAATAAATCAATATAATATCTATGATCCAAGAATATCTTGGTGTAGAACTTTCATTGAGAATGACATGATATGATCCAAGCATAGCTTGGTAGAGGAATTAGCTATGAATATCACGATACAATCCAAGTGCACTCGGTGGAGAACGATCCAAGTATAACTTAGTGGAGGGAATTCATCATGGATGTCATGGAATGATCCAAGTGTAGCTTGGTAGAGAATGGTACAATCCAAATAACTTGGTGGAGAACATTGTTACAAATGCTAATGATTTTAAATATAAATGTTTAGGTAAATATATTATGATATTATCAATTATTTAAAGTTATTATTGTCCCAAAACTAACCCTAATAGTGGGGAGATTACATTGTGAGTACTAATGCCCATCATGGTCTTCACTCAAATTGGATTTCCACAAGACCAAATATTTGTGTCAAATATCTCATTATCTTGTGGACGAGTTTGTGCGTTTGAAGTTTTATTTTTGTACCATTAAGTTAATATTAAGATAAGGGTTTAAAGGTTGAAAATTTGTTCATTTGGTAGATTAATAATTCAACCCCACCCATTGTCAGTAATAAGGTCCCTTAGGACTAACAAATAGCCAAGCTCAGATGTCGATGATTCCAATTATGCATTCTATGTTATCAATATTAACCAATATAAATTCTTTATCCTTTGTGCTCTATTGAATATAATAACCTATTCCAAAGATCATGTATTTTAAATGAGCATAGAGGATGCTGGAAAAGGTGGAAGAATTAGGCTTTATGCTTGTGAGCTACGTTCATTTTGAAGCTTCTTGTGGGATACAAAACTACAGGAGTTTAGACTGATGCACATATCCCTCCAAGGTGCTTTGGTGCATGTTCAAATATTGCTCTCAATATTCACATTCTAGTATGAATGTTGTGTTGGTGAACAGATTTGTCTTTGTACTAATAATTCTTTATTGAATCTATCTCCCTCATTATATTAAAGACAACAAAGTTCACAAAATTTGGGAAGGTTCAATAACTACCTCCCTTTTGAATTCTTATGAGGTACAAATCCCCTATTGGATATGCAATGAATTTGTAGACTAAACACACAACCTTGTTTTAAACTAGTTAAAAATAAAAGGTGACACAATTCATTCTTAGATGAGCAGTCATAGATAAATAATAATAAGGAATAGTAACTAAACAAAAAGATACAAATCTCTTCCTCTATTCAAACATTCAAATATTTGTTAGAAGATAATATGATGCAGGAGCATCCAGAGGTATAAGGGCAATCCTGTGTCACCCAAAAAAATATACTTAGACTTAGTTTCTGTTTCATGTGTTCTCATTTTTGGATACCCATTTGGGTCAAATAAAGGTTCCAACTCTCATAGTTCCACTATCAGTGTTCATGTAAATCTTGAAAAAATAGGAGTATGTAATTGAGCCATCATTTTGGTGAACTAGGAGGTGTAAATTGGCCAGATGAATGTAATTGTGATTTAGAGCATTCCAAAAAAAGAATCAGGTCAAAAGGCCCCACGGTTTGAAAGTTATGGCAATTTTTTGGGTTTTGGAGACCTCCTAAGAATGCTTCAAAGTTAGGTTAGGGGCATTAAATGACCTCAAAAAGGGCCAAAAAATGGGGGACGAGAAAAGCTCGTCCATAAGGCTATAGAGCACTTCGAGAGCTTTTTGAAAATGTAAACGGTTTGTCAATCGAAGCTATGGTTCAAAAGTTATGCCTCCCAAAAGTTCGATTACCGTTTTTGGATTCTTCTAGATTTGCGTCGACTTCTAACGTAGCTTTTGGAACCTTCTATTTGGTCGGTGGATGCCTACTAGCACTTTCTAGAATGTACTCCTAGTCCTTAACCCTTCGAGGTCTATTTAAGGAGATTTCTGGCATTGTAAAAGGAAATTCGGAGTGGAGTTTGAGAGGAGGTACTGAAAGGAGAAATTATCTCCACATTTACGCTATTGTAAGCCCTTAGGGCATGTTTTGAAGTTTATTTTCTCTGTACTGAATATACTAGCTTATTTTTCAGTTAACACAATTTCCCTTTTTTCTATTGTGTCCATTCTATTCTTGGATTGTGTCCCCATCATAATATTAATACTCGAATCAGACAACTGTTAATTAAAAAAGACTAGGACAATTAGAGGTTTCAAAGAAAAAATTTACAAAGAAACTTTCTTCAATTTAATCTTATATGTACAAAGATTTAGAATCATCTCATAATTCATTCATCTTCCATTGATTCTTAGTTTAATCACAAATTGTCTTCCACAGACTAGATTTTAGTTCGATTCTATTATCACTATAAAAAAGATAATATTTAGCATATACTATAAAAGAGAAAAAACTATTATGTTTTTCCTTAGGTTATCTTCTAACCGCTACTAAGTCTTTTAGATCTACCTTAATAGTTTAATGTCAGAGAGGGTCTCCCTAAAAATCCAACCCCCTCGACAATTACCAAAAGTAGTTATTAAAATAGAAAATTTTAACATAGAACATGTGTTCCCTGAGATCAAAAGTGCTTAAAACAAAACATGAAGAAACCCATTAAGCTAGAGAATCGTGGCCTTCATTCCAAATGTGCTCCTCCTCACCACCTGTGTCACATGCTAGTTTCTGTTGGAATACTTTAGAATAACAAAGAGGGGGGATGACTCACTTATCCAAGGTCCAGATGTATAAATGAAACTTTTCACAATTTAGTGAACTCATAAAACATTCATACCCATGCATGTAACTTACTAGATTATACAATCACTAAAACTTGTATGTTACTGTTAAATCAACTTGCAAAAATGTAAACCATGAAACAAAACACATTCATTAGCACACTTGACATAATGATTTACATGGAAGTCCAATTTGGGAAAAACCACCAGTAACATGCTACTCCTTTTCACTCTTATGAAGTGATGCCTTGTGAAAGGCCAACCTTGTTAAAGGTTACAATACACACTGTTAAATGTGACCAGGTTAAGGGATTTTAATCACCCTATTAGAAGTGAGCCTTGTTAGAGGACTTTAGGCCATTCACTTGGAATTCCACCCTGTTAAAAGATTTACTAATGACTATTACGTCAACCTTAATCCAAAGGATTTATCCTAGACTGATACAATTGTTAGAGAGTAACAATAGAGATTTGATCTGATACAACTTACAACTTCTTTTACAAATTAAAGATCTCTATTTAGTCCTTCATTCTACTTGACCTTTATACTTTGCAGCTTTGATAGCTTGTTCACCCTTCAAGCATTCATCTCCTTAAGCCTTCTTGCTTAACATGCCATTGCAAACTCTTCTCTTGGGTCACTTGATGAAGCAAAACCCTTAACTTCTTCTTCTCTCTGAGTTCTCACATACAAAACCTTACTTCATGACTAGACATTCTTATAAATAGGAAATTAGATATTTTTGCCACTCATTCTCCATCATCCAATTTAGGGTTTGGACGGATTAGGTAAGATACAATGTATCTACCCCATATCTTGTATCTCTTCTAGAAACTTCTCTTAGAATCCATTTGAATTCGCCTAAAAAAGGTTTATATCAAATTTTATGCCACCAACTCATCAACCTTATCTTCCTCCTAGTTCACTAGTTTCAAGAAAACAAACTTGTCATCTTATATTTGGCAAATCTTTGATCTTTAACATAATGTAGAAGCTTGACATTATCAATGTTCTGATGCTCGACACACACTGTGTTACTTGGCATCAACTAAAGTTTACTGGTGCTTGATGTATGCATGAATTTGTGGGCCTCTAAACCTCACATGCACTTCAACGTGGTCTTTTACCTATGTAATCATCTTAGAATGAACATGGGATAGTTCATCCAAGAGGTTTGACAGTGCGACCCATTGCCTTCTATCTAGAAGGATTTTGCCTGTTTATGCTCTCAGAGTTGAGACACAAGCAACTAGACCATTCTAGAACGAAGGGTTTTAAATGAAATTAAGTATATATGAGTGTGCAAGTAATATAAATGAGATATACACTTAATCTAAGAACATATAAAATAAACTAAACTATATTTATGCATATTTAAGATATATGATATTTAATCTAAGGAATGAAAACTTATGAGAATAATGAGCTCAAATGAGTGCACGATTCAGTAGAGATTCGATAAAAATTCATTCAACCTTTGTAATGAGGGATTGAAAACCCCTTAAATAGAAATCTCAAAATCCATCAACGGTTGAGATTAATTTAGATCGATGGTCAAGATCAAAGAGAAGATTCAGTTGAAATGGAAACTTCCTTGTGCAGGTTGAGTTAACTATTTCAGATTTGAGTGTGATAAGTAGTTAATTGAACTTGTCATAAGTGTGAGAGCAAGTTAACTGGATTGATTCTAATTTCGAGAAGTAATTCACTTAGAGTTTCCATTTAGAACTGAAGAGAGGATTTTGAAGATATTATTTAATTTAATAAATGAGACATGACCTCATAAATGCTTTTTCTATTTAATTGAATAATCACATTCAATTAATTAAAGTAAGCATAGTTATTAAATTAAATAAATTTAATCCTTAGTACATTAATCTTGGGTGATAATTTAATGAAATTAAAGTATAAATACTTGAAATTAAATTAAATCTTAATCAATAGGTTTAATGTGGCTAATATGAGTCAATACTTTAGGAATTAAATAAAGAGTATGATGAATGCAGATTTAGGGTTTTCTGCATTTGACAATTAAGTCAAGTAGTGAGTAGCAGAATAAGAATTGCCTAGTGACATAGGACAAGATTGATTGAAATAGACTAGAATTGGTGGTCATGGCAATGAGTCAATTTTGGGGTATTACATTTTGCCCCTCTTTGAATGAATGTGTGAGTAGCATGTTCAATTCAAAAAAAATTAGAAAGTGTGATGCACAGATCAAAAAATAAGATTGGTTCCAAAGTTGATGTTACAAAGACCAATTGATGAGCTTTTAAGGACCATCTCCAGAATGGAGCTTAATCCTAAGGAATCCAAGTAGAAAACCTAGATACCTAACTCAATAAGTATTTTAAAGGTTTTCTTCAGAATGAAGCTTAACCTTTAAGGATCTAGATAGATCATCTAGGTACCCAAGATTTGATAAGCATTTAAAAGACTATCTCTAGAATGGAGCTTAATCTTTAAGGATATAGATAGAACATCTAGATACCTGAAGTTGATAAGCATTTAAAAGACTATCTCCAAAAAAAAAGCTTAATCTTTAAGGATCTAGATAGAACATCTAGATACCTGAAGTTGATAGCATTTAAAAGATTATCTCTAGAATGGAGCTTAACCTTTAAGGATCTAGATAGAAAATCTAGATACCTAAGATTGATAACATTTAAAAGATTATCTCAAGAATGGAGCTTAACCTTTAAGGATCTAGATAGAACATCTAGATACTTGAGATTGATAGCATTTAAAAGATTATCTCCAGAATGGAGCTTAACCTTTAAGGATCTAGATAGAACATCTAGACACCTAAGATTGATAGCATTTAAAAGATTATTTCCAAAATGAAACTTAACCTTTAAGGATCCATATAGAATGCCTAGATACCTAGATTGATAGATAACAAGATTCAACCATGAGTCATAGAATCATCCTCAGAAAAAGGCTTGATCCTCAGGAGTTGGGATTTAGACTATCCCAATACCTATCCACAGGACTCTTTATAAGATGTGATAGATGGAAAAGATGCTAGAAAGAGGGGAATAAGATGCCCTAAGTGATGAGATGCTCCTGAGCAATAAATATTTAGATTGATTTGGAATTCTAGTTCAATGATGTAATCATCTTGCCCCCTCGGGAGTGAAATTGAAAGATGACACACTAGAAATATGATGTAAAGCAGTAGATAACGATATGCAGAAGAAATCCAAGATTCAATAGAATGCAGAAGGGATCAGAATGATCAGAAGAAAATATGAAGAGATTAGAAGTATTTGAAGAAATTTGGAAGTCAATTAGAATTTCAAGTTCCAAAAGACCAAGTTTGACCAATACTTGACTAGAGTTGACTTTTTCAAGAATTAATTTTAAAAACTTGAAGAATTTTGAGTTGAAAAGATTCCAAGAATCACAAATTATCAAGTTTTTTTGGATTGCACAAGCGTTCGATTGCGTCGGTCCCAGAATTTTAAAACATGTTTTGAGCCACTTAAGTGTGTCAGATTTTGATTTCGATCTTGAAAATGGATTTAGAACGGTCAAATTAGCCAAGGGGTGATTTTTTCACAGATCAGATCACTTTGAAAAATTAGGTCAACACCTATATAAGAGCCCAGGGGATCATTTTCAAATCATTTGAACCTTTTGTATTTAGTGAATAGGAGCTTTGAAAGGAAGATGGTAGTCAATGTGAGATATCACCATTTCAAGCACTCCCGATGACACAACACATCGACAGACTACAGACCATCGATGAGTGGTCAATAACCTTTCTTTGTAGTTTCTTTTCATGCATTTTGAGGTCATTTATTGTGTTTTTAGCATGTTGTAGGAGGTCACTAATCGGTTTTCACGCGAAACTATCCTTTCTCATGCGAAGCCAATCTCTTTTCACATGAAGATTCACCAACCTTGTGTTTCTTCGCACGTGTCAATGAGAATTCTCACGTGGAAGATACCCACTTCTCATGCGAGAAGCATGGTAATTTGGGAGAACTTTGCTCAGGTTGTTGTCACCTTTCACATGAGAATGTCTTTCTTCACATAAGAACTTGATTTCTAGCACGAAGATGCACAATCTCGCACGAAGAAATGAATTCTTGTGTGAGGAAATGAATCTTTGTGCAAAATTTTGGTACAATGTGTACTTCAAAACTTGCATTTTCAATGTTTTGGCTTCAATTTTTCGTTCATTTTTTTGTCATTTTGACTTTTCTGAGCGAGTACTGACTGTTTGAGCATTGTTTTTGTTCATGTGTGCAGGTGGTATTTAGTGATGTTGTGTTTAGATTGCATTATCCACCATATGGAGCTCTATTACGGAGCCTAGATGTTGTAGATATGGCCCACACTGATAGATTGGGTCTCACTTCTCTATGCAAAATCCTAGTAGTGCTGGTGAATCACAGTTTGTTGATAGCTTTGGTGGAGTGTTTCCATTCGAAGATGAACACCTTCCACCTACCCCAGGGAGAGATGACCATCACCCATGAGGACATCTATAGGATTCTATGGATCCACTTCCATGGGCTGAGAGTGGTCTATGACATGGTGCCTCGCATAGGTACAGAGGCATTGTGTGCCATCTTCCAGAGACAGCTAGCGATAGTACAAGCTATCACCTAGGATGAGCTCATTCATACATATGACTAGATGCACAGGTTGGCCTCAATTTTGGCTATATTTATCAGATACTTCCTAGTACCAAATAAAGGACAACAAAGGTTAGAGTGCTTATGGGGGGTCATGTTGCAGCGTATGCTTGATTCTCCTAAGCGATTTGGATGGGGCCAGTGCATGTTGGCACATATGTTCTATGAGGTGCATGAGATCATTTATCATGAGTGGAAGAGCATGGCCATCAGAGTTTATGTTTTACAGATTTGGGCATGGGAGCACCTGCTTATTACATGACCCATTTTTGAGGATGCCTACGAGCCCACAGAGCCATTCATATGTAGATATAGGGGGAAGATTACCCAGGCTGGCCTAGGTAAGATAGATCATTAGAGGACCTATCTCAATGACTTGGTCTCCATTGTATGGCAACCTTGGCGAGAGAAAGAGGATTGGAATGATGCTCCTAGGGAGTTGGGTTGGATGTTTTGCTCATGGTCATTGGTTGGCAGGACCACATAGATCATTGAGTGATTTCCTATCACACGGGTGTGGAGGTAGTATGGGAGGCCATAGGATGTCTCCCAAGAGTATTATTCCTATGCAAGGGTAGCCCAAGACCTGACTCGAGGATGGCCAATGAGATTAGATGCTAGGAGATTTATGATTGATGTGCACAACCTAGTTGCAACATAGTGGGACTACCTTTTAGAGGTATCAGATGCGGGGGTGACATTGACATATTAGGCATATCTTATCAGTCACCCCTTCCCATGCTTCATAGATCCTCTGGGACTAGCAGCATTGGCTCCCCAACAAGCACCAGTATAGGGACTAGTAGAACAGTTGGTACAATAGTAGTAGCAGCCACAGGGTCCACTACTATAGGTGAGACAGAGGGTGTGATAGGTCCAAATTCCCCCATGATGAATGGGGTTAGACCCAGGTGTAGGAGGCAGTGGTGAGGAGTAGAGTCGATGACAAAGGCCAAGGACCGAGGAGCAGGCACCTACAAAGCAGGCACTTGAGATGCTCAACAAGGATATGTAGGAGCAGCCTACTACAGGATCTCAGGATGCACTGTAGTGACAAAGACAATGGATCTGCCAGGCCTCTTGATAGATTGAAGAGCTACAGATAGAGGTGACAATGAGAGATGCATGGATTGTCGAGCAGGATCAAGAGATCCAGAGATTGCAAGAGCAGGGTTAGGCAGGCGAGTGGAGGGTAGAGATGCTCTAGGACGAGGTGAGAATGCAAATGGCTTGAGCAACCTATTACTTTGCAACTTACTCTATAGTTGTGCTTGATGAGGCTCAGTAGGTGCCTCGCTTCTCGCAGTATGCGTGAGACTCCAGAGGTACATGCCCATCGACGAGACCAAACATGCTACCTCCTCCTCCTCCTCCACTAGGAGGTGATGGTGTGGGTTAGAGGTAGACATATGATACTCTTAGCACCAATTTTGATTCTGGCTATGTATTGATTGGTGTGCTAGCAACACTTTGCATCATTTTTGATCGATAGCACTTGAGTAGTGCTCTTTTTTTTGTACTGACACATTCTTTGAGATATATATATATATATATATATATATATATTGCTTTGATGTACATGAGATGTTTATATGATGAATATGAGATGTGAAATGTGATGTAATGGATACATGTTTGATGTGATATGAGTTGATTATGTAATGTAAATGACATGCGTGTATGGATGTAATGCATATGGAAATGAATTGACATCTCATGAATTGTTGTATGTTTTTGCTTGATAGTGATAGGTATCCCCTCAAGGAGCATGTGAATACAAACCAAAGAACCAAATGCTTGTGCAGCCATGGATAATCTTGATACATTTGAAGAGATCCACAATCCCCCATCACAAAGGATAAAAATAGAGTTGCAATTGAATTGAGTGCTTATGCAAGTGAAGTATGCAGTGCAAGTCTATGTTAAATGCAATCCTAGGTCTAGTTACCAAGTCTCGACAATTTTTCATCACCGAGCATAGGACAAAATCCCATATGTAATACAATTCCCATTGACATTGCAATTATGGGAATAGGAATAGAACATATGTTATAAGTTTGTCAGGATTAAATATAAGCATTCGAGGCACAAGAAGCCAAAATGACCAGAAAATTTGTTCCTTTTATTGTAGCAAGTTAACATAAACATTAGAGCATAAATGCTAGGATGATCAAAATGTTTCTTGCATGGCAGACACACTAAATACACAAGAGATCGGTCTTATGCTAAGCACTTAGTATTTATTCTGTACTAGATATACTCGCAGTAACCCATACATTCAATTAATAGGACAAGTATTAGTATGTACTATAACATGAAGAGTTCACTCCAATAGACAAGTAGAAGAACCAACATTATTAACATATTTGTATAAAAGGAGTCAAGGTACACATGGCCATCCAACACGAGATGGAGGCTCTTATAGTGGACGCTCCTCTTTACAGGAATATGTCAACTTATTAGAACTAAACCACAAACAAAAAATAAAGAAAAGACCATGCCCCCAGTCATCACTTCTTAGTCAAAAATGACATCATTGAGTTTCTCAAGGAGACATGATGAAAGAAAAAGTGAAACAATCAAAGAAAATGCTTAGCATATCCAAGAAAGTATGTCATTTTGAGTTCAATGTTTGTCATGGGATTGATTTCAAGTGTTAGTGTCTAAGACATGGATGAAAGAAATCTCTTTAGTAGGGTGACAACAGTAGGTAAACATAGTCAGAACGAGTGGTGACTATTGTGAAAGAGCAATTTTTGAGGTGAAGAACCTAAAGAGGACTGAGCGACAGTAGACAGACA
The DNA here is from genome assembly GCA_028749045.1 of Cupressus sempervirens. NCBI lineage: Eukaryota > Viridiplantae > Streptophyta > Pinopsida > Cupressales > Cupressaceae > Cupressus > Cupressus sempervirens. Next base: position 830,307,976 of record CM053791.1, read on the forward strand.
TAGCTAGAATGACTGGTGACCAATGCAAGAGAGATTTTCCATAAAAGAATCTCAAAACATGACCTAAGAAATAGTAGGCAGACATCGCTGAAACATTTGGTGACTGTTGCAAAAGAGATTCTATGAGGAGAACCTCAAAAAGAGTGACACTAGTGATAGTAGGTAGACATAACCAGAATGATTGGTGACTGTCACAAAAGAGATTCTATGAGAAGAATCTCAAAAAGAGTGACATTGGCGACAATAGACAAACATAGCCAGAATGACTGGTGACTATCACAAAAGAGATTCTATGAGGAGAATCTCAAAAAGAGTGACACTGAAGGGGAATGCCTTGGAGTTGCGACAAGACTCAATCCATGGATACATTAGCAAAAAGTGGGAAAATCAATAAAGAAACTATATAGATAGCCAGAAGATGTGCTACGAGATGGAGTATTAGGAACAAGAGGCACTTGTTTACCAGGTTTTCACCTTCTTGGTAGATTTTTTTTTTTTTTTGCCTACCATGATGCCTATTTCTAGGTTTTCACCAATGGAACTTTTCTTTTTTTTCAATTTTTTTTGTATTTTTCTCTTTTTTATTTTTTTGTATTTTGGAATTTTTTAATTTTCTTGGTGTTACGGAGGCACCTATTGCTAGGTTTTCACTAGGGTAACAATTTTTTCAGGACATTTTTTGATCTTTAGGATTTTTTAGGACATAAGTATGTATTAAAGAGCTTATGAGATCAGATTAGCTATAAAACCGCTTCAGGTGGAGAGTGTTGACGGGCTCCTTGAGCACTTCTCCCTCGGTAGTGGAAAGCTAGTAGGCACTAGATCCATACATTGTAGTAATGATTTAAGGACCAAGCTAGTTTGGTTCAAACTTCCCTTTTTGGACTTGCTATTGTTGATTCTTAGGACTCTCTCTCAGGACAAGATCACCCAGTTGAAAGTCATGTGTTCTAATTTTTTGATTTAGCTTCTCAACATTAGCTGTTGATAAGCTCGCAAGTGATCACATGCCACTTGTCGACATTCATCTAGTAGTACTAAATCTTGAAGTTGAGCTATCCTATAGTCTTCATTAGTAATAAGGCCTTTCATAGAGATTCTCAAGGTAGGAATCTCAACCTCTATTGGAAGCACAACATATGCTCCATAAATCAAGGTGAAGGGCGTTGTATCGATTGGAGTCCTGATGCTGGTCCTGTATGCCCACAAGGCTGGATTAATCTTGAGGTGCCAGTCTCTCCTAGATTTTTTGACTATGCAATGAAGGATCTTGAGGATTTCCTTATTAGATGACTTAGCCTGACCATTACCCTGGGGGTAATAGATAGAAGAACATTGTTGTGTGATTTTGAATCTCTTGCATAGTTTCTTGAGGTCTTTATTTTTGAACTATCCTCCATTGTCAGTAATGATTGATGACAGTACAACATACATGTAGAGGATGTAGTTTATGATAAAAAAGAGCTATAGTTTTTCCATTTTCTATTGTGAGAGGTACTACCTCTACCCACTTCATGAAGTAGTCTATAGCTGTGATAATGAACTTATGTCCATTAGAAGAGGTTGGGTGAATCTGACCCACCAAGTCAAAGGCCCATTGTTGAAATGGTCATGTTGTAGTAGATGGCATCAGCTACCTAGTTGGAGCATGGATTAAATTCCCGTGGAGTTGACACTGCTTGCAGTACCTAGTGTACTTGACAGCTTGTTGCTCCATTTTAGGCCAATGGTAACCAACTCTAATGAGTTTGCAAGCTAGTGTCAAGTCATTTGAGTGGGATCTGCAAATGCCCTAGTGAACATCAATTAATGCACATTTGGACTCATCAGGTTCTAAAAACCTAAGGAGTGTTCCATTGAGACTTCTCTTAAACAGATTGTTAGCAATAATGACATACTGTGAACCATTTTGGATTAGGTAACATTTCTCATTTTGGGTTAGACCTTTTAGAATGGTTTAATTATAGAGAGAGGAATAGATGTGATGGTAGTAGGATGAGTCTCGTCCTACAATAGAATAGATCATCCTAGAATCAGGGGTGTCATAGGATGGGTAGTGTAATGCTTCCACCAAGAACTCAAGTTGGAGATCATTTTCAAGCATCTATAGCAAGGAGGCCAAAGTAGCCATAGCATCAACCACTTAATTTTTTGCTTGAGGAATTTGCTGGAAGGTGATGTGTACAAAATACTTCTTCAAATCATCAATCATGCATTTGTAAGGGATGAATTTCTCATCCTTTATTTGATACACATCATTAACTTGGTTGATTATAAGCTGAGAATCTCCAAAGATATCTAACTGACCCACTCTCCATTCAGCCGCAATTTTCATGCCATTAATCAAAGGCCCATATTCAACAATATTGTTTGTACAAGGGAATATAATCTTGTATGCTTTGGGAAATGAATATCTCTATGGTGTTATGAAGAGTAATCCAGCACCAGCTCCTTGTTATGTGAAGGACCCATCGAAGAACATGACCCATGTTTAGTGTGTGAGTGTCAAAATTGACTCATTAGGGAAATTAATGTTCATGGGTAGGAGAATTTTCATAGGTGCATCTACTAGCTGATCTACAATTGCCTGTCCCTTGATAGCTTTGCATTCAACATATTGGATGTCAAACTCACTGAGTATCATAACCCACTTAGCCAAACTTCCTGTAAGAGCTGCCTTACTAAGCAAGTACTTCAGTGGACCTATTTTAGCTACCAACTACATAGTGTGGGCAAGCATGTAGTGTCTTAACTTCTAGGAAGCAAAGATGACTGCCAAGCAAGCTTTCTCAATGATGTTGTAGTTCCTCTCATAAGAGATCAATGTATGACTTAAGTAGTAAATAACCCTCTCCTTGTTGTCATTGTCTTCTTGAGCTAATAGGATTCCTAGAGATGTTTTAGTTGTTGAAATGTACAAAATCAAGGGCTTTCCATAGATAGGACGCATCAGGATTGGTGGATTGGTAAGATATTGTTTGATTTGTGTAAAGCTTTTCTCACAATCCTGACTTCGGTTGAATTTGACACCCTTATGTAAAGTCTTTGTGAAGGATTGCGATCTATCCACCAACTGTGAGATAAACCTACAAATAGATTGGATTCATCTGTTAGATTGTGGTGACTAATTAGGAAAGTACTGTACATACTTCATAATTATTCAGGTTCCAAATTTTTTTTTGGTACTATTCGCCATTCATAGAAATTTTTTGGGTACTATTCCCCATTTGTAGATTTTCCACTAAAGTTATGGCTAATTATGGCCAACATGTTATAACCCTAAAGCAGTTTAATACTTGTATAAAAGGGTTTAGGGTTGGGTATTTTTTCATTATGTTGTGATGCAAAATTGGTTCTTACGGTGGTATTGAGCTATAAGGGATTACGGATTGTAATCAGGTTGCAATCACTAGATTGTAATAATATCAGACTTGCTATTTTGTGGACGTAGCCCAGGGATTGGGTGAACTACATTAAATCTTGGTGCCTTGTGTTCATTTCTATGTGATCTATTATTTTCTGTTATTGGTTATATTTGCATGTAGTTTTTATTTCTGTCCGTGGTTTATCCTAACATCATCCTTATAGATCTCACATCTAGCTAATGTTCTAGAGTGGAGGCATATCCATAATTGCTTGAAATTTCTCCAGATCCACCTCAATTCCTTTTGCAGACAAGATGTATCCCAACAACTTTCTTGATGTGATGCCAAAGACACATTTCTTAGGATTGAACCAAAGATTAAATTTTTCCATACAATCTAGGATGGGTCCCAAATCTTATAGATGAGTATTGCATTTTGTGCTTTTGACCAAGGTATCATCCACATAGTCCTCCATGGTCTTATGCATCATGTCATGGAAAATTGTAGTTATTGCTCTTTGATAGGTCGCACTAGCATTTTTCAAGCCAAATGGCATTACATTCCAACAAAAGGTTCCCCATCCACATGTAAAAGCATTCTTCTCCTGATCTTTTGGCACAATTTTTATCTGATTATAACTAGAAAACCCATCCATGAGTGAGTACATCTCATAGCTTGCTATCATGTCCACTATCATATCAATGTTGTGAAGTGGAAAATCATCCCTAGGACATGCCAATTTGAGATCACAAAATTTAGTACAAACTCTGATAGATTTATCGTGCTTAGAGATTGGAACAATGTTAGATATCCATTCAACATAATCAATTGCACGAATGAATCCTACTTTTAGAAGTTTCTCTAGTTCTGCTTTGACAAGTAATGCAACATGAGGATGCATTTTTTGAAGTTTCTACTTAACTAGTTTGATGCTTAGTGCAATGGACAAGTGATGCATAATAAGATCAGGATCTAGTCCTAGCATGTCAGAATATGTCCAAACAAAATTTATCTTCTTCTCTCAAAAGAAGGCAATGAATTCCTCCCTTTCTTTAGGAGACAATGACTATGCCAGATGTATCATATAAGGATGTTCTTCTATGCCTAGATTGATTGGCTGTGTCAGCTCTATCAACACTCATGATCTCTCTTGAAAATGACTTGGAAGTGCATCAAATATGTCAACCACAGATGCCTTAGAGAGGTTTTCATCCTTGGATATGTATTTTTTTTTACCTTTATGGGTTAAGATACTATCATAATGTGGTTTTCACCATCAAACCTTTTGCATTTTTTCTTTTTAATTGTGTGACTGAGATATTTGATGCTCTATTCACTGGTGGAAACTATTACAGGTTCAACAACATTTAGGTAGCAGGAAAGAGCATATTCATTTTGGAATGTGGGGACTTCACTAGATGCATTAGGGTTCCAGTCTATAAGCTTAGAATGTGTGAGTGAAAGAGTAGTGATGGGTTCGATTGCATTCATGGTATAGTCATTAAGTGCTTGGACCAGAAATTCAAGACCTACAGTGACTTTTTCCATAGGTTTGTTTGAATGCCTCTAAGTGCTAATGTTAGCAATTGACAACTCTAGTACATTAGTTGGATTAGAATAATTTGACCTAACCCTAGACATTTTACCCACTTCGAGTTGGTTTTCATAGACATGAACTTGGTCAATTTCTTTATCAATAGTCACTTCTAAAAGAGAGTCAATCTCATATTCTTTGGAATTAGTGCTACATGGTGACATACTATATAATTCCCCAATAGTGATAGGGACATACTCACCTTTATCATCTAGGTTCTTGCACAAGTACTCAATATGTAATGACTGACTAGACTCGCTCTTTTTTGAATGAGCTTTTGGTAGATCAGTATTGTCCTTAGAGGAGTCACTAGTATGATCCATAGTGCTGACACATGGCACAAAGTCATCTAGCTCAGCAAAGAATTTAGCAAGATCATGAGAGATAGGATAAGGATAGGGATCCTCATTGTTAGATTGTTCATCTGGAGTATCTGACTTAGCTTGTGACTCATTTTTAGATGAATTCTCAGGTTCCAATATGAATTTGTTAGCCCCCAAATGGAAGGGGACCTTCTTAAATCCTAGACCAGTTGTATCACTATTTCTTCAAGCTATTTCCTTGATAGGATCAATTAGGCCATTGTTATTGCACCCAATAGGGCCAGTTCCCTTGTAGCCAAAACACTTCATGAATCTAAGCCCAAGCCCATATTTCTCAGGAGTGATCTCTTGAGCTTGCTTTGTTAGATCTATTGGAGTCTTTTCTCTATAAAGTCATGCAACAATGGTTCTATTTTCACTTTCATCCTCTAGGGGAACTGTAGCTTTGACAAAAATGCCATTGTACTTGATTTGAGGAGTAAGCACAAATGTTTTCTTTGCCTCTAAGGGTCTCCCATAATGATTAGGAGATTCTGGAAGAGATGTTAATGATAGCACTAGTTCAATATGGTACTCTCCCATGCTAGTTTCTTTCAGTTTGAATGATTGGTTGATTTTTTTCAGCTTATTATCATGATAATCAGTGGATTCCCTGTTAGCAGGGACAAATTTTTAAGCAGTTTTGAGCATATTGCAGGTATAGCTACTATTGGTAGGAATAGTAACTTTAGAGCCATGAAATAGGAATTTGATGCATTGGTGATATGTGGAGGGCACAGTGTGTATCTCATGTATCCATGGCCATCATAGCAAAATGTTATAGGCCAAGGGAATGTCAACCACTTGACATGTGACATCCCTTTCTACAAGACCCATGTGAATGGGTAAGATCACAACACCTAGAGACTTTTGTTCAACTTCATCATATGCTTTGATAGTCATCTTGTGTTGAGGATCAATTGAGTCCTTAGAATAGTTCAATTGTCTAAGCAAAGAAGTAGAGACAATGTTTAAGCTAGTACCATTATTGATGAGTACTTGACAAATACATGTCTTATGTATCATGACCTCAATGTGCAAAGGTTGATTGTGTGGGTGAATCAATGAGTTATCATCCTCCTCAAAAAAGGACATAAAATAAGGTGAGGTCAGGTGACCTACCATGGATTGAAATAGCTCAAGATCAAGATCTTGAGGAACGTTTGCCTCAGTGAGGGCTTTTTCCAGAATCTTCCTATGAGCAGGCAAGATTTTAAGTAGCTCAATGATGAAAATTTGAGCATTAGTTCATTTCAACTAATCAAGAACACTATAGCTGGTAGCTGTTGAATTTGTTGTAAGTTTTGCACCTTTTCCAAATGGACCAGCAAGGGTTTTTTCTTTATGTTGTTCAAGATTGGGAGTAGAAGTTGCAGGGCCTTTAAGCACCAACTTGGTGCGAGAGTATGTGACAACATTAGCATAATGTTGTGAAGGTGTGTTGTCTATTATGTTGGAAGTAGGGCCCCTCACGACAAATGGCATCTTAGGTTTATCATTATCATGCTTTCCCTTAATGGTGATGATGTCATAGTATTCAAAATCCACAGGTTCAACCATGTTTATCACATTGTCATCATTAGAGTATGCATAGTTGACCTTATTGTTAGGTTTTGATTTTGAGCTTTCCCCCTTTTCATAGGCTGGGAAGGGCTCTTTGAATGCCTTGTGATCTGAATTCTTGTTATGTCCATCTACCACAATGTCACTAGCATCAATCATGTCCTGGACCTTGTGGCGTAAGTTTATGTAGTTGTTAGTTTTGTGCCCTTTATTCTGGTGGTACTCATAGAATGTAGTTTCACTTCATGGTGGACGTGGTTGCAGATCATAAGGGCAAGAGTTCTCCAATGGTGAAATAATCTTGTTTTGCAACAAGGTTTTGTAAAAAACATCCAACGGTTCACCAAGGGGTGTATACTCTCACTTACGACATGTGGCCTATGAGTTTCTCAGTTTGTTTATAGATGTCTTATTGTCAAGCACATGTTTCTCAACATTTTTGGCCGCATTGAGGCCATCTGTGAGATTAAAGGCTGCCTTAGTAGGTTTAGGAGTGACCTTGTCAACAACCCCATCATGCACAATTCCTCAATTCTTGTTGACATACTTAGTTTTGTCCTGGTTTGAGGTGAAGCCTTGTTTTGTGTCCTTTTGAAGAGTAAGTTCACCCTTCTTGACCATAAATTCCTCTATGCAGATGGCTTGTGTGATCAGGTCTTCAAAGGTACACAAACCTTGAAGTTGGATTCTATACTCAAAATTAGGTAGGAGATTATCAGTGAAAGTATCAAGCTTTTCCATTTCTAGAATTTTGCATGAATACTTAGTGTAAATTTATCTCCATCATTGGAGGAATGTGAGGGAATGTTCCCCAACTCTCTACTTAATGTTACATAAATCTTGAATATCCATAGGGTGTTGAATGTTATGAGAATACTATTGGATGAACAAGTTAGAAATTTCATCAAAAGTTTTGATGCCAAGAGGCAAGTACGAGAACCACTCCAATGCCTGACCACCTAGACTTCTGGAGAATAAACACATGAGATATGTCTAGTTATGCATAAATTCGATAGACAAGGCACCAAATTCCTGTAAGTGATCTTGGGGATTAGTGGTTCCAAAGTATTTTTCATACTTAGGTAGTTCTACTCCTCATGGGAAAAGAGGCATGTCTATCCTCTTGTCAAGTGGAAATGGACAAAGAGTGTCTAAGGTGTATGTTTTAGTGCGTTTGTCCTTCTCTTGCATTATCTGAGTAGTTGGTCTTACATAATTTTCAGTTGTTTTTGGAGTTTGGAAGTCTCAATTTCCTCTTCAGGCATGATGATGGTTTCCACATTGAAATGAGAGCATAGCTTAGCTCCCTCTTGGGCAAGTTTGAGAAAGTACTTTTCTTTCTCTTCATTGAGTAGAATTCCCATGACCTTTTGGAAGTTTTTGTCTCTTCAACATTTTTCTATGTGTTCAAGAAGTATTTCTACCTCTTCCTATTCCTCATCGGTGTCATGGTCTTTTTATTTGTCATTCCTAGGTGGTTCTTGATGTCTACTGTGACTACCATGTTCAGGTTTATGATCAGTCATTGTAGGAACATGTTTAGTTTCAGTACATTGTGATTTGAAAGGTCCTTTGAAAAGGAAGTCTGACATTTTGTTCAGAGATACGAGACCTCTAGTAGTCTTAGGATCGTCTTGATACAAAGGGTTCCTGGTTTTCTCACAAATTTATGGAGAATGTTTGCTGGACTCAAGGGGACCTAATGGGTGAGGGAGATCGTGAAGAGTCTTCACTAGATGAACTAAATGTAGACCGTGTAACAAAAGGTAAGTGACCTTTTTTGTGAATATGACCCCTAGCACGACCTCACCTAAGTCTAAGAGGATAAAAAAACATTGCTGCTCCTTGTTGCAACAGTCATAGACAAGGAAAGAAACAAGAACCTGGACAAGGACCGAACTAGAACTTAGTCTCAATAGAACAAGATAAGAGTACTATATACTAAGGCACAAATAGTCTAATTTGAAGGCTAGGGCAGCCAAAGATTATGACTATCATAATGCAGAGTATGAGAAGCACTAAGGAACAAGAATCAAGATGACTAAAATAAAAGACTAGTCAAAGTACGAATCACAAATCTTCAGTTAAGCTAAATGCCACTATTTGGGACTATTTATAAATAGAGAAGGGACAACTCGATGTATGAAATAGACTAGATGTAGATCTCAAATTTTTCAAACAAGCTAATTTGATAGTTTTAAAACAAGGTCTTGTATGAAGATACTCTGGGAGCCGTGCGAGAAATTACACTGGGTGATGTGAAATCTCAGTTTAACAATTTGAACTCACATGAGGATGTGCTCCAGGTCTTGCAAAGAAGTGATAGGTTCAACAAAGACACTTAGCAAGATCTCACACAGGCATATGAAAGTTCTCATGCAAAAATATGGATTGGCTTGCAAGAAAAGGTGAGTTCTTGCACAAAGAAATGCAAGACTATGCATGAAATGTAGGATCAAATTGACAACAAAGTTGGATTTCGAAGAGATTTTCAATAGTTTTGGACATTTCTGGATAGATTACAGGTTTTTTTGATAGGTAATAGGCAGGTTGTAGGGTTGATTTTCAAACTTGTGGAAGTGATGTTGAGTTTCAAACAAGACAGAGTATTTTCAATAAGACATAGGAAGCAAGGAGTAGTCAAATACAATCCAACTGAGGGAAAAGAAACTTAGAGGGATAGGGGAGTCTTGACTTTCAGTTTGTTTAAGTAGGTTTGGACATGTTTAGGACTCGATAACAAACACACTTTATCCCTAGAGATAGAAAATGGTAGAGAAGGAAAAACCTTTGTCCCACATCTTATGTGCATGCATGCATGTCACATAGCCGTGTCACCCCCTAGAGGGCACCCATGTTTTTGGTGTATTCAAAGAACTCAATAGTATACGCTGAATGAGCACCATTGTGGCAAGGGACAAGCATGTATACCACCTTCAAATGTTCAGTAGCATACCTATGGTGGGTTCTATTAGAGAGTTTTTCCCCCTCCTTACACAAAGATTATACCTCCTTTCAGAGGTGAACCAACCAGCTTCCAACTAAGAAGTTTTTACTTGGCTTCTATTCAAAATAATCCTCAGTGGCTCTGTAAGAAGAGTTGAGAGCAACAAACCACACCAACATTTGAGAGTGCACACACTTGCTTAGGAAGACTGGGGCCGATGCCGACCATTGTAATAGATAGAGTTTCCCCTTGATAATTGATATCAAGAATCAAGGGAAAGAAATTAATTCAGCTTTGGAGTCTTTTATTGTATAAAGCATCTTGATTATAGTGAGTTGGAATCTCCAACGAAAGGAGGGTGCTCACTTAGGTCGTTCTCATAGGTTGGATCACTCTGGCAGGCCCTCTAAAGGATTGACTCAGACTGGTGGTTTGAATGCAAGGGTCAATGTTTTTGATTTCCCACAAGGGGAAAGAGCATACTCCTCTACCTTACTTTCTAACCCAAACACGTAGAACACATTAATTACTAATAGCTTAATCAATCTAGACTCATTCTTCCTAAAGATTTCCCTTGAAAGGAAACCATCATCTCATCATAGAAAAGAATTAGCACTAGAGAACCACTAAGTTGGTTTCCTTCTTCAGAATGCCATCTTTCAGAAGTGTCTAGGTTTCTGATTCACCCTTGGTCATGACCTCCAAGTGGTGAAGAGCATAATCCCCTATTCTTCTATCTTGCACCCTAGGAAGTTCAAAAGCCCTAATTAGACTATATTTGAAAGAAGGAAAGAAAATACATTGTTTTGAGGGTTTTAAGATCTAATTTTCGATAAACATATCTTTGACAATCATCCTGCAAACAAATAGTTAGTTCATGTTAGAATTGTTTGTGTAAAGGTGTCTTTGTCAAACATTCTGCAGACAAATGTTAAGTTGTAGAAAACCAAAAAAATAGAACAATAATGCTTCAGAGGAAAATATGTTAGTAAAAGATAATGAACAACATGCTAAAAATGACAAAATGAACCTCATGTTTCAAAATTTTGCACGAAATCTTGTGTCGGACCACATGAGATCTTTCACCAACCTGTGCAAGAAAATGAGGTGTCGCGCAAAGACTTGCACAATGGGGTACTTTTTTGTGCAAGAAATGTATAAATTTGGGAAAGACCCTTCAAATCTTCATGCAAGAATGAAATTTCTCGTGCAAGAGTTCAAAAAACTGTATGGAACAGAATGGAAAAAGTGATAAAAAATGATAAAAATTAATTCAAATGAGGCCAAAAAACTATTTTTCAGGCCCCACAGTGGGCGCCAGAAATGTATGCATGAATTTTTTGGCTTTTGAACCTCAGATACACTTCAACATGGTCTTTTTCCTATGAAATCATCCTAGAATGAACATGGGATAGTTCATCCAAGAGGTCCGACAGTGTGACCCATTTCCTTCTATCTAGAAAGATTTTGCCTATTTATGCTCTTAGAGTTGAGACAGAGGCAACCAGACCATTCTAGAACGAAGTGTTTTAAATGCAATTAAGTCTATATGAGTGTGTAAGTAATCTAAATGAGATATGCACTTAATCTAGGAACATATAAAACAAACTAAATGATATGTATGCATATTTAAGATATATGATATTTAATCTAAGGAATGAAAACTTATGAGAATAATGAGCTTAAATGAGTGCACGATTCAAAAAAGATTCGATACAAATTCCATTCAACCTCTGTAATGAGGGAATGAAAACCCCTTAAATAGAAATCTCAAAATCCATCAACGGTTGAGATTAATTCAGATCGATGGTCAGGATCAAAGAGAAGATTTAGTTTAAATGGAAACTTCCTTGTGCAGGTGAAGTTAACTATTTTAGATCTGAGTGTGATAAGTAGTTAATTGAACTTGTCATAAGTGTGAGAGCAAGTTAACTGGATTGATTCTAATTTTGAGAAGTAGTTCACTCAAAGTTTCCATTTAGAACTGAAGAGAGGATTTTGAAGATATTATTTAATTTAATGAATGAGACATGACCTCATAAATGCTTTTTCTATTTAATTGAATAATCACATTCAATTAATTAAAGTAAGCATAGTTATTAAATTAAATAAATTTAATCCTTAGTACATTAGTCTTGGGTGATAATTGAATTTAATTAAATTATAAATACTTCAAGTTAAATTAAATGTTAATCAATAGGTTTAATGTGACAAATATGAGTCAATACTTTAGGAATTAAATAAAGAGTATGATGAATGCAGATTTAGGGTTTTCTGTATTTGACAATTAAGTCAAGTAGTGAGTAGTAGAATAAGAATTTCCTAGTGACGTAGGACTTAAGATTGATTGAAATAGACCATAATTAGTGGTCATGGAAATGAGCCAATTTTGGGGTATTACACTCGGCATCAACTAAACTTTAATTAGCATCAACTGTCTTGCTCGACATCCACTAGAATTTTCTTTTACTTAGCTCCAGTTGACTTTCTACTTGGCTTGCACTAAATTTGTTCGGCACCTACTGTCCACTCGGTCAAGCTTGGCAGACAAAATTTGTTTAACTTTTTCTTCTAAACTTTCTTAGTGTAGCCAATATTTTGTAACCTTAAGTAGATTGTTAATTCACCATGTCATCACTTTCTTAACTAATCCTTGTACTTCATTGCATAATCATAACTATACCTTTCCTCTAGGTACTTTTGTTACATTTTATTGATCAAATCCTCCTCATCAATCAACTAAGTGATAATACTTGAATCTTATAAGCAATAGTCTTACCAACAAATAACAGGTTTGACATCAGTGACAAAACAATGATTAAAAGAAATAATCTTCTCCAATAATCTCCCTCTTAAAAATCTCTTTTCAATTAGATTTCAACAATCTCCCTCTTTGGCATTGATGGCAAACCAAATTGATCAACCAAGTCAATCAAATGATGAACATCTTGTTGAACCAAATTGAATAGGTTAAAATAGTAAGACAATGCCAAAAAGAAAACTTGTATTGAAATTTCTCCATCTATTAACAACTCCCATTTTCTAAGTAGGTTACAAAACTCTTTCTTATAACTCCCTCTAAGTTCCTTCTTGTATCTTCCTATTGCTAGGTAGATTGGGATTTCTCCCTCTTTCTTTTATGCTAGATTGATCAACGGAATATCTCCTTCTGATATTATACATTCTGGTTCTCTGATCAATGTCTCCCTCTTTGTTTTGACTTGACTCTTGATATCTTTCTCTGATATACTTTTTCTGTCTTTGATCAGTAGATCAGTTTAGAACTTTCTCCCTCTTATCTCTTGCACTTGATGAGTAAAACTCTTATTCTAATGATGATCAGTTTAATATAATTTCTTCCTCTTTGTTAATAATGCCAAAGACATATACCAAAAACTTGTCATCTTTAACACATGCAGATATAGGCTTTACAGTTTATTCAGTTTCTCCCTCTGTCACCTTGCTTGTGACTGATTTGTAGTTAAATTCTATGATTACTTTAGGCAGCTCCTAGAGTAAGGTCCACTGCATCAATGTATATTATATGAACATCAATTTTTTTGATGTAGGGCACTTCTCTTGTTACGTAGATAGCCTTTGATAGGGGTATCACCCCTAATTTACCTCTTAGATACTCATAAAAATTCTTAGGTAATGCTTTTGTGAAGATATCAATAATTTGCTCCTTTGTGTTAACATATTCAATCTTCACCTCTTTATCTTGAATTAACTCTCTCACATAATGATACTTGATTGAAATGTGCCTAGTCTTTATGTGCATCACCAGATCTTTGATATATTGATAGCACTTGTATTAACACAATAAAGTATCACTGGTCCTATGATTTCTTCCTTCATTCCTTTGAGTAGCTATTTGATCCACACAATATTTGTACAGTTGATAGTAGCAACAACATATTCTACATCAACAGTAGATTGGGAAGTACAACTTTGTTTCTTGCTAGTCTATGTAACTAGTCTTTTGCTTAAGAAAAATGCTCCTTCATTGGTTCTCTTTTTTGTCATCAATGTTTCTAGCCCAATCAACATCACTATAGGCTCTCAATTCAAACTTTTTATTCTTCTTGTAGTATAGACCAAACTCTTATGTTCCTTTCAGATATCTCATTATTTTCTTCATAGTCATTAAGTTATTTTCCCTAGGATTAGTAGAGAATCTTGTAACTATCCCTATAGATAATGCAATATTAGGTTTTCTATGTACTACATATTGCAATTTTCCAATCATAGATTTGTATAATGTTTTATTCACCTCGGCTGAATCATAATTCTTTGACAACTTGTGTTCTGTGACCATAAGTGTATACACTGGTTCGGAATTCTCTAATCCAAAACTTTTCAATATTTCTTTGATGTACTTTGACTAAGTGATGTATATACCATACTTCATCTGGTATACTTGCAAACCCACAAAAAAATTGATCTCCCCAAACATAGACATTTCAAATTCTTGCTTCATTTGATTTGCAAAATCCATACATAAAGCATCTTTTCCTCTAAATATGATATCATCAACAAATATTTCAGACAACAAAATACCTTTGCCTTTCTTTGTCTTCATGTACAAATTGTTGTTATTATTAGTCCTTTCAAATCTAATCTTCACAAGATAAGTATGAAGTCTCTCATACCATGCTCTTATTATCATCATCAAAAAATCTTTCTAGCTATTCTATGTAAACTTCCTCTTCTAGTATTGCATTCAGAAATATAGATTTAATGTCCATATGATAAACTTTGAAACCTTTGTATGCAGCATAAGAAAGTAGAGTTCTCACTCCTTCCATTCTTCCAATAGGGGCAAATGTCTCCCCCAAGTCAATTCCTTCTTCTTGTGCATATCCTTTGCAAACTAATCTTGCTTTGTTCCTCCTTGTGACTTAACCATTCTCATCTAGCTTGTTTCTAAATACCCACTTGGTGCCAATCACATTCTTGTTTTCAGGTCTAGGAACTAGACTCCATGTTTTGTTCTTCTCTATCTATTCAATCTCTTCTTCCATGGCTTTGTACTAGTCTACATCTTCTAACGCATCTTTCACTATTTTAGGTTCCTTCATGCTTATCAAACATGATTCAATTCTCAATTTATTCCTTCTCATTGGCCTATAATTTTCATCTCCAATGATTTGATTAGTAGGATGATGTCTTTTGACATATCTTGAAAATCTTGCAAATGGGGTTGCAAGCTTTGGGTTTAACTGTGGAGGAAACTCTGTAGTTAAGCGCGCTCAGGCTGGAGTAGTACTGGGATGGGTGACCTCCCGGGAAGTCCCGGTGCTTCACCGCTGTGAGCATCACCTAGATCCAATGAGTGCTAAGTGTTCCATTTATTCTCATGAGAGATGGATTCATGTTGAATCACTACTCATGAAACATGGGTCATCGAGTTTGACTCAAAATCACACAGTTAAATCCTGATATTCACATCACAATCTTGGCTTTGCTCTTGTTTCTTCATTTTGTTTCTGAGCTTCATAATTACTTTGAGAATCTCTATTAGGTATCTCAACATCTCTTTCATGTGTACTAATTTTAGAATCAGAATGCGCATCTTCTTCATTTTGTAACTTGACATTTGAATGTAACTCAGTTCCTGAATACAACTTGACATTCACAGGATGTGACTCAATAGTTACTGAAACTTGCCGTTGATTTCCAACTTAATTTGCAGCATTATCTTCAGCATGAATTCCTTCATAAAAGTATACAAATGATTTCTATTCTTTTGGTTCTTTCATAGATTCAATCTCATGTACTTCTGTAAATTCATCAAAATTCACATTTCTACTTTCCACAATTTTGTTAGTGTTAGTATTTAAACATTTATAGGCTTTAATTCTTATCGAGTAACCAAAAAATATACCTTCTTCACTTTTTGCATCAAGATTTCCATTCCTAACATATTTAAGAATGTAACATTTTCTTCCAAATACCTTAAAGTGCTAGAATTCTTTAGAATAACTGGGGGGGGTGTGAATTAGTTATCCAAGGTCTAAATGCCCTAATAATACTTTTTCTCTAATTATAGTGAGCCCATAAACTTTTCATCCATCCAAACTTAAATCAATCATCTTAGCAAATTACAGTAAATCAATATGCAGGGATAAAACATGCAAGATCAACACATAACATAGTGATTTACGTGAAAACCCAATTTGGGAAAAACCACTAGTAACATGCTACTTAATTTTCACTCTTCTAAAGTGATGCCCTATTAAAAGCCTGCCCTGTTAAAGGCTTAAAACACACTATTAAATGTGACCTTGTTAGAGGATTTTACCATACTATTAGGAATGGGCCTGGTTAAAGGACTTTTGAACATTCACTTGGAATGTCACCCTGTTAAAGGATTTATAACATGGCTATTAAACCAACCTAAGTCCATAGGATTTAAACTATTTGTTACAATTGCTAGAGAGTAACAATAATGGCTTGTTGATCTGATACAACTTACAACATATCTTGCAAATTTCAGATCACACTTCAGTTCAATCCTTTTGCTTGGCTTTAATCACTTCAGCTCTAACAACTTGTCACCTCAAGCTTCGTCTCCTTAAGTCTTCTTACTCATCATACCAATGCAACCATATTTGTGGTCATCTATTGAAGCAGAGTAACTATGCTTTCTTACTCCTTAGCACCTTCGTCAGCACTTTATGCTTTTATGCTTGACCTCCTCTCTTCTACTTCATGACCTTATGACTCCTTAAATAGAAATCTAGATTGCCTTTGCCACTTGATTCTCCCTCTCCAACTTTAGGGTTTCAAATGGATTAGGTAGGATACAATGTATCTACCCCATATCTTGCTCTTATCTAGAAACTTTGTCTAGAGTCCAGTTGTATTCTCTAAAAATGTTCTACATGGTGTTCTGTGCCACCAACCCATCACTCTTATCTTCTATTTAATTCACAAAATTCTAGATAACAACGTTGTCCACTTAGATCTGACGAATCTTTGATTTTTGAAATAATGCAGCAACTCGACACTATTGGTTTATTGATGCTTGGCATATCTGTGTTACTCAGTACTTGAATTTTATCGGCACCTGTATCTGCTCAACACCTATATCTTGACTTGGTACTTGTTTCTTGCTCAGCACTTGTTTCTTGCTCTACATTTGTTTCATGCTCGACACTTGTTTCTTGCTCAGTACTTGAAGATTACTCGACATTTACTGAAGTTGAACTTGCTCGGCTTCAACTAAGAATCTGTTCAACATTAACTAGCTTTCTTGGCTCCCTCTCTAATAAACTTAGTTAGGCTTTAAAAATGTCTTAGCTAAAACCTTACATCTTTGATGTGTTTTAGTGTGCCCATTCTTTGTGTCTTAGAGCATGT
Organism: Cupressus sempervirens; assembly: GCA_028749045.1. NCBI lineage: Eukaryota > Viridiplantae > Streptophyta > Pinopsida > Cupressales > Cupressaceae > Cupressus > Cupressus sempervirens. The sequence goes on from CM053791.1 coordinate 830,325,172, forward strand.
CATCAATACGCTATTCCATCAATGGTTTAGCTGATCCTTGTACTTCATTACAATATCATAACTTCAACCTTTCTCTAGGTGTTCTAGTTGCATCTTATTGATTGCCTCCTCCTTGTTAATCAACCAATTGATAGTATTTCGATCACTGAAGAAATTGTCATTCCTACAAGTAGCAAGTTTGACATCAATGACAAAACAATGATTGAGAACATTCTTTACCAATTCTATTAATTTTTATGTATGATCATTTCCAACAATCTCCCTCATGATCTTTTCAATCATTCCCAACAATCTCCCTCTTTGGCATTGATGGTAAACCAAACTGATCATTTGATCAACTTAGTTACCACCAAGATTGTATATGTTGTCTGCTACTTTCTTGACTGTTGCATCCTTACTACTGATCTCATATATCTCCCTCTTGCTTTGTATTGATCCATTTTTTGCATATTTCTCCCTCTTTGACATAAATGCCAAAGATGTAGCATCTTTAATATGCACAATATAAGCTTTGGCTATGATGTCTTCTCTCTCTATCACCATGCTTGTGACTGATTTGAAGTTTCTGCTCTTGCTATCATCCTCTACATCATTTTTCAGATATTTTAATGATTTATTCCTATTAATGCAGGGCAGCTATCTTGTTGCTTTAAGCTTCTTGAGTTAGGGGCATTACCCCCAACTTGCCTCTAAGGTATTCGTAAGAATCCTTGGGCAATGGTTTGGTGAAGATATCTATAGTTTGTTCCTTTGTGTGAATGTATTCCAACTTCACTTGTTTGTCTTCTACCAATTCTCTGACATAGTGATACTTGATTTCAATATGCTTGGTTTTTGCATGCATTACTGGATTTTTGGATATGTTTATAGAACTTGTATTATCACAATACAATATCATAGGTTTGGTTACCTCTTCTTTCATTCCTTTCAATAAATGTGTGAGCCACACAATGTTTGTGCATTTGACTTCTGCTGCCACGTATTCTAATTCTATAGTGGACTGGGATGTGCATGTTTGTTTCTTGCTGGTCCAAGTAACTAGCCTTTTACCCAAAAATAATGCACCTCCACTTGTGCTTTTCCTGTCATCAATTGTGCCTCCCCAATCTGCATATGTATATGCATTGAGCTCAAACTTCTCATTCTTTTTGTAATATAGACCAAAGTTATCAATTCCTATGAGATACCTCATTATTCTTTTTATTGCTATGAGACAATTTTCTTTGGGATTAGTAGAGAATCTAGCCACTATTCCAACTACTAATGCTATGTCTGGTCTACTATGTACAACATATTGTAGTTTTCCAATCATGGATCTGTACATTGTTTGATTGACTTCAGCTAATACATCATTTTTGGATAGCTTATTTCTTATTGCCATTGGTGTGCTAACTGGTTTGGACTCCTCCAATCCAAACGTTTTAAGTATCTCTTTGATGTACTTTGATTGTGTCACAAATATACCATGTTTTAGTTGATATATTTGCAATCCAACAAAAAATTTAATTTCTCCAAACATAAACATCTCAAACTCATGTTTCATTTTGTCAACAAAGCCTTTGCAAAGCACTTCCTTTCCTCCAAAAACTATGTCATCCAAAAAGATTTTAGATAAAATAATATCCTTACCTTCTTCTAATTTGATGTACATGTTGCTATTATCATCAGTTCTTTCAAATCTTATTTGCATTAGATATTTGTGAAGTCTCTCATACCATGCTCTGGGTGCTTGTTTTAGGCCATAGAGTGCTTTATATAATTTACAAACCATATCCCTATTGTTCTCATCAACAAATCCCTTTGGTTGTTCAATATAAACTTTCTCTTCTAATATACCATTTAAAAAAATAGACTTTACATCCATTTGATATACTTTAAAACCTTTATATGCAGCATATGCAAGTAAATTTCTTACTCCTTCCATTCTAGCAACAGGGGCAAATGTTTCCCCATAGTCTAATCCTTCTTCTTGAGCATAACCCTTGCATACTAGTCTAGCCTTGTTTCTAGTAATCTCGCCATTCTCATCTAACTTGTTTTTGAATACCCACTTGGTGCCAATCACATTCTTGTCAACTGGTCTGGGAACTAAACTCCTAGTTTTGTTCTTCTTTATTTAATCAATCTCTTCTTCCATAGCTTCATACCAATCATCATCTTGTAATGCACGATATACTGTCTTAGGTTCAAATTTGCTGACCAGACATGATTCATGTCTTAGTCTATTCCTTGTCATTGATCTTGCATCTTTGTCACCAATTATCTATTCAACAGGGTGATGTCTTTCTACATATTTGGATAATCTTGGTTCTATCCTTGTTTCCATGTTTGTTCTTTCAGATTCAGGGTCACTATGCACTAAGTTGTCAGGTTGTTCTTCATCTCTTTCATGTGTACTGACTTCAGGATCAGATTGTGCATTTCTTTCATTCTGCAACTCAGCTTCTGAATGTAACTCGACATTCACTAGTTGTGACTCGACTAAGATTGAAATTTGTTGTTGAATTTCAATTTGATTGACAGCATCCTCATAAACAGGCATTCCTTCATAGGAATACACAAAGGTTTTGTATTCATCCATTCTTTTTGGTTCTTCAACTTGGACTTCTGTATGCTCATCAAAATTTACATTTGCACTTTTCACAATTTTGTTAGTGTTCGTATTCAAACACTTATATTCTTTACTTCTAGTGGAGTAACCAAGGAATATGCTTTCATCACTTTTTGCATCAAATTTTCCATTTCTAGCATCTTTAAGGATAAAGCATTTGCAACCAAATACTTTGAAATTTTTTACATTGGGTGAGTGACCATACCATAATTCAAAAGGTGTTGTATTTGTACCTTTCTTGACTTGTACTCGGTTCAGTGTATGAATAGCTACACTTACAACTTCTCTCCAGTATTTTAGAGCAATACTTTTTTCCATCATTAATGTTTTGGCACAGCCAATCACAGATCTATTTCTTCTCTCAGCAATTCCATTTTGTGGGAGAGTTCTAGGAGATGACCTTTGCCTTTTGATTCCTTTGTCATTACAAAGTATCTCGAATTCATTTGATGTGAACTCACCACCTCTATCTAATCTTAGGCATTTCAAACTCTTTCTTGTTTCCTTTTCAACTCTAGCCACATACCACTTAAACATTTGAAAAGCATCAGATTTTTGCTTTAAGAACATAACAGTCATCATCCTGGAATGGTCATCAACAAAAAACATTATATATTTATCTCCTTTGTAGCTTTTTACTTCCATTGGACCACATAAGTTAGTATGGACTAACTCGAGTACTTCTTTAGATGTATAGTTTTTACTTTTGAAACTTGACTTTGTCATCTTCCCTAGCTGACATTGTTTGCACATGATATTATCAAGTTTCTTCAATTTTGATAAACCTTTGACTTTCTTCATTTTACTGATATTGACCAGATTGTCAAAGTTGACATGACATAGCCTTCTATGCCATAACGATTCATCATTAAATTTTGCAACAAAACAAGAGACATCATCCATATCAAGGTAAAAAAGATTACTTCTTGTTTGATCTCTTTTTCCTATCAATTTACCATCAGTACAATAGATTTTTGCAGTTTTGTTTCCTAATTCTACTTTGCATCCTACATTCCCTAACTGTGAGACACTCAGCAAATTGTAGTTTAATCCTTCAACATAGTATGCATTATCACATGAAATTTGTTCTGTGAGCTTAATGGAACCTTTTCCTTTTATTTGACATGGAGCATCATTACCAAATCTAACACTATTTCTATCATACTGAGTAAAGTTAACAAACTTACTTTTGTCTCCTGTCATGTGATGTGAGCATCCACTATCTATGATCCATTTGTCATTTTTGTTCATACATGTTACTAGTGCTGAAGGTTCTTCTTCATCAGATTGGTCCTTCATGGCTACATAAACAACTTCATCATCATTATCATCAGAATTCTCTTCAGCAATATAACACTTCTTGCCTTTGTCTTTGTAATCTCTCTTATCATCTTCTCTTCTATATTTGTACTTGTTGCCTTCCTTGTAATCCTTTTTCTATGTACACCTTGTAGCAATATGTCCTACTTCATTGCAATTGAAACAAATGATAGGCATCTTGCCTTTGAATTTTCCTTTGCCTTTGTGAAATCTTCTAGCTAGCAATGCTTCCAATAGTTCCACATCTTCCTCATCAGTGCTACTGTCACTGGATACATATTTCATTTTTCTTCCTTTCTTTGATTTCACCTGTTCATCATCTTTCAGTGATAGCTTGGCTTTGAAAGTAGATTCAACATTTTCAGGTCTATAGTTATCAAAGTTAGATAACTCAAATGCAGTCAGTCTACCCACTATTACTTCAAAACTTAGATTGTTTCCTAGTACACATCTTAGTTCTTGTATTGCTGATACTCTAATAGCATAGATAGGGAGCAAGGTTCTTAAGAACTTACTATTGACAGTATCTTCATCCAATTGACCACTCAAACATCTTATTGCACTTACCACTTCCTTCATTCTAGCACCATACTGAGCATCATTCTCGCTTTCTTCCATTTTCATATCATCAAACTTTCTTCTGAGGCTTTCTCTTTTTGCTCTTTGGACATTCTGATCTCCTCCATAAATATTTGATAGGGCTCTCCACATTTTGAATGCAGTGTCACATCCTCTAATATCATCGAATTCAGCATAGTTGAGTGCTAAAGCAATTTTCAGCATTGTCTGATTGTGTTCCTATTTGGTTTTCAAATCTTCTGTAGTAAGAGTACCAGTTGGATCAACATGTTTAGTAACAATTAAATTTTGGGCATAATCTCCTATGGATCCAAGATGTAGCTTCATCAAAATTTTCCATGCAACAAAGTTATCTTTGTTGAGCTTGGGAACTTCTCTCTTAGGCATTTTGATCTTTTCTACTTGTAGTCCTTTTAAACTAAGTCAGCAGTTTGGCTCTGATACCAATTGTTAGAATTCTTTAGAATAAGTGGGAGGGGGGGGGGGAGTCAGTTATCTAAGGTCTAAATGCCCTAATAATACTTTTTCTCTAATTATAGTGAGCCCATAAACTTTTCATCCATCCAAACTTAAATTAATCATCTTAGCAAATTATAGTAAATCAATATGTAGGGATAAAACATGCAAGATCAACACATAACACAGTGATTTACGTGGAAACCCAATTTAGGAAAAACCACTAGTAACATGCTACTTAATTCTCATTCTTCTAAAGTGATGGCCTGTTAAAAGCCTACCTTATTAAAGGCTTACAACACACTGTTAAATGTGACCTTGTTAGAAGATTTTACCATACTATTAGGAATGCACCTGGTCAAAGGACTTTTGAACATTCACTTGGAATGTCACCCTGTTAAAGGATTTATAACATGGCTATTAAACCAACCTAAGTCCATAGGATTTAAATTATCTATTACAATTGCTAGAGAGTAACAATAATGGCTTGTTGATCTAATACAACTTACAACATATCTTGCAGATTTCATATCACACTTCAATTCAGTCCTTTTGCTTGGCCTTAATCACTTCAACTCTAACAGCTTGTCATCTCAAGCTTCATCTCCTTAAGTCTTCTTACTCATCATACCAATGCAACCAAATTTGTGGTCATCTATTGAAGCAGAGTAACTGTGCTCTCTTACTCCTTAGCACCTCCTTCAACACTTTATGCTTTCATGCTTGACCTCCTCTCTTCTGCTTCATGACCTTATGATTCCTTAAATAGAAATTTGGATTGCCTTTGCCACTCGATTCTCCCTCTCCAACTTTATGGTTTCAAATGGATTAGGTAGGATACAACATAGCTACCCCATATCTTGCTCTTATCTAGAAACTTTGTCTAGAGTCCAGTTGTATTCTCTAAATATTTTCTACATGGTGTTCTGTGCCACCGGCTCATCACTCTTATCTTCTATTTAATTCACAAAATTCTAGATAACAACCTTGTCTGCTTAGATCTGACGAATCTTCCATTTTTAAAATAATGTAGCAACTCAGCACTATTGGTTTACTAATGCTCGACATCTCTGTGTTACTCGGTACTTGAATTTTTTTGGCACCTATATCTTGACTCAGTACTTGTTTCTTGCTCGGCACTTGTTTCTTGCTTGGCACTTGTTTTATGCTCAACACGTGTTTCTTGCTCGGCACTTGAAGATTACTCGGCATTTACTGAAGTTGAACTTGCTCAGCTTCAACTAAGAATCTTTTCGACACTAACTAGCTTGCTCGGCTCCCTCTCTAATAAACTTAGTTAGGCTTTTCAAATGTCTTAGCTAAAACCTTACATCTTTGATGTGTTTTAGTGTGCCCATTTTCTGTGTCTTAGAGCATGTCATCAATATACTATTTTATCAATGGCTTAGCTGATCCTTGTACTTCATTACAATATCATAACTTTAACCTTTCTCTAGGTGTTCTAGTTACATCTTATTGATTGCCTCCTCCTTGTCAATCAACCAATTGATAGTATTTGGATCACTGAAGCAATTGTCATTCCTACAAGTAGCAAGTTTGACATCATTGACAAAACAATGATTGAGGACATTCTTTACTAGTTCCATTACATTTTATGTATGATCATTTTCAACAATCTCCCTCTTTGGCATTGATGGCAAACCAAACTGATCATTTGATCAACTTAGTGAGTCTACCTACCAAAACTTCAAGAGTTAGATTATTACCTGGAATACATCTCAGCTCTTGAATTACAAAAACTCTAATAGAATAAATAGGCAGTTGTGTTCTCAAGACTTTACTTAACACAGTATCATCATCTTTATGACTAGTAGCACCTTTTATTGCACTAACAACTTCTTTTATCCTAGCAACATATAAAACAATGTTCTCACCTGCTTCCATTCTCATGTCATCAAACTTACCTCTGAGGCTCTCAGATTTGGCTCTTTGTACATTTTTGTCTCCTCCATAGATGATATGTAGGGTATCCCACATTTTCTTTGTAGTGTCATAGCCTTTGATATCATCAAATTTAGCATAGCTTAGGGTAGAGGCAATCTCCAACATTGCCTAATTGTGTTCTTTCTTTTTCTTCATATCTTTAGTAGTTAGGGCTCAAACTAGATCAACATGTTCCACTATAATGGTAGATTTTGCATCATCTCCAAGTCTTCCTAAGTGGAGCTTCATCAAAATTTTCCATGTAGTAAAGTTATCTCTATTGAGCTTGGGTTCATCTCTTTTTGACATCTTGATCCTTGTGCTTCTAGTACCTTCAAACTAGTCCTCTTAAGTAGATGGCTCTAATACCAATTGTTGGAATACTTTAGAATAATTGAGGGGGGGTCAGGGGGGGGATGAATCAGTTATCCAAGGTCTAGATGTATAAATAAAACTTTTCACAATTTAGTGAACCTACAAAACATCCATACCCATGCATGCAACTTACTGGATTATACAATCACTAAAACTTGTATGTTACTATCAAATCAACTTTCAAAAATGTAAAGCATGAAACACAACACATTCATTAGCACACTTGACACAATGATTTATATAGAAATTCAATTTGAGAAAAACCACCAATAACATGCTACTCCTTTTCACCCTTCTAAAGTGATGCCCTATGAAAGGCCAACCCTAAAGGTTACAATACACACTATTAAATGTGACCCAGTTAAGGGATTTCAATCACCCTATTAGAAATGAGCCTTGTTAGAGGACTTTAGGCCATTCACTTGGAATGCCACCCTATTAAAGGATTTACTAATGACTATTAGGTTAGCCTTAATCCAAAGGATTTATCCTAGACTGATACAATTGTTAGAGAGTAACAATAGAAATTTGATCTAATACAACTTACAACTTCTTTTTTAGATTAAAAATATCTATTAAGTCCTTCATTCTACTTGGCCTTTATACTTTGTAGCTCTGATAGCTTGTTCACCCTTCAAGCATTCAGCTCCTTAAGCTTTCTTGCTTAACATACCATTGCAGACTCTTCTCTTGGGTCACTTGATGAAGCAAAACCCTTAACTTCTTCTTCTCTCCAGGTTCTTGTTTATGACAACCTTACTTCATGACTAGACATCCTATAAATGGGAAATTAGATATTTTTTCTGCTCATTCTCCATCGTCGATTTTAGGGTTTGGATGGATTAGGTAGGATATAATGTATCTACCCCATATCTTGTATGTCTTCTAGAAAATTTTCCTAGAATCCATTTGAATTTTCCTAAAAATGGTTTATATCAAATTCTATGCCTCTAGCTCATTAACCTTATCTTTCTCCTAGTTTACAAGTTTCAAGAAAACAAACTTGTTGACTTATATTTGGCAAATCTTTGATCTTTAACATAATGCAGTAGCTCGACATTATCGATCTTTTGATGCTCAACACACACTGTGTTAGTCGGCATTAACTAAAGTTTACTAGTGCTTGGCATCAACTAAACGTTACTCGACATCAACTGTCTTGCTTGGCATCCACTAGAATTTTCTTTTACTTGGCTCCAATTGTCTTTCTATTCCACTTGCACTAACTTTTCTCGACACCTACTGTACACTCGGTCAAGCTTGGTAGACAAACTTTGTTTAACTTGTTCTTCTAAAATTTCTTAGTATAGCCAACATTTTATAACCTTAAGTAGATTATCAATTCACCATGTCATCACTATCTTAACTAATCCTTGTACTTCATTACATAATCATAAATCAACCTTTCCTCTAGGTACTTTTATTACATCTTATTGATCAAATTATCCTCATCAATCAACTAAGTGATAGTACTTGAATTTTATAAACAATTGTCTTACCAACAAATAGCAGGTTTGAAATCTTCTTCAATAATCTCCCTCTTAACAATCTCTTTTCAATCAGATTTAAATAGTTTCCACCTATAGTAGACACCTATGAACTCATGAAGTGAACTTGAATTGGTAGTCCTAAGGCTCAGAAGTCATGCCTTCCACTCAGTCCTATTTCATTATATTAAGTTTTCCTATATACTCTGGCAAGTGATCCATACAAAGGGTCAACTTGGGCTGAATTTGTGCTATCTTTGTAAAAATTTTAGGTGTAAGATTAACTATTTCTTTGGATGCCTTAAAATCAGCCTCAAAGGATTTGAACAAATATTCAATATCAGAGTTTCGTTCATCAAATTGAATCAAACTATTGGGGCTTTTTATTTGCACATCTTTAGTAAACCTAGTATACATGTGTTTGATTTTAGTTTCAATACTTTGAGTATTGGTGATAGTAGACCTATAGATTGAACATCTCTAGGTCATTCTTCTTTTCATCACATAAAGTGTGCCATCAACTACTATTTTGAGAGGGTTCTCAACCAAGAACTTTTCAACACCACATTTTTCTACATAAAAAATGTAGATAATCATGATCAATCACTTACCTTCCTCTATTTCCTATGAAGACATTTGTGTTCATACCTCAATTAGCAAATAGTCGGCCTCATTAAAGACTATTTTACATTGTTGATGAAATTCCTTACCTTTTTTGATTACATGATCTACCCATTCATCTATAGCCACTTCCATGACTTTGCCATGTTGAATTTGGTTTAACAACCTCTTATTGTTAGGTGACATGGGATAAAATCTTTAAGGTTCCTGAAGCAAAGGTAAAATGCTAGAACCATCCAAGGAATCAATATACTTTGCCATCATATTCTAACTTGCTTCAGTTTTTTTTTTTCTTTTGCATCCTTCTGGGATTGAATTAACATATGTTAGTGGATTCACTTAATTAATGCTCTTTGGTTTTATTTTTTAACACTCCTAAGGCCAACTGTGTGATCTCAAAACCTCCAAAATTCAAATCCATGGAAGTGTCTTTGGGCTTATACAAAGAAACTTGTATTATCACTTTCCCTATTTTGGCATATGCGATTAAGCAAGTAGAGTTTTTTATTCTTTTGGGCTCTAGGGCTTTGACAATATATTTCTTTTCCATATCTCTTATAGGTACATAAATAGGAACTAAGATTCTTTTCTCACTTACTAAATTAGTTAACCAACTTGGTACCAATAATTAAGGTTTGGTTCCTATCAAATCTTTTATGGGTGTGCTCAATGAATCCATAACTTGTGAAATACTATCTAGAGTGGCTTGGACTTGCTATAAATTATCCATTGAGCCTTCATCTTGTCCTTAATCTACATCAAGATTTATTTTGGTTTGTTCATGTGTTTCCATGTTGCATTATTTCCTAAACCTTGACTTGGACCTTGTCCTTTGTGTAGACACCTAAATTTGATTACACTATTTTAGTAATCCTATTTAGTTATCTAAAAAGGCATTATTAATTAAATTTCTATTTAATTAATCCTTTGTCATCCCCTAGTTGATTAATTTAATTAATAATCTATAGTCCTAATTGATAAATCAAATAATCTATTATTTATCAATTAAATCCTTTTCTCCTATCTAATTCCAAAAATCCCCATTTATTAAATAAATCTATTTGATAAATGAAATCCTCAAATTCAAAAACCCCTAACCTATCTCTAATCCTCCATTTAGCCTAATCCACCCCATCCACCCATACTAACCAAGCTTAGCCACTAACTCACCCACCCTCATTAATGTCATCCACTTGCACATCTCTAACATCCCTAATCTAATCCTAAACCCAAGCCTAATCCACCCCCTAATGTTGTCACATTCCTTAAACAAGTTTAAGACTTTCCTAATCCAAACCAAAGTCTCCCCTCAAAAAACCCAACCACTAAGTCATGAGTGCTCTTACAAAACATAAAAGACTCTTACAAGCCCACTCATGACTCTTACACCCATCTTCCACACTCTTCCCTCTTCCACACTCATTCCTCTTACATCCCTCTTACATACTCAACCCCACTCATCATGACTTTAACTAACCCTTTACCCTACCCTCTCACACTCATCCTCCTTATGACAAGTGTCACCTTCTCATTGGTGCTAAACAAGCACAATCCATGTGCTCTCCTTTGAGTGCATCCTAGCCCTCTTTAAGCCTTCATCCATCCTTGCATCTAAGCCCTCCATCCCTCTACCCCTTAGCCTATAAATTGAATCCCATCCCAAGCCATTTCATCAACAATCTTTGAGCTAAAGTTACCATGCTATTTTGAGAACCAAAGCCAGCAATCTTACCCTTATAATGCCAAATTGAGAGCTCACAAAGCTACCAATTTGCCATTACCCATCCCCATTGAAGCAGCTTTTGAGCATCTTGAGCATACATCCACAGCAAAAGGACACATCTACAGAATCCAGAAAGCATGGAGTGTTTTTTTTCTTTTGAAGTTTGCACTTCTTGTTTGCTTTCTTTGTCTAAGCATATATGTGAATTTAGTTTTTGGTTTGTGAATGTTTACTTTATTGGTTAATGCTCTTTGCATACTAAATCTTGTTCTACACTTTGTACTATAGGCTGATTTTGAATTGGCTCAACAATCACTACCTTAAAACCCTTTTTGTTACCTACATGATTAGTCAAGAAATATTTTAATAGCATAGGAGGAAGAAGGAGATTCTTGGATTGTATCTTTAGTTTGAGATTGAGATGTTTCTTCTTTCCTTTTATGCTAAAGCCATGCTTTGGTGCATTCAATAATACTATTGGTTGTTTACATTATATCATCACTTTTGAGTTTAGATAAATTAATAGGAGGCAGGGAGTGATCTTGTTGTTTGAGGTATTCAGGTTCAATGATTCCTAAACCATCCTCTTGAACTCCCTTGAGGTTCAATTTCAACTTAAAGGCCAAAACCTATGATAACACTATGCTGCAATTAATCATTCTTTGAACATCTCTTTCATTCATTCAATCCTCCCAATAATCCTCTAAGTGGGGTATAGGTGAGAAATGATCTCCCACTTCTAGGAATCTTCCAACAAATCCTTTATTATGGAACTCTTGTCTAGCTTGATATAATTTGAAATCAAAATCACACAAATCATTTCCAATATTCATAAAATCCTCTAGCTTTTTATGTGAGAGATCCCCAATTCTTACTAGAAACAAACTATCCTTTTTATCTTTGGGTAAATTTTTTATTCTTACCACTACTAGTTGATGACAAACCTCAACTAGAATAAAAAGATCCAAAGAAAATCTAATAAATCTTAAAGGTTTTTCATCAAACCCTCCCACCCCAAGGTATATGAACCTAGGAAATTGGATGAACATACTACTGTATACTTGTATGAATTGAAATACTTCTAAAGAGACCCTTTCTTCCCCTTTACTTGCTATTTCAAAATATAGTTTACCAATGGAAATATCATGAACCTTTCTATAGGCTATTAGCATCTAGATATTCTATAGGGAAGGATAATAGTTAATAATGAAGACCTCATTGTTCCAAAGTTCATGTGGCAAGGGAGTAATATTTTGAGTACATGCTAGGCAATAGATGAGGTAGGAAGACATAAAGAAGTCTTTATTTTTGGTTTGTGTTAGATTTAATTGATCCCTCATAGAAATCACTATAAAATTAGCCCACTCTATATATTGTTTTCTATCTAGAATAATATCAATGAAATGATATATCTAGTCTTTGAAGAGGTATACTTCTAGTGAACCTTTGATTCTATGTAATAGGACCACCAAATCATGAATGTGAGGCTTCATATGATCTTTTTTTAAACCTTTTGAAAGTCATGAATCTCCCTTTTAGAATTGCTTAGTCCAATGGTGGGCTATGAAAAAATGATTCTTTCCAAAATTCTCATTGAACTTGGCATAGGATTTGGTACGGGTAAAATCAACAAATATTTCATGTGGTATCTTGAACATAGAGTTGATGATGTATCAGTCTACTAAAATTAAAATGCTTCCACCATTTCTGCTAATACATCGAAACCTAATGTCATAGTGATTGATGCATTCCTAAATTAGTTCAAGGGTGATAACAACTTGAGGAACATCCACAGCTTGTAATATCCTACTCCATGAATTCCCTCATGAATTATGCTTCCACATTTGATTGGATCTTATCATAGCCATCATCTATATTGACCCTGTTTAAATCTGTATTAGTTAATAAGGGACTCTTGCAATCCATACTAACATTGTTACCAAAAAAATGCAAAGATGATTTCATTTTTTCCAATTCTTGAAGAAAATCACAATGGTCAACTAATCCCAAAGAGAAGTTTGATGAGAACTGGAAACTTGAAGTGAAGGAATGTCAAAAAATTACTTTGAACCTGCAGTAAGTAACTCTTATGATCCTCCTAAACCCTCGATCTTGCATCTCTCTACAACTGGCATTCAAGGTAAAAATGGACTTACCAATGAGAATAAGTTCATTTAAAGAATGTGAACACTTAATCAACACGAAGAATGAGATTTTGAAAAGATTTACTTGTATAGAAATTTAGTACGACAAGAATATTTGCAATAATTTCCATAAATAAACATCCTTTCACCCTTTTTGGTTTTTAGCTCATCATAATTGCCTTGATACATGCTTAAATTCCTCAATTTCTTGAGCCTCATTTTTTGGGAACTTTCTAGTTAACAATTTCAAAAAAACTAAAATTCATCATAACTGCCCCTATTTTCTCATTAATCTATGTGTCATCTTTTCCTTTGCTTGCATCATCAAGATAGGTTTGGGGTTTTCTTTCATATTCATGATGGACAACTTCCTTCAGCTCTACCACTCAGTTGTACAAGGTCCCACCTATTCATCTATTAAAAGAACAATCTTGAAGTGCCAAAAAATTTTGAACTAGGTCTAAATGGGTTCAAAAGTTTAAAGAGGTTGAATACTTTAGGAAGTTTGAAGGTTCAAAACTTGATGAAATGAAAGGGCTCTGACAACTAAAAACAAAAAGAAGGGTTAGTTATAGAAAAACTTTGTAGAATATGTATTTAGGTAATTCTAGGCTAAAGGGAAAATCAAAGTCAACAGTTCCAAAGAAAATGGAAACCAAAGTAAAGGCGAATCTCTAAAAAATACATTGTTTTGATATGGAGCTAATCAAACTCAAAGGTTATTTTTTTCCATATATATTCAGTGTAGCTTCCCCCAAAGTTTACTATGCGGGTTTGGGGCTACACCCATATTGCAGTACAAGGTGGGGTTGAGGGGCAACTCCCTCATGAAGGTTTTTATGGGCAATGCCCCTGAAAGATCGTCTGAATTTATTATATTAAAAGGCATAGACTACTATTTTTTTATTGGATGACTTATTCTAGCACTAATTTTGTAAGTGGCAAAATTATTATACAAAATGGCTTAGGGTTAGGGATTTCATAATGTAGGATGAGATTGTAGCTTCTTGTGGTGGTATTGAGCTATAAGAGATTGAAAATTGTAATCATTGGACAATAATAATATTGGACTTTCTATCAGTGGACGTAGCCTAGGGATTGGTTGAACCACATTAAATCTTTGTGACTTGTGTTCTCTTTTGTGCAATTTATTAGTTTATGATATTGGTCATATTTGCATGTAATTGTTATTTGTGTTGTTGGTTAATCCTAACATACATGAACTAACATTTCAATAGTTAATTTAATTTTTTGCATCTTAGTGAAATGTGGGATTATAATGGCTTGAAATTGGTTATAGTAACCAAATTTTGGCATTGGTGTTGAAAAACCTTTGTCATTTGGATTTTGCAGTAGTTGGATAACTTTTAAAATCTTCAGAGACTTATAATAAGCATCCATATATTTACAATTTTGGCATGTATATAACACCAAATGATAATCATTTAATCCCTTTGGTGCTTGGCAATACCATTCCATAAATTCTATTGATGTGGGTAGTTACAATAACTACCATGTCTTGGCTTCTAATAATTATTTTCTACCTTTTCATACATATCTTAAGAAGTTAGATATATTCATCAAAAACCTTGATAAATTCCACAACTTTGTTAATCTACTGATATGCAATGAGAATAGAGACTACTCACAACTTATCATCTTTAAAGGAAACTTTCAAAACTTAGTTTAAATTCTCATTTCCTTGTGCTATCGGTACCTTTGACAACCCAAATTTTTTTTTTTGACAAATACTTTTCCATTGAAGGCTTTTGTACTCCTTTATTAAACCTTCTTGTTGTTTATGAAAATATTGAATTATTTAAGACAAAAAAAACTTTTGTGTGACACAACTTGATAATTTTCATCAATTTAGTCGATTGTCCAATGATGGGCACCTTTATCACTTTAATAACTTTTCAATTTATTGGTAAATGAAGGAATTTGATAAATTAAAGCATGTTATGGATAAGAAGGTGCATTTATCTTTCACACCACCAATCCACTACTTGAAAAAATTACTTACACTAATCTATTGGTGTTTTGAGGTATTTTTGAAAGTTTCTAAGTGACTTAATCAAATAAATTTCACAAGTATTTCTTGATATTTCAATGTTCACTTTTAATGATTTGGAGGTGTTGCAACACAATATTGTGATGTATCATATATAGATTTGGAATGAAAACTCCATTGCTTTAACATTTTAACCTAGTGATGACTTGCTGCAAGATTTTAAAGATTTCCAAGATTTAAATGGGGGCCAATGAATGGATCTAACTCAGGACATGGAACATGAGGGATGTATCTTGAATCCATAATACTATTTGAGGATTAGTTCCATAAAGATTGGACAATAGATTCATAAAAGAGGAGGCTGTTGGAAGCATGAATGCTGATGATATTCCTATGGGGGAGTATTGTGGAAACATAATTAGTTCATTATCATGATGATATGTTACATTCATGACTATGTTTGTCATTGATGTCAATATAACAATTTTTAATGGTATTTGACAAAAGAAAAATGTAAAGATCAAGTTGGTACCAATAGACAATTGAGCATTTTCACTAAGTGAAGTTAAATATAGATCATACTATGTGTCTAGTATATGTAGCTAACCTTAGAAGCATAAGATGTTAAATCTAGAAGAAGTTATGCAAGTTTTGGTTATGACTATTCTAAGATAGAGTTTATAGAGGCATGTTCTAGTAAACTTATTATATCTCTTAGTAGAATTGTTATTCTAAGAAGCCAAAGTTACAAAGGTCAAGAAGACATGTTAGTGATGATGTGGCTAGGTTCACTTGTCATAATGACATGTGTACAAAAAGTTATTTAAGTTTGAAGGTAGAAGAATAATGTTATCACTAATTGTAACATTTTCTTAATGTGGTCCTATAATAATTAATTAAGAAGGTTTAACAGCCAAATCAATGAATTATTTTATGGATTTGATATAAATGAAGGACATTTTCCTTTATCATGAGTATGGATGTGAAGTAACTATAAGCAACACAAAGAGCGGAATGCAAAATTGAGTACGGTAGAGCAAAGGTGAAGGAATTATTGTTACCAAGGTTTTTTTGTGTGATCCTAAGTTGGATACATGGATTTGAGGTTTGTGACCTAGTCTACAAGGTTTGACAGTGATTGGTCCAGTTGACAAGATATAGGAAAGGAGTTAAAGTATAGTACATACAATTATTCTAAAAGGAATAGTTGAGAGATCAGTTGGATAGTGAGTTCAGTGGTCTTGTCCCAGAAGTTATTTGGAAAGTGGGTCCTTCTATCTTCTCACAACTCCTAACAAGGTTGGCACAACTCCACAAGGATTCAAAATCTCCTAATAGGGACTTATATGTACTAAACATTGTAATAGAGTCTTAATAGGGTCCATCCTCTAACAAAGAATATTTATATTAGTACATCATCTTGTGGGCATCATTCACATCGGGGTTTCCATATGATCAAGGGTTTTGCTAGTCAACATATTTGGTGTAATTGTGTATGTGCATCTTTGTATGGTTGTTTTTTTTTTTGGTTAAATGGTTAAGATTGTTGAAAGTTGATAAATGTTTTAATCATTAGATCACTAATTTACCCCCTGCCCCTCTTAGTTATCTTAGTGGACTTTTATTTCAAACAATTGGTATCAGAGCATCAAGTCCTTGAAGATAAAGTTTAACAACTTTGGGAGATCCTTGGAAAACATGTTTAGAAAAGATAGTCCAAAGTTTCATGAAATAAATTATGATAGTTGGATGGAAAAGATGAAGACACATTTTCTATGTATGGGTCTAGGATATTGGATCTTGACAAAATCTCAAAAGATGATCATTAGGTAAAAGTACAAAGTTGTGTCACCTTTTAGGCTGACTTATCAAAATGACTAAATTTGAGTATTTCTATCTAAAAATCAATTTTGTTCAAATATATGATATAGATAAATTTATTCTAGCTAATTTATACATGGTCTCACACTTTTCCAATTGGAAATGTCTATTAAATGCTTGTTCTATACTATTTTGTATCCAAATTCTAAAGAAATACAATTATTTCAAAAAAGTGGCATTTCAATAAGGCTTACTATTTTTTATGATATTTCTTTAAAAATATATAAACATAATTTTATGGAGCTCATAGTCAAGAATATTCTCATATAGAATTTATAGTGTTTTAATTAGATATAGTATATTGTAATTAAAAAATTCTACAAGCATGTATTTTAAAACTAAGAAAAAGTCAATTTTGAGAAAGAAAAAATATTATATATTATTTAAAAAATTTAAACATTATATGATGTTCTAGAGGAGAGAGTCCTATTTTAGAATGTATAATTTTTCTCCTATTTATAATATACTTATTTTGAAAAATGTGATGGGAGATGAAAACTATTGATTTTAGGTGAGTTGAAATTTGAAACTTTATAAAAGAAAAAATATAGAACTAAAGATGGATTTTTTTTTTTTTGATTTTTCTAGCTATATATGTTATCTATAACATAGTTTGAGATTAAAGAGAAATAAGTTTATTTCCATATAGTTTTGTGGTGGGAACTAGATCCCTAATTTTCAACATTTTTCAATAGCTAAAAAATTATCTATTAAAATTAGCAAACTATATCAATTCTTATTCCAAATAATTATTAAAAATTATAATCCTAAACTTTATTTATTTCTACACATTTCATTAGTTTACTTCATTTTCAAATTAAAAATAATAATACCAATTTTATGGCATTGAAGGTGAACAGTTATACTTTTGTTAGCCTTTTCCTTTACAAAAGGGTGATATAGGTTTGTGCTTTTACTTCATTACTAAGAAATATTTGGAAACTTGTATCAAGGAAGAAAGAGATCTTTTCATGTGTGACAAGGGAGCTAGAGAAGCACTATTGTCTACACTTCCTAACATTGAGTACAATTAGGTAAAGTCACTTTTACTTCTCATATGATTTGGAAAGCTTTGGATAATAGTTTTGAAGGTGATGAACATTCGAAGAAATTGAGATTACAAAATTGGACACATGCATTTCAAGATACTAAGACGATGGGAGATGAATCTATAAGAATATTTATAGGCAAAATATTAGAAATGACTATAGGTATCAAATCTCAAGGAGGAACCAAAGAAGTTGATGAGGTGATATGGAAGATATTAAATAACTTAACACCACCATTTAAGCCAACAATTCAAATGACATAGTTGTTGATCACTTGTATCAAAGATTTCATGAAGGAAAAATTGCTTTGAAGACTTGAAACAATTGAGAATGAGCTTAGACAGTTCGAAGAATTAACTAGAATAGAAATAACATTCAATGCCTTGAATGTTCAACCTAGTTTATCAAGAAGCATGAGTGCTAGAGGAGATTTTTCTGGTAGTAGTAGAATTGATGAGGATGGAAAGATTGGAGAAGAAATAGCCCTTTTGGTAAGAAGAGAAAAAGATGGTAAGAAAATATTTAAATGTTGGACATGTAATGAATATGGTCATTATGCATCTAAGTGTTCTAAAAGAGAAAAAAAGTATAGAGCTAATTTCAAACTTAGAAGAGATAGAGGATGTTTGTATGCAAATTAAGAAGATGATTCTAATGAACAAGTAGTAAGTGCTAGTGATGATGAAATTGGATTTGTAGCTATTAAAGAAGAAATTCCAGAGAAAATGGCTTTAGTATCACAACTTGAAAATAAATCTAATTTGATAATTGATAGTGGTTGTTCACATCATATGACTAGTGATATGAACAAGTTTATTGACTTCAAAAGTCATGATGGAGGCATTGTAAGAGTTGGAAATAATGAATCACGCCAAGTTAAAGGTATTGGATCTATAAATCATGATGGCAAGACTAACTCTGAGGATGTATATTTTGTTGATGGTTTGAAGCACAATGTTTTGAATTTTGGACAACTAGTGGACAACGGTTATTAGTTGCTATTCACAAAGAAGACATGCATGAGTAGAGATAAAGATGGAAATGCAATTGGAATAGGAACTAGATCTAGAGGTAATGTATTTTAGTTGAATCCTACTAAAATGACATGTTTGGTTGCTAAGGTAGATGACAGTTGGTTATGGTATAAGATATTTTTTCATATAAACTTTGATAGTATTGTAAAGACTAGTAGTATGTTTGTAATTAGAGATTTTTCTAAGATTGTAAAGCCTACTAACACAATTTCCAAGGATTGTGTTTTGGAAAAGCATAACAAAAATTCTTTCCCTAGCAAGAAGTTTACTACTACAAAAAAATTGGAGATTATACATACAAATCACAGTGGTCCTGCGAAGACTAAAGGATTCTATGGTGAAAGGCATTTCATGATTTTTGTTGATGATTTTTCTAGAATTATGTGGGTTGCATTTCTTAAAGAAAAATCTGAGGCATTTGATAAGTTCAAGATATTCAAGAATAGAGTTAAGAATGAATCAAGAATGAAGATTAAATGATTAAGATTGAATAATGAAGGAGAATTTACGTCAAATGAGTTGAAGATCTTTTGTGAAGCTAAGGGAATCAAAAGACAATTATCAGCTTTGAGAACCCTTGAACAAAATAGTAAAGTAGAGAGAAGAAACAGATCAGTAGCATAAGTAGAAAGAGCTATGTTAGCTGGGAATGATGTATTGAATATTTTTAGAGAGATTCTATGAATACAACAGTCTACACTATGAATAGAGTGCAAGTCAGGAAAGACACAAACAAGACCCCTTATGAATTGTGGTTTGGTCATTCACCTACAATTAAGTATTTCAAAATTTTTGGCAGTAAGTGTTATATATAAAAAGAGATGATGATATTGGTAAGTTTGATGCTAGAAGTGATGAAGGTATGTTTCTTGGTTAGTCATTGAAAAGTAGGGCTTATAGATGTTATAACTTGAGAACTAAGATCATTATGGAAAATGCTAATGTGAGAGTTGATGAGAAATTTAGGATACAAGAAATGATAGTTGATTATAATTCAGATGATGAGAATGTTGTTACTAAACCAAGGAATGATGAAGTATTCTTTGAGAATGACAATGATTTGTGGAATGAAGGAGAGTTAAGGTAGGAAAAAAGCTTAGAACCTTTAATAGAGCTAATATTTGAGATAGAAACTCCTACTTTGGGTAAGAATATGACAAAGAATTATCCACCTGAGCATATCATTGGAAGCAGAGATAAAGGTGTGATGAAAAGAAGTAGAATCAATGAGCTATGTTTGATATCTCAAGTTGAACCTAAGAATGCAGATGAAGCATGTAAAGATGACTATTGGAAACAAGATATGAAAGAGGAATTGGATCAACTAGTAAACAATGAGACATGGGAATTGGTTCCCAGACCAATAGACAAGAATGTGATAGGAACTAAATGGATATTCAAAAACAAGATGAATGAGCAAGGTGAAGTTGTAAGGAACAAATAAAGATTGGTATGTAAAGGTTACTCATAGCAAGAAGGAATAGACTATGATGAGACCTATGATCCTATGGAAAGAATAGAAGGAATACTATTATTTTTAGCATATGAAGAACATAAGGAATTCAAAGTATATCAAAGGGATGTCAAGTCAGAATTTTTGAATGGAGAACTTAAAGAAGAGTTGTACATGGAATAGCCTAAAGGTTGTCCTTTGATAGATGACAAGGACATAGTATGCAGATTGAAGAAAGCATTGTATGGCTTGAAGCAAGCACCCAAAACTTAGTATGCAAGGTTGGACAGGTACTTGACAAAGCTTGGATATAGCAAAGGTATGGCAGATAGTAATCTCTATTCGAAAGAAATTGATGATGCATTGATGATTTTGGTAATATTTGTTGATGATATCATATTTGGAGGAAATGATAATGAAAGTGACAAGTTTGTAGAAGAAATGAAGAAGGAATTTGAAATGAGCATGATAGGAGATATGAAATATTTTCTAGGATTACAAATTGTGCAGGATAAAGAAAGAATATTTATTTCTCAAACTAAGTATTTGAAAGATTTACTAAAAAGGTTCAGTTTGGAGACATGTAAACCCATTGGAACACCTATGGTAACTGGACACAAGTTATCTACAAAGGATTAGACATCTACTATTGTGCAAAATAAGTACATATCTATGATCGAAGGATTGCAATATTTGACTCACAAAAGGTCAGATATAGAAAATGTAGTTGAAATTGTTACAAGATTTCAAGATGATCCTAGAGGACCAAATTATGCACTAGTCAAAAGGATATTTAGATACCTAAAAGGAACATATGAGTTTGGATTGTGGTATGACATATCTAATGATTTCACTTTATGTTCTTATATTGATGTTGATTGGAAAGGTAGTGTGGATGAAAGAAAGAGCACAAGTGGTGGAGCCTTCTTTCTTCAAGGAAGATTAGTTTCTTGGCTAAGCAAGAAGTAGGATTGTACCTCACAAAGTACAATAGAAGAAGAATATGTTGTAGTAGCAAATAATTGTGATCAAGTTGGTTGGATGAAGCAAACACTGAAGGATATAAGGATAGAATTCAATGAACCTATTGTCATAGATTGGGACAACACAAGCATAGTAAATATGTCTAAGAATCCAGTGTTGCATTCTAAGACCAAGCACATTTCTATCAAGTATGACATGTTGAGAGAGAAAGTTGCAGAAAAGGAAATTAGATTGGAGTATGTAAGCACTAAAGAGAAGATTGTAGATATCTTCACTAAGCCTCTTCCCCCAAAGAGACGTTTGAGTATTTATGAGGTATGCTAGAGGTTATGCCCCTTCTACATCATAGTAGATAATGCAAGAGTGCATTAGTCTAGTGTAATAGAGAACTCTTGTTTGTTTGGACTGAATGTTGATGCTTCCTAGATGGGGGAATATTTGCAATGGATAAAGTTATCTAGAATTCTTGTTGGATGTTGTTTTGGAATAGTGTCTTTGGAAAATTAAGCTAGTTAGAAATAGTTGTTGTAGAGATTGTTGGTTATTGAAACCTTTGACATTAATGTCAATGGGGGAGAAATTTAGAATGAAAAATAGGATACATGAAAAAAAAGTTTGATGTAAAGTACATTGAGGTATATCAATGGGGGAGAATGATTGATGAAGAGGATTTGAAAAGAAAGTTTAACAATCTTTTATTGGTATTCTTGGAACTAGATGTATTTCATCTAAGTTGCCATCAATTCCAAAGGGGGAGATTGTTGGAAGCATGAATGCTGATGATATTCCTATGGGAGAGTATTGTGTAAATATTATTAGTTTATTATCATGATGATATGTTACATTCATGATTGTGTTTGTCATTGATGTCAACATAGCAATTTTTTATGGTATATGATAGAAAAACTATAGAAAGATCAAGTTGGTATGGATAAAAAGTTGAGCATTTTCACTAAGAGAGGTTAAAGAGAGATCATACTATGTGTCTAGTATACATAGCTAACCTCAGAAGCATAAGATATTAAGTGTGGAAGAAGTCATGCAAGTTTTGGTGATGACTATTCTGAGATAGAGTTTATAGAGACATGTTCTAGTAAACTTTTTATATCTCTTAGCTAAATTGTTATTCTGAGAAGCCAAAGTTACAAATGTGAACAAGACATGTTGGTGATGACATGGCTAAGTTCACTCATCATAATGACACATGTACAAAAAGTTATTTAAGTTGCAAGGTAGAAGATTAATGTTATCACTAAGTGTAACATGTTCTTAATGTGGTCTTATAATAATTAATTGAGAAGGTTTAACATCTGACTCAGAGAATTGTTTTATGGATTTGATATAAAGGAAGAACATTTTCCTTTATCACAAGTATGGATGTGAAGTAATTGTAAGAAACATGAAGAGCACAATGTGAAATTGAGCAGAGTAGAGAAAAGGTGAAGGAATCTTCATTGCCAAGGTTTTACTGTGTGACCCAAAGTTGGATACTTGGATTTGAGGTTTCTGATGTAGTCTACAAGGTTTGACAGTGATTGGTTTGGTTGATAGGATAGAGGAAATGAGTTAAACTATAGTACATACAATTATTTTGAAAGGAATAGTTGAGAGATAAGTTGGATAGTGAGTTCAATGATCTTGCCCCAGAAGTTGTTTGGACAATGTGTCCTATGTAATCAAAACTCCTAATAGGGTTAGCACAATTCCTAACAAGGTTGGAATCTCCTAATAGGGATTCAAAGTCTCTAAATAAGGACTCATATGTACTAAATTTTGTAATAGACTCCTAAAAGGTTCTATCTTCTAAAAAATAATATTTATATTAGCACATCATCTTCTGGGCATCATTCCCACCATGGTTTTCCCTCTAATGAAGGGTTTCCATAGTTAACATATCTGGCGTAATTGTGTATGTGTATCTTTGTATGGTTTCTGTTTACTTTGGTTGAATGGTTAAGATTGTTTAAAGTTGATAAATATTTCAATCATTGGATAAATGATTCATCCCTCGTCTTAGTTATCTTGGTGGACTATTATTTCTAACAAAGGCAAGATTGAAACTTATTGAGAAAACTTGAGGCAAACCAAAAATGGGATAGTCAAGGAAATATATTAGTTACATATGTACAAGGAACAAGACTTTTCAATGGTCATACAAATCTATTTGCTGGCTAGGAAAAGTAGGAACCCTTTCTAAACAATGGGTTACATGTGGATGAGATAACTTGATACAACCTTCAAGTGGAAAACTCTTCATTGTTGTAAACCAAACAAATTGTGTGCAAGAACCTTGTGAACCAATGATCATTCCTAAAGAACCACATATCATCATATATTTATGATTTTACCCAATTTCTTAGTATAAACTTTTTGAAATAATTTGCAACCTCTTGCTAGAAAGGGTAATGCTCATACTTTCACACAATAGAGG
This sequence comes from Cupressus sempervirens, assembly GCA_028749045.1. NCBI lineage: Eukaryota > Viridiplantae > Streptophyta > Pinopsida > Cupressales > Cupressaceae > Cupressus > Cupressus sempervirens. The sequence goes on from CM053791.1 coordinate 830,349,275, forward strand.
TAATATTATTCCCATGATTGATATTTAGAAGACCCCCATCTTTAAAATAATATTTAATATTTAACACACCCTTGAAACAAAAATAAACTTCATCTAGTAAACTATAATAACCTTGTCTTTCTTTGCTGCAACTAAATCTATGAATTATTTATCTAAGATTAAAGTATTAGACAGATTTCAATACCTGAGGTTTTCTTCTCAGAATCCTCTTGCTTGATGGATAGAAAGAATCTTTCAATATTCTCCACCTTGTATGAAGAAGTACCATTTGAGAAGGTTGATGATTCCTGGGGTTGCAATACTTTGACAATCTCATCATCATAAGCTTTGGATCTATCCCATATTTTCCTTTCAACACTAGATTTTTAAAATCTAAATTTTTTTCAACTAGGTACAAATAAGTCTAATTTTCAACACAAGGGCTTTCATGTGAAGAAATTTGAGGTGGAGGCCTAGTTTCAAAGTAAAATGATTCTATGATAGTTTGGACTTGAAAAGCCACATTCATCCACACCCCATGTGAAATCAAAAGCTTCATATACTAGTTGTATGTGAAGTTGAAAGTCTTCATTTTAAAATGTGCTAGGAAAATAATAACTTTCAACACTCCCAAACTCAGAAAAGAGAATGAGATTAGGAGAACTTGTTAGAAATAGATAATACTAGGGTGGTCGGGGGGTGGGTGAATTAGTATTCTATAAATTTTTTCCTATAGCTGGATATTATTAATTAGTTTGTAACATGCTTATGAAAGTAAACCAATAATGATGCACATTAAATAAAACCTTACATAAAGAGAAATCATAACACCATAACTTATTAATTAGGGAAACCTTGGCCAAGAGAAAAATTTGGTTGGGATGACACTCAAAAAATGATCCACTAAACAAAAGAACTTTGTTAAGGATATCAACCCTATTAGGAGTTTATGAATTACATATAGTGTCCCAGTCATTCTTAGAGGAATAGAACCTGTTAAAAGTGTCATCCCTATTAGGAGTTTCTTCAACCCTATTAAGAGTTGGTAATACAATTTCAACTATATGCGAGAAAATCCCACTACCCTAACATGCAATTATACAATATAGTGCCTCTATACAAAATGAGATAGATACAAAAACCTCTTTATTGCTGATTGATGTACTTCACATAGCTCTGATCTAACATCAGAACTCACATCATAGATCTCTCATACAAGTTCACATGTAATTTGCATTCACATTGCATCAAATATGTCACCACTTATTACTTCACATGTAATAACTCTTTACTTATACTCTTTTCTTTCATAAAAACTGTTATGCAGTCGGCTTGATGTAATTACACATTATTCTAACTTAGGGTAAACATCTAGGATGCTGTCCCTACATAAATAAGTAATTATTTCATGATGAAAATAATTCCTTAAGACTTTATTCCCATATTTTTTTTGGACTCTATTACATTGTGCATACTACCTTTACTGGTATTTGACCTATAAATTTGTCTGTATTGTCCATACTAACTTGTACACTTAGGTACATCATCATGGCACTCTATTATACATGTACTTAACTTCATACATGAAAAATATCTATGTAGCCTTTACAATACCAAAAACTATCTTTGCACTTGTAGAGAAACTATCTAACACTTAGACAATTTTCTGTCTCTGACTGTAGAATCTTCAACATTATATTCTACTGTCTCATCCTAAGATATATGATGCAATAAATGACATCCCTAACTCATCCTACCTAGAAATATTTTCACTAATATGCCCCTTTGGAATTGATGGCAACATATGGGAAAAATGGCTAAGTCCCAAAATGTTATACAAAAAAAAAATTGGCCTTCAAAACTTTACAAAATTTCAAAATTTCAAAATTATGTCAATCATTACACTCATAAAAATCTTCTTTATATCTCCTAATACAATATAATACTAAGTAACATTTCCCCCCTTAGTATAGAACTATTTACTTATACATATTGTCACTTTATACAATTTTCCTTCTTCTCCCCTTTGACATCAATGACAAAGGTGTCAAAAATTATTTACATTTTAAAATTGTGCTTCATTACCTCCTCTTAGGTTGATAGGTGAGAAATATAGTCAACAAAAATGACTGCAAGACTCTTTATATTCTTCTCCTATGAGTCCTCTACTCCTTCTAAAATGTTGAGAAGAGTGCACAATCCATAGGATGCTATCTCCAATGCATTCAAATCTAAGTGCATAAAACTATCAAAAGATGTCTTGACTGATAGACATTCCTCCAAATAATACTTAGTTGTGCTTAATTTCACAAATAGATGTTCTCCTAGAAGTGAGAACCTCTTTATTATCCTTGTTTTCCTATCTTCTAGCAAACTTATCTCATCATAAGTCTTGCTAACCTGTGCTTCAATTCCTTCAATCTGCACACTAGGTTGATTCAACTAACTCGCCAATGCTTCTACCTTTGTACACTTTCTTTTAATCTCATTATTAGTATCTTTTGTGAAGCTAAAAGACATCACATGATTTTCATATTGATCTTTTCCTTCAAGCTCACACTTCCTTAATGACTTAATGCATGTATCAAGAGTTAATAAGTCATTTCTAATGTTTTGATAGATACTCTCAAACATTTTCACATCATGCTTGACTTGGGCTTGTGCTACAAACTTGTGAAATCAACATCAAATTCTTGAATCACAACTTTAGCTCTATTCTTAGGGTTGGGAACAAGTGACTTCATAGTCATGACTCCTTGTAGCTTGTCAGTTACCTCCATAAGAGTTTTCTGTAAACTCTTGACTTGTTTTTTCTTGCTAATAATATTACCGAGGGATGATATTAACACTATTTAATCATCATCTAAACCAATAAGTGCAACTAAGGTGAGAGATGTGCTCAGTAAATTTTCCTTCTCATCCTCCTCTATGATGTAACACTAGTCTTGCTCCTACCCCAACTCATACTAAGGCCTCCTTAAGTCTTTCTTTTGACCTACTAGGGTTACTCACTACCCCATTATCCTTAGGATTGTAACTATAAGATCCTACCTCCTTGAACTAGTGAATATCAACTGAAAAGAACTACATCTCCATACATTGCTTCCTAGGCTTGCACTAGCATCAAGGCTTCCTCTTCACCAATTCCACATTCTACAAAGACATAGACCTTTAAGAGGTCATTTGAATCCTTTCCAAGATCTACAACTGCTTTTGAAATTGTAACCTTAATGGAGTTCACAAAAACACAATAGATGCCTTCCAAATAGGACTACAAGAAATTAGCCCCACCTCTAGTGAAAATCTTGAATAACTTGAAAAAGTACTAAATAGGGATGGAAAATAGTTATTGATATAAACACCCTTTTTAGAGACCTAAAATATTTCCAAGGTTAATGAACCTTAAACTGTCCATACAATACAACCTACAAATGTGCCTAAAAACAAGGGTTTAAGGCCTTTCAAGCCTATCTAGCAAACAATTCACATTTCCCTCCTAAAATATTCCATCAACACTTCCCATTAATTTTTGGACTTCTATGCTCATGCTTCCTGATGTAGGAGCATCCTAGGTGTAAGAGCAATCTTGCATTACCCAAAAATATTTTCATTTCAATATTTTCTATTTTAGTAAGGAATAGTAGATAGGGTGGTTACTATTTATGAGAACTTACTATTTTTGGTAAGTTTGTCATATGAGCTTAGAGTATTCTCATTTTATACATGAAGGTTCATTTTAGCTCTATAAGCCTACCGTAAAAATCTCATTGCTCCAGATTAAGTATTAGAGAAGTTATTGCAGATTTTTGGTGGAAAAAGTTGTAGAAAAATTATTAGGCTCATTGTTGGAGGCCTTAGAGTGCCCATATGAGGTCCAAAAAATTGATGAAAGGGCACTCATGTAGTTTTGAACCTATAGATCAAGAGTTGACATTTTTGAAAAGTGGCTATAATAGCCAATCGGAGCAATGATTCAAGAGTTGTGGCTTTCAAAAGTTAGGCTACCCAAAATTTCTAAAATAATTTGTCAAAGATGTATTTAGCCAACTCTATATGTATTGTTAGTGTCTATCGGCCCTAGGCATTAAGTTTGAGCATTTGGAACCTTCTTGGGTGGCCTATAATTGCCTATTTAAGGAAGGCCCAAACATTGTCTAGAATAGCTCTGGGTGATAGTTTGTAACTTTTCTTGTAGATTATTGTAATGAAGGTGCCCATGTGGGTTAGCATATTGTACTTATGAATTCTAGAATTTTGCAAATAAGAAGTCCATATTTTGTTCTCACATTTTTTTTTGTTTCTTTGTTTCTATTATGAGTTTATGGTTTTAAGGGGAGCACACTTCACCAAGTGGTATCAGAGCTAGAGTTCTTTAGTGTGTGGAAATATCACTAACTATGAGGCAGTTCACACCAGGATTGTGGTTTGGGCTAAGCTTGTAGAAAAATCATTGATTTTGAGGCAATTTGCACTAGGATTTTGGCGAAAGCATGAAAATGCCTCCACAAAGAGAGCATGGCATAAGAGCTATATGTGTTACACTTAAGGGTTTTAGAGCCCTCCAAAGACAAATGTATGCATTGGAAGAAAAAATGCACAGAGGAATAAATCTTCCCATAAGGGATGAAAGTGAGGATGAGGATGTAGTAGAAGAAAATGTGAAAGTAGAGGCAATTCTAAACCTAGAGGAATAAAGGATTTTTAGGGTCATCTCCAAGATTGGAAAAAGAAAAAAGTTTGAATTTCACAAATTTTTAAGAAATCTAAACCCCGAGGAGCTAATTTATTGGATCAATGAACTGGAAGAGTAATTTGAGTATGAATATATTCATGATCTTTATAGGGTCAAGTTTGTGAAGATGAAACTGAAGGGAAATGTAAAGATCTAGTGGTAGGAGGTTTAGTTGGAGCAAAATAGAAAGGGAAAGGAAAAAATCACCAGATGGGATTGGATGATAGCTAAACTAAAGTGAAAAATCATTCTCATGGATTATGATCTTGATTTTTTGAAGAAGATGAAAGGGTTAAAGCAAGTGGGAAAATCTATTCAAGAGTATACCGAAGAGTTCTATTAAGTTCTCATTAGAATTGGCCATGCAGAAGCCGATAAGGAGAAAGTGACCCATTATCTTAATGTGTTAAGGCCAAGTATTCAAGATAAGATGAGTCTAGTTTGAATGAACAATATTGAGGAGGCATACTAGTTTTCCCTAAGAGTTGAGGAAAAACTGAGCAAGAAGTTTGACAATAAGAATAGCGAAAGAGGTCACAGTGAAATATCTAGTAGATGATCTTATGGAGGCCATAATGATGATTAGAAGAACAAGGATGAGGCTAGAAGTAGCATCTAAAACTAGAGGGAAAACAATTCCAATCATTTCCATGATCAGAACAATATAGATTAGAGAGGAAGAGGAAAAGGACAAGGATTTGGAAGAGGAGGCTTCTCTGGGAAATGCTTTCACTATGAAGAAGAAGGGCATAGAGCATTTGAATGTACCCAGTGCCAAGGAAGGATAGACCAAAGAAAAAAAGGCTAGGCTAGAGTTACACATGTTGATGAAGATACTAGATCGTTAAATTCTGAAGATGCTAAAAGAGGAGAAGTCCTAGTTAATAGAAGGGTCCTACTGAGTGGTGAGAATGAGCCTGATCAAAGGAGGAGCTTGTTTCACACAAGGTGAAGATGTGAAGATAAATGTCATGATTTGATCATTTATGGTGGAAGTATTGACAATATGGTGTCAGAAATGATGGTCACCAAGTTGAACCTGAAGAGACAGAAACACCTGCATCCATATTGCATTTCTTGGGTGCAAGATGACCACAAGGTCATGGTCAATGAGTAGTGCTTAGTGAAGTTCAATATTAGAAGCTACCAAGATGAGGTACTATATGATATCATACCTATGGATATATGTCATATGTTTCTGGTAGGCCATGGTAGTTTGATAGGCATGTTGTACATGATGGGCAAGCAAATACCTAGACTATGACCAAGGATGGAGTGAAACATAAGTTGAAGCCATTGAAAGAGAAAGAAGAAAAGGTATGTAGTGCTACTAGAATATATTTTGTTGATGCAAAAGAGTTTCTCAAAGGTATGAAGTGTGAGTATATGTGTTTTTCCTTAATTCCTAAAGATAGTAAAGAAGTAGAGAAGTTTCTTGCCAAAGTTGCAAGTATGTTGGGAGAGTTTTATAATATTGTATCAGATAATGTACCTAATGGATTTCCCCCAATGAGGACGATCAATCACTAGATGGATTTGATTCCAAGTGTTAGTTTTCCAAAAAAGGCATTGCATAGAATGACACCAATAGAAAGTGAAGAGTTGACTAGACATGTTCATGAGTCGTTGTAGAATGGGTTGATTCAAGAGAGTTTGAGTCCATGTGTTGTACCTATCATACTAGCACCAAAGAAGAATGGAGGATGGAGGATGTGCACAAATTCTAATGCTATCAAAAATATCACAACCAACTACAAATTTTCATTGCCAAGGATGGATGATATTATGGATTGTTTGAGTAGAGCTAAGTATTTCAAAAAGATAGATTTGAAGAGTGGGTACCATAAGATTCATATTAAAGAAGGTGATGAGTGGAAGATATAAAGAAGGACTATATGAGTGGTTATTCATGCATTTTTGATGTAAGAAAAGGATGAATAACTAGGGCCAAAGGCAAACCTAGCTATCCAAACCACCTTGAAAGAGTTAACACGATGGAAGCAAACACAAAGAACAACAACCAAAGGAGGTAGAAGAGTGAAATAATTTTATTGATTCATCAAAATATCTTCATACATGCCTAGCTATAAGACCTTATGGGTTATGAATAATACCAATTAAAATCTTCAAATTTTCACTTTCAATCACCTATCTTCTTTTCACAATCTGACCTCTAGCTTCTATCTCCTTCTTAACTACCTCAAAAACCTAACCTTAGACTTCCTGAAATGCTTACCAAAATGGCTTACAAAAGATTCTAGAACATAGAAAGGCTACAAGTTAGCTCATTACAAATATTAACTACCTAATAGAAATTAAATGCAAGCAGAGTTGGCTCAAACTAGAACCAGACACAAACAACTTAGCAAACAAAAACTAGCACTCAGTATCAACACGAGCTTGAAATCCAAAGGAATCACTTGGTAACAACTAAAAAATCAACATCCTCCAATGCTTGGTAACCAAAGGAAATCACTTGACAACCAAAGGCACTCAAAAACTAAAGGATTCACTTGACATCCAAAGAATTCACTCGGTATCCAAAGAATTCACTTGGCAACCAAAGGAACTTAGCAACAACTAAAAATGACTCAAAATCCAAAGAGTTCACTCAGAAACCAAAGGAGCTTAGTAGTAACTAAGAACTTGGTAGTCACTGGTAGAAAGAGAAAGAGTGCAGGATTACAAGGAAACCCAGGATGCTCCTGCATCAAACAATTAGGGTTGGAGAAAATGATTTTCCTGAATCATGCAAGTGTCACAACCTGAGCTGAATCCAACTCAGATTGAGAAATTCATGTAGCATCTTCAATAGGTCTATTCTTCCACTTCACCAAATTCTCATAGTAATCTTTTCCTCTTGTGCTCTTACAAATTCTTTAACTCAATATCTTTTCAAATTCTATAATTTGTTTCTTAGGGTAACCATTAGGTACAACAACTTCATCATCTGACTCATGATCCTTGTATAAATTAGAAACATTGAATATAAGAGATATATCCATGTCATTAGGTAACTCAACTTCATAAGCATTGCCACTATCAAACTTCTTCAAGATCTTACAAGGTCCATATTTCTTCATCTTCAGCTTAATGTATGTTCCAATAGGAAATCTTCCTTTCTTTAAATGAACCATCACCCTATCACCAACTTCAAAATCATGATGTCTTCTATACTTATCATCATTCTCCTTATACTTTTGATTACTTTGTTCAAACCTCAACTTCACTTCCTTATGCAAAGACTTCATAAAATTAGTAAATTCTTCTCCCGCAACGCTTCTTTTTTCTTCACCAGAAACATCTCTCAAATCTAATATACCCATAGGATGCATTCGAGTAACAATCTCAAAAGGTGTCTTCCCTGTACTCCTATTCATAGAATTATTATATGCAAATTCAGCTTGTGCCAATACCACCTCTGAATTACTTGGCTTATTCCCAACTAAACATCTCAACAAATTACCTAAGCTTCTATTCACAACCTCTATTTGTCTTTCTATTTATGGATGGAATGTAGAACTAAAATTTTATTCAGTACCCATCTTCTTCCACAAAGTCTTCCAAAAATAACCAAGAAACTTACTATCTCTATTAGAAATAATGCTTCTTGGTAATCCATGCAATCTCACAATCTCTTTAAAGAAAAGTTTAATAGCATGCTCTGCATCTGATGTCTTCTTACATGGTATGAAATGAGCCATCTTAGAAAAATTTTCTAGTACAAAAAATATGGAATCATGCCCCTTCATTTCATTTCATACAACAATAGCATAAAATTCTTGATCATACATAGAATGTTTCCTTTTAGCATCATTCAATTTTTTACTAAAGAAAGCAATGGGTTTACCTTCTTGACTTAATACAACTCCTATTACATTACCACTTGCATCACATTTAACTTGAAATACTTTATTGGAATCAGACAAAGCCAATACACGTAATTCATCAACCTTTTTTTTCAAAGTCTCAAAACTCTTATTAGCTCCACATGTCCACTTGAATTCCTTTTTATCTCCCCTCATTGTCTCAATCATAGCATTACAAATAGAACTGAAATTCCTTATAAAATTCTTGTAAAAAATAGCCAAACCATGAAATAACCTTACCTCACCCACATTCTTAGGTGTAGGCCATTCTAAAATTGCTTTAACCTTTGTAGGATCCATCTCCAGTCCATTAGTTGAAATCAAAAATCCCAAATACACAATCTCCTCTTGCATAAAAAAAACATTTTCAGATTAATCAGCTACTTTTCCTCTTTCAACCTCTGTAATACTTGTCTAATATGCTCAAGATGTTCTTCCTTAGTCTTACTAAATATCAAAATATCATCCACATAAACAATTAAAAACTTATCCAAGAATCTTTTTAGAACTTCATTCATCAACTTCATGAAAGTACTAGGTGCATTAGTCAAACCAAAATGCATAACCAACCATTCATACAAACCATCTGTTGTCTTGAAAGCAATCTTCCATTCATCACAGTCTCTAATTTTGATATGATGATAGGCACTCTTCAGATCAATCTTGGTAAAATACTTTGCTCAACTCAAAAAATACATTATGTCATCCACCCTCAACATAGGAAACCTATATATCACTATGATCTTGTTAATAGCTCTAGAATTAGTACACATTCTCCATTCTTCATTCTGTTTAGGTGCTAATGTAGTAGGTACAACACATGAACTTAATCTTTTTCTATTCAAACCTTTCTATAATAACTCATGCGCTTGTCTATTAAGTTCTTCATTCTCTATAGGTGTCAATCTATATGGTGTTTTGTTTGGAAAAAAATTGCTCCAGGAATCAGATCCATACAATGACTTATACTTCTCATTGGTGGCAAACCATTAGGAATATCCTTAGCAACAATATCCTTATACTCATTCAACAATTATGTAATTTTTGCTTGGTACTCGACTATCACTATCTGTTGTCACTTGATCATTACTAGCTTCTGCTACTTGGTCATTACTACCAACACTTAGTCCTCTAGAAATTATGGTGAAATAGAGTTGATTCTTCTTTACTTCCTTTTCAAATTGTTTCCCATTAACCATGAAAACATTTATTGTAGTACAACTAACCTCATCTAGACTTTCAATCAAAGGCAATAATATTTGTTTCTTCACATTTAACCAAAGAGTATATTGCTTCAATCTTCCATCATGTACAACATATCTATCATATTGCCAAGGTCTACCCAACAAAAAATGACAAGAATCCATGGGCACAATATCACACAAAACTTCATCAAAGTAATGTCCAATTTTGAACTTCACAAGGCATTGTTCACTTAACATCTTTGATGCATGAAACATGATAGGGTTTAGGATGCTTCAGTCTCTACAATTGCAACTTTCTAACTAGCTCTTTTGATGCCAAATTTGTAGAAGATCCACTATCAATGATCACTTTGCTGCATTTTCTAGCCATCTTACAACTTGTCTTGAAAATACTTCTCCTTAAAACAAGTTCCTCATCACTTCCCTTATGACATAAGGTTCTTCTCACAATCAAATTTTCTCTAGCCTCAAGTGCACTTGGCGAGCCCTCATCATCTCCTTGAATCACAAAATTCTTATTACCATGCCCATTTTCAAAGGATATACATTCAAAAGATCTATGTCCCTCTTTACCACATCTGAAACAATTACCATGAAATCCACCTCTAGAATAAGAATACCTCTTCCTTGGTAAGAATTAGTGCCTCCTTAGTAAGAATTACCACCTTTCCAATTAGTGTTTCCTTTTTCATCATTCTTCCAATCAGATTTTCCTTTATCCTGCATAAAATTATCAGATCTACCTCTACCTCTCTGGAATCTACCATGTCTACCTCTTTGTCTTTGTTCATGCTTCTTTGTCAAGATCTCCTTACGTTTCAAGGCATATTGATAGGCTTCTTACACACTTTCCAACTTTACAAAACTTATCTCATTTTGAATTCCATATCTTAATCCATTAATGTACCTTGCAATTTTCTCAACATCATCATCCACATGTCTAGATCTGATGTCCAAACTATAGAATTCCTCAGTATACTCCTTCAAACTCATGCCTCTTTGCCTCAAATTTTGCATCTTTCTCAACAAGCTAACTTGGTAATCAGTAGGAAGGAATTTTTTCTTTACTTTGTTCACCATATTTGGCCAAGTTCTGATCTTCTCCTTTCCTCTCCTTTGTTTATCAATTTGCAAATGTTCCCACCATAGTGATGCATGACCTTTCAGCCTAGTGACTGCAATCTTCACCTTTCTATTATCAGTAGTGTTTTCATACTCAAAGAACTTCTCCATATCTAAGATCTAATCCAACACAACACTGGTATCCAATTTTCCATCATAAAAAACAACTTCCACAATAGGCTTTGAATTTTCCCTAGACAACACTCGTAACAATATTTCCTCATCTTGATCCTCTTCAAGTTCTAGATTATGGTTTGGTGCTACTGCTTTATCATCACTTATATCATCAAGATGTGCTCCTCTCCTCTAGGCTATTCCATAAAATCTAATCTATCTACAATTTGTCTCAATTGATCCAATATAGCATTATCAACATTATTTCCTCTACCACAAACCATCTTTACAAATCAAGTTCCTACAAGATCATAACCCTTTGCAAGTTATGGGTCAAATCTATAGATGTACAACCTTAAAACCAAATATGAATTAAGTTTATCCACAGTCCAATCTCCACAAGGATGAACCTCAATATCTGATACCAACTAATGCAACCAAAGGATGAATAACTAGGGCCAAAGGCACACCTAGCTATCCAAACCACCTTGCAAGAGTTAACACAATGGAAGAAAACACAAAGAACATCAACCAAAGGAGGGAGAAGAGTGAAATAATTTGATTGATTCATCAAAATATCTTCATAATTGCCCAACTATAGAGCCTTTTGGGTTTATGGTCAATACCAATTACAATCTTCAAATTCTCACTTTCAAGCACCTATCTTCTTTTTGCAATCTGAACTCTAGCTTCTATCTCGTTCTTCTTGACTAGCTCTAAAATGTAACCTTATACTTAAATATTTGCCAAAATGGCTTATAGAAGATTCTAGAACATATAAAGGCCACAAGTTGTCTCTTTACAAATATTAGCTACCTAAAAAAATTAAATGCAAGTAGAGTTAGCCCAAACTAGAACTAGACACAGATAACTCAAAAAATGAAAACTGGAACTCGACATCCACGTGAGCTTGACATCCAAAGGAATTGCTTAGCAAAAACTATGAATTTGGCATCCTCAAATGCTCGAGAACCAAAGGAAATCACTTAGCAACCAAAGGATTCACTCAACATCTAAAGAATTCACTCAACAACCAAAAGAACTTAGCAACAACTAAGAATGACTTGGAATCCAAAGAGTTCACTCGGTAACCAAAGGATATCGAAAACAACTAAGAACTTGGTATTCATTTGTAGAAAGAGAAAGAGTGCATGATTGCAAGGAAACCTAGGATGCTCCTGCATCACTTTTGGGCTAACTAATGCACCAAGCACTTTCATGGGGTTCATGAATGGGGTACTAAAGGAGTTTCTGGGTAAGTTTGTTATTGTTTACCTAGATGATATTTTTATCTTTAGTAAGACATTAGAGGATCATTTGATTCATGTTTACAAGGTGTTTGATAAGTTGAGGGAAGAAAAGTTGCTGATAAACCTAAAGAAGCACAATTTTGTAAAGGAGTTGGTGTACCTGGGATTTGTAGTCTCAGCAGAAGATCTAAAAATAGACCTAGAGAAAGTGAAGACTATCCTTAAATGGCCTACTCCAAAGAGTGTGACTAAGGTAAGATCTTTTCATGGGCTGACTAGTTTTTACAAAAAGTTCATAAGAGGTTTTAGTAGTATTTGTGGACCCTTAACTGAGACAATGATAGGGGATAGGAAAGAATTTAAGTGGACCATAGGAGTAGATAAGAGTTTTAGTTTGTTGAAACAGAAAGTTATTGAGAAACTTATTTTAGCACTTCCTAATTTTAACAAGGTGTTTCAAGTAGACTATGATGCTACTGGTACTACAACAGAAGCTATTTTGAGACAAGAAGGTAGACCTATTACTTATTTTAGTGAGATGTTGATTGATGCAAAAAGAAAATATTTTGTTTATAATTAGGAATTTTATGCTATAGTTTAAGCATTGAAGAAGTGGAGACACTATCTTCTTTATAAGGATTTTGTTTTGTATACTGATTATTAAGCTTTGCAATATTTGAATAGTCAAGGAAAATAGAACCAAATGCATCTGAAGTGGGTTTAGTTTTTGCAAAGTTATACATTTTTTTTGAAACCTAGGAGTGGGAAGTCTAACAAAGTTGTATATGCTCTTAGTACAAGACAATTTTTGCTGATAGGAATGTAGATAGAGGTGGTTGGGTTCAAGGAACTTAGTACTTTGTAATACCAATGTTCATATTCCCACTAAACAATGGAATACCTTCCAAGGCATTCTCTCCTATGTCTTTTATGGCCTTCAAGAAAGGATCTTCATTCAAGGCAGGTTTTGGTTTAGGGACAATATCATCCTCAACTATCTCTTCATCCCTATCATTTCTCTCTTCTTCCCTTTTCGTGGCTACATCAGTAACTACATCTAACTTTAGCTTCACTTCTTCTAAATCTTCTTCAAGGAGCCTATTCTTCTCCTTTTTCTCATCAACCTCTTTTTCAAGATTTACATTTGTGACCATGCTTGACTCACCAATTGATTCCCCAATAGATGCATACATAAACTAGACTCCTAAATCTTTAACCTGCTTTGATAACACTTTGATGTAACACTAGTCTTATTCCTACCCCAACTCACACTAGGGGTTCCTTAGGTCTTTCTTTTTCCCTACTATGTTTACTCACTACCCTATTCTCATTAGTATCTTAACTGCGAGATCCTACCTCCTTTAGTTAGTTAACATCAACTGAAAATAACTACAACTCCATATAGTGCTTCCTATGCTTGCACTAGCCTGAAGGATTCATCTTAACCAATTCCACATTCTATATAGACATAGACCTTTAAGATGTCATTTGGATGCTTTCCAATACCTACACCTACTTTTTTGTATTCCTAATCGAGTTCACAAAAACACCATAGATGCTTTCCAAATAGGGATACAAGTAATTAGCCCTACCTCTAGTAGAAATCTTGAATAACTTGAAAAATTCTTAAACAAGGAGGGAAACTAGTTATTAATCTAGAAATCCTTTTCAAAGAACTAAAATATTTCCAAGGTCTATGGCCCCTAAACTATCCATATAATATGACCTATAAATGTGCCTTAAAAGAAAGGGTTTAAGGCCTGTCAAGCATGCCTAGCACAAACTTCACCTTTCACTACTAAAATATTCCATCAAAACTTCCCAATGAGTTTGGGACTTCTATGATTATACTTACAAATTTCTCCAATTTTTTAATGAAGCTTTCTATGCTTTCAATTCTCCTTAACACTTTTGCAATCCACTATGATCCCTAGCCATGCAACTTTGGCTTGCCTAGGGCATCACCTTAAAAATGCCTTCCTTGATTTCTAGGGCCCCTCCTTCACTGTAAATATGTACATGGATTCATTTCCCTAATCCCAAGAGCCCCATACATATTTTACTATGGGAAGAGTATCTATGACCCCATCTTTACCAATTGCCTGGTTTAGGACAACTAATAGGGTAAAAATAAAATTATTTTTACAACTACCTAGAAACCCACAAAATTGAAATATAATACCATAAAAAATCTTAATATTAATTACCATAACACTTCCAAAAAATACAATCCCAATTTCAATCCATTTAAATGCCAAAACCTTTAGAATACAAGAACTGCCATTGTTATTGCTTTGTTTTAGTTTGTACATACACGTTTTCCAATAAGACAACCCCATCAACAGGTCCACCAAAATTCATAAAAAGACTACTAAGGTCTAAGAACATTTAAAAAGGACCTTAAATCTCTTATTTGGCCATACTTCCATCAAAATCACAAAATACCCTATTTGACTTAAAATGGCAACTAAGAGCAACTAAGACCTACTAAGTCTTCCTATACTTAACACTCCTCAACTTAGGACCAAGATAGTCCCTATATTACTCTAGTGGTGTGGCTAGTATCAATACAAGCCAAAACAATTCTTGGGCATCCTAGGTCTTCCATGAGCCTTACCTAGGTGCCCCTGCACTACTCTTCTTTCTTCCTCTCTTCTCTTTTCCTCATCCTCTTTCTTCTTTTCATCTTCCTTTCTTTTAATTTCTTCATCCTTTTTCCTCTTTACCTCTTCTTATTCCTTCTTCTTCATTTCTTCTTCTTCTTTTCTCTTCTTTTCTTCTTCTACTTTCTTCCTCTTCTCTTCCTCTTCTTTCCTTCTCTTGTCTTCTTCTTCCTTCCTTATATTCTCTTCTTCTTCTTTCCTCTTTTTTCTTCTTTTTCCTTTCTTCCTATTTCTTCTTTTCCTCCTCTCTAGCTTCATTTTTTCTCTTCTCTTCTTCTTCATCAGAACTGGAGTAATCAATGATATTTCCAACAATGTTTGGCCTAAGATCCTTGAAAGGATCTTCTACAGTGTTTAATATCACACTTGTAGTACCAACTTGCATAGTATCTATTCCAATGGAGATCTATGAAGATAGAGCTTCCATCTGAGTGTCCTTAGCTTCCACTACCACTGCTACTAGAGTACTTTTCTCAACAAACACATGGATTACCCCCCCTAACTTCGTGGTCACTTCTTTGGGTACATAAGTCATGTACTTGAAAATGGTTTCTCTTGTCTCCTTTTTTACCTCTTCATAATTGCCTCCCATCAAAAGAATAAGTCTTTTATTTCTTAGTAAGGACTCAATTCCATTCATTATATCTTGCATGTCTTCATCACTATTGACTTTGCAAAGCTTCTTGATCATATTTTCTCTTATTTAATTATCTTCACCAATAACTCTTCTTCTCCTATTTATCAACCTATTATATAGGTCCTTTGGTATATGTCTTTATACATCTTCAAATACTTTATTCTTCAAGATCATATTTCTTACTACTACATTCTCTAACTAAATTATATCCATATTTCTATATATACTATAAAATTTGTTAAATTGAATGAAGTTTTTGTCATTAATGATTTTCATATTCATGTTTTCTACCTTTTTCTTTGAAGGATTCTTTTGGCTATCCTTGCTTCACCAACTACCTATTCTATAAGCTTTTCCTTTTCATCTTTGGATTCATCAGACTCATCTGATTCAATCATCTATAATGTCTTTCTTCTCTTTCTAGGGCCTCTTGATAGTTGCTTAGTCCTTTGCTTGCTAGGTTCCTCAGCCTCTTGTTTCACCTTGGTGAGTTTCTCTAATTTCCTTTTGGCTAGAGGAGTAAATGATTTTCCTTCTACTATTTTTACCTCTTCTTCATCAAAATTCTTCAATGGATGCACAATAGTGGGTTGCACTTGGGCTATTGCAGCATAGGGAACACTATGTATCTATGAAGTAGATCCTTCTATTGTTACCCCTTCTGTAGGCCCTACAATAGCAATGGGAGTAAATTCTAGTACCTTAGTTTTTCCACTAGCTTTTATTTCCAAGGATATACCCTTTATCTCATTGAATTATTCTCTGGTCATTCTTGAGTTTATGACAATTGATTCAATTTTCTTCTCAACATTCTTCTTTATTTCCTTAATGTAAAGATTTCTATCTACTTCTCTGATTTTCTTTGCACAATTTCCCCATCTAGGAGTGTCTTTATCCTTTTTAGACTTGAGTATGGTCTTTGCATACACTTCAATTATCTCTTCACTTAACTCATAGCCCATAGGGTCTATGATCTTAACTCTCAACACAACTGCCTCCATGCATGTTAAATCTATTTTACCCATGAAAAATATGTCCTCCTTGTACTTTTCCACCAGTGAGGGTAGTACCCTATATCTCTTCTTCATCATAGTTTGAAAGCCTTTCATCATTTTGTTGATGTCTTCAACAATCTTCTCCTGAGACTATCTTCTGTAATGGTATGTCACCAAGCTCATGGTGCACTGATTCTTGTTGTCCCATTCCCTATCACACATACTAGGTTATTTCATAATCACTTAGAAGAATAGGTGTATTAGTAATGAATCAAACCTAAACACCATACTTCTTGTCTTCTTGAGTTTGTCTATGTTGTCCAAATATTGATGTCTTGGAATATCACACATATTTACCTTTTCTTTATCAACTATCATAATGTAAGCTGCATGTAGGAAACCAATAGGTACTACATTCAATCTTGAACTATGATTCATCTTGTAGCCAATAATCTTGCTGATCACTCTCAAATTTATCTACTTTATGGGATCAATCCTAATATTCCTACCATCTAATTTGGTCTTCAAATTGGTCTTCACCATCTTCTTCACATCCTATCCATGAACTAGATTTCTACCATCATTGCATAAACTAGTTAAGCTATGAATCATGTCATTATAAATCATGACATGCACATCTCCAACCCAAAACATTCTTTCATGAATGTGAATTAAAATGATTCTACTCCATTCATGGTTGTCAAAGTCCATAAAGAACATATGGTTCAGAATGTTCAATTCCTTTAGGTGTGCGAACTCTTGTTTTATCCACAAGTCTCCTTGGCATACTTTGTCTTGTTCCTTATAAGTGTCATTGTATCCAATACTCTCAAATTTGTAGTAGATGTATGACCTAATATTCTCTATGTGAAGAACATTCTCTGAAGCTTGCAAAAATGCTCCTAAGGGATCATCAACTTGAGATATGAAGAGATACTTCTTAAAAACATATCTTGGCCTCTCACTAACATTACTGATAGTAGGATTCACCATTTTATCTAATTCAAACACTTCAAAAGCTTCATAAAAATACCTGAATTTCACAAAACTAGGGAATTTTCACTTTGCACTATGAACACTTCAAATTTTCTTTCACTTGCTATCAAATTGCTTTGAATTAATCCTCAAATATTCGCACAATTGAATGATACTCAAAATCTTGTTCAAATCCTTTAAATCTTTTGAATTGAACTTTGCATTAATTGTGAACCTACCAAAATTTGTGAAAGTGATACTCTTTTAACCAATAAACTTGTTTGTGTTTAATCTCCTTAATTTTATCACTAAATGAATTTCTCCCTTAACCAAAGCTTTCTTATAAAATTTACTACCTTGTGTTAACTTCACAACTCTCAACTCAACTTCCAAATTTTGTTCAATCTCACTGATGCTTCACCTTTAATAAAAGGTTCTTAATTAAAATAAGTACACACTATAGCTAATTTCATTCGTACTTTAGGTGCATCAAAAAATTGTTCTTCCAAAGTTGTATGTGGACTTTCTAGATCATTTTCTCTCACAAATACTTCCTTGAATTCTTCAACATGCTCTTTAAATGCTTCCTTTTGAATTTTAGTACTACCATTATCATTTTTTTATAGTTCATTCTGTAGTTAGGATTCCTATTGAAATTTCCTCTATCCATTCTACAAAATCTCATTATGTGTCCAAAGTTATTGCATAACTAGCATATAGGTGCATTCCTTCTTTGATTGTGTCCATTCTAATTATTTGGTGCTCTGTAATTCCTTGCAATGTGTCCAAGGTTGTTACATTTGTAACATACAATATGATTACTTGCTCCATTAGGTCTTTCTCAATCATTGGATCTACCTTGTGATCTCATTCTTCCATTACCTATAGGGATAGTATCCCTAAACATTCTAGTATTTACATTATTACTATCAAACTTAGGTTTCTTACAATCTACTACTTTATGTCCAAGACCATGAAAATTATAATAATAGATATTAGTAATAGGTTTAAAAGACTTACCTATGTAATCTCTCTTGATATGACCAACTTCATTGCATGTAAGACATCTACCTCTGAATTCATATCTAGCCTCCTTAGGTGATTCAAATTGCACTGTTTGTTTTGGTTCATCACATTTCTTAGGTTGATTAACTTTCTCAATTTATTTAGATAATTTTGTAGATATGATTGGTTCAATCCTATTATAATCAATTTCTTTAGGCTTAGGGGTTTCAACAGTTGGATATGGCTCTTTCCTAACTTTAGTTTTCTTGGCTAATTTCTCTGTAATAAGATATCCAAGACATGTCTTATCATAAGAAGATCTCTGATAGAATGGTTGTTCATCAATTTTCTCACTATTGGAATAAAGCTTCTCTAACTATTGCTTAGCCGAAGTTAACTTTCCTTTCACAATGTTATTGTAGTTTTCTAATCTTGCATGATTTGTTATGATTGAATCTAATATAGATGTTACTTGAGTTAGATGGGATCTTAGGTCTACATAAATAGATTTCAGATTTGGTTCAATCTTACTATCATTGTTCTTCAGACTCAACTTAAGTTCAACAATTTTCAACTCATGTTTCAAGATCTCATTTTATTTCTTAAGGGTTACTAATTCATCACTGTCATTAGTGTTCTCCTTTGATTCTTTCCTAGATTTTAGGTAATCAATCTTATCTTTTAGTTTACCAATGTAATATTTTTCATCTTCATGTTAGAAATTCTTTAGAATAACTAAGAGTTGGGTAGGGGGGTGAATTAGTTATTCAAGGTCAAAATGTCCTATTCAAACTTATTACCAAGTATAGTGAGCCATAAAATCATTCATTCATCCAAGCTTTAACTTTTAAAACTAGCAAGTTACTGTAAATCAACATGCAAGCATAACACATAAGAAATCAATACATAACACAATGATTTATGTGGAAACCCAATTTGGGAAAAACCACTAGTAACATGCTACTTAATTCTCACTCTTCTGAAGTGATGCCCTATGAAAGGCCTACCTTATTAAAGGCTTACAACACACTGTTAAATGTGACCTTATTAGAGGATTTAACCACCCTAGTAGAAGTGGGCTTGGTTAAAGGACTTTAGAACATTCACTTGGAATGCCACCTTGTTAAATGATTTAAAAATGGCTATTAAATCAACCCAAGTCCATAGGATTTTTATATCTAATAAAATTGCTAGAGAGTATTAGAAAATATTTGACCTAACTACAACATACAACTTAACTTGTAGATCTCAGATCACTTCTCAACTCATACCATTTCTTGGCCTTCAATCTCTTTAACTCTCCAAACTTGCCCTCCTTTCAAGCTTAGTCTCTGTTGGCGATTTGAAAACGTTACCCATTTCCAATTACCCTAATGAGAACAAGATGCATCTAGGGGCAGCTAACTCCCATTATCAACACATCCATTCAGACACCAGGCCAACTATAAGGCATGACCCTTCTTCTTCTTCAGGCTCTGCAAAACCTAGGCGGGTAGACCTATAGATTCTTTATATGGTACCAGCTATCAAAGCATACACTGAATCTATTATGAAGCAGATAAAAAAAACCCCTAAATCTTCTACACTCAACCAGGAATCACAAACATGAAATAGCTAAGAACATAACTCATGAAACTGGCAAGCTAAGTGCGGGTTAACATTGAATAGCTTTCAACATAAAAGGGAAAATTAATTTAATATGTTGATATCAGCAAGACCCAAGTATGAGAAACGGAACTTAATGATCCTATCTTTGACCAGTGCCTTATCTATTGGGCAATTAAATGAATCATAACCATACATCTCCTGGAAACCTCAAACGTATCTCTACATTAAGATCCCTGATCTATCTTTCACCTTGTGAATAGACATCTGCTACAGAATGAATCTCATACTCAGAAAATCCTATCATGAAATCTGCAAACCCTGTGACAAATATCAAGCAATTACATGGTTCTTTGTTCCATAAGCAAGACATTTTAACCACATACATTTCAAAATGTAATGCAACCTAATTCATGCTCTTTGATCACAAATTAGAAGAAATAACAGAGCCATAATCAGGAGACAAGATTCAAACTGAACTTCAAACTTTTGTTGCACTTTATTTGTTTTCCTTGAAATCAAATACATGAAATGTACAGAAAATAACTCATAGATCACCCAACAAAAAAGAACTATCTGCAAAACTTAAAATGCTGTTCAATACAAGAAGAAATGCTGAAGAACGGTTTCTCAGTGCAAAAACTGGAACCCTTTCAATGGAAGCAAGAAAGAAAGATATAGAAGAGAAAGAATTCCTGGATCTATTCTAAAGATGACAAGTGTCCACTTGAAATTCAATCCTCTGTAACTGAATAACTTCTTCCTTCCATCTCCCATTCTGATTTGATTTTGTTTCATCATTAATCTGTAACAAACTTTGCAAAATATCATTGCGTAATGATGAAAACCCTTTACTTGCCAAAAAAAATCTGATTTCCCCATGAAAAAGCCAGTGAAAATGAGTTTTTACTAAGTAAATCAGGACAAATTCGACCCTAACTTCATTTCCACTATCTTTTTACTGATATCCAGGTCATTATCTTGACAAAAAACAAATCTGAACTTCCTGGTATGAATATGGTTGCACTTTAAGTACCTGATAGAAAACCTCATGCAGCTCAAACTAGCTGATACCTGTACAAAAACTGACTCCAGAATCGGAAAGTTCATCTTCTCTCGATTCCGGCGATATATAACACTTCATATTTTGGTTACCGAAAGCGCCTAAAATTGCCATTTGAAAATGTCCCCTCTGGCTAAAAGTTCATGCCTGCACTTCTTTGAATTTAAATTTCACAAAATTTAAATATTTCATAAAGTTTAAAACTTTACAAAATGAAACTCCTTTTATTTAAGAAGTAAAAATTGCATGCCAATGTTATGAGAAAATGATAATAAAATATTTAATTTTTTATTACTCTTTACATTTTCCTTGCTCCTTAAAACTGTAGTCAAACCTCTGTTGACCGATGCCACGTGTCGTCTCTTGATTCGCTCAGGCCTGCACCATCCGCCACATGGCACCTTCTCATTCACCAATTTGTTGCTAGGCAGGACCCGCTTGGCAATCTAACTCTTGCCGGATTTTGAGGTTTTTCGGCAACCTCGCTACCTCGCTAGCCGAAAATTCTCACCACTTTCCGGTGGCGAGTCGCTGGGTTTTGGACCTTTCCGGCAACTTACCTCCTGCTGACGTCATTAAGTTTTATATGCGAGTTTGTTCAAAATTATTATTGATCACCTTCACAGCTCAACACCCGAGTTGGACCCACCACACATGGAGCTCGGCTTTAAAAGCTGTGCGTCTTAAGACATTAACAATATTGTGTAGGATGCTATTTAAACATTTGAAATACCATTTCCCACTGAATGTGGGATAAATGGTTTTTCAACGTTTTCTGCATACTATTTCTTTCAAATAGTCCAGCCTTCTCTTTTCTTCACAGGTGGACTCATTTTAATATTTGGTGCAGTTGGATGTTGACTGCATTCTTCTTAATCATAGAAGCTCTTTTTACATGCTTTGTCCACAGTTTTTTCAAAATACCCTGCGGCTCGTGCATGGATTTACCTTGTTACATGGCGCTGATTGTTCTTAGCTCAGCGTGGGCCTTTTTAAACTTTGACAAGCGGACCAAACTTCTGAATGCGAGGACTTTGTTTTAATGGCTATTGCAGCTTCCTTGTTATTGCCAAAGTTCTCCTTTTTGTTACGCCATGAGCTTTTATTAAAGCCACAGGGTGCATTCAAAATAGGGTGCCTTAAGACATAGGTTGCCTTTTCAAATCGATGCCTCCTTGTTTCTACGTGGGACTGTTCTTCTCTTTGACTGGCTGCATCTGGGAGTCTTTTGTCTCTGTTTTTAAAAAAAATATCTCTCCCTGTGTCTTTGCAATTGGTGTGCTTCTTTAATGAATTGGCGTCCCCATTTTTTTTATATATGCTGCCCTCTTAACTATGTTAAAATGTGGATTTGTCTCTTTCCTTAAAACCGCTGAAATTCCCTAATTGCGTGGAGCTACTTCCTGTCAGCGTGGATTCCTCTTCTCTCTGTGCGTTGATTGTTGTTCTTTATGATGTCCCTTTTCCAAAAGGCATGGGACTGCTTTGATAATTGCTGTTGGTGTCTTTTTTGTCAATGCGTGAGACTCCTGCTGGATTGGCTGCGGCTAAACTATGCTAACTGGCACGTGGATTTCTCTTTGATGGCATCTTCTTACTGTGGATACGGACCCTTTGCTCATAATGCGTGAGTGGCAACTATTCTTGTCTTTGACATGGGGTGTCTTTCTATTTTAACATCTCCTTGTTGTATGCGTTGGGAAATTAATTATAATCAGCTGAGCATTTTTCCACATATGTAGGCTAATGCTCATCCACATGTCACAAGAGTAGATCTCAGGCTTTTTCAAGCAGCTCGCTCTACAAAGACTTGACAAATCCACTAGCTCAGAGCATTCTTCAATATACAAAACTTGTCAAGTTTATATGATCTGGGACCCATGACAATCTCTTGAACTTTGAGCATTCCTTAATTTGAAACCTTTTAAGATAGCTTAGACCCACAAAACATAGCTCCTGAAGCTCATCTATTTCACTTATGTCAAACTCTAGAAGCTTTGTAACATTGCACATTTCTGAGATGTTTTATTTTTCCAATCTTATTAGTCTGATGAATTTAGTCAGGCCCCAAGTGGGTCCGGCCTAAAAAAAATTTCGTTTCTAGATGACTGAACCTTCAGACTGCTCTATCAGTTATCTCAAATTAATTAGAACCAAGATCAACCATTAAATCAACATTTAAAACCTTAATTCATCTTGTCTTGTAACTTGTCAGTTTTCAGTCAGGAGGCTCTTTGATTGGCCCTAAAAATTGATCCAGACCTCTGACTGGGCTATGAAAACTGGCATACTGATTCTTTGTTCTGCATACTTCTAGCCTATCAGATCTCGTCTCATGATGAATCTTCAGTCAAAAGATATTGACTGTCAAAGCTACCCCTCTAGAATTACCTGCATGAAAACATGTTGCAAAACAACAAACTGGGTTATGATTTGGCTTGGAAAACTGGGTAAATGAGCACATGGGGAGATGAAAACTGGGGTGTTAAAACTCTGTCATAAGGTGAGTATGACTATGCAATTTTGGCTCATGAAAAATAACTAGGTGCAAATGGTGGACGTTCAAAGTAGGCTACTCAGAATTTTGCAACTGGACATGCTGACAGAAAACAATTTTTGTGAATGGAACTGATCTGGAAAAGTGTGCAAATGGGTTCGCCAAGATTTGAAAACTGGCACACTTGTAGTATTTTCAATGGAAAATATAGGGGAACAAACCATTTGACTTGACCAATCACGGGTTAGGAGTTATGATGCCATGAACAAGGCTGCTAATCAATCTGCAAATACTGACACCAGCAAAAGGTCAGAAATTCCATTTGGAATCGCGTTTGAAAACCACACAAACAGATTCGTCAAGAGTCGAAACTTGAAACATAACAAGTCTCTGACGTCAAAAATATAATGCAATAGGAATTTCAACATTTTGGTCAACTGGTCAAAAGTTATAGCACGTCAAACAGGCCTACCCAGAAATATGCACAAAGTGCAAAATCATGAACACAGGAACTGACCAACTTCGAGGGATTCAAAACCTAATCAAACGGACTCGAAATGACTCAAAATCTGAAACATAGGTTTTTGGGTATGGATATTAGGTACTCTCAAAGTGGCAAGTTATGATACAATTTTGAACAAAAGATATTCGGGTTCAAACACAACCTCCTGTCGCTATTTGACACTAGGGCAGAATTGCAAATTTGACAAATGCTTGAAACAGGACTTGGCCAAAGACTCAGAAAGTCAATCTAACTTTACAAAATTCTTAGGCATGCTGAATGGAAGGTGCCAGAAGCGTTAAACACCTTAGGGGTCTCAACTGGACAGCCGGGTACAATCTCATTTAAAAGCATTTATAGGGCTAATTTTTCTCAACAGGGTTCAAAATTGACCATGCAATTTTTAGTGCCAACAGTCTCCATGCTCAATGTACCAGTGAAATCATCTCTTCATGACCACTTGTAGAAGCAGAGCCTCTGTGGTCTTCCTTCTGCTAGATGTCTTCTCCTTGACATCCTTCTAACTACTTCATAGTTTGGCTCTTCAACAGCAATAGTATCAGCAACATTTGCTTCTTGGTCTATGACTCCTTAAATAGAAGTCTTTGATTTCTTTTTTCTACTCAATTCTTCCATTCTTTAATTTCAATTCGTATGGATTAGTTAGGATTCATCGCATCTAACCCATATTATGTTTCTTCTAGAAATTTCTTGAATAATCCCCTTGAATTCACTCAAAAATAGTTTACATAGAATTCTGTGCCACCAGCTCATCATCCTTATCTTTCAACTCATTTAAAAAATTCAAGGTAACCACTTTGTCAGCTTAGATTTGGAAAATCTTTGTCATTTGAAATAATGCAGCAGCTCAACACTATTAAAATACTGGTGCTTGGCACATACTCTGTTACTCAGAATCAACTTTGTTTTTCCTAATGCTCGACCCTTGAAGATCACTCAGCACAAACTAAGATTATTTGATGCTTGGCACTCAATCTTCACTCAGCACTTGAAGATCACTCAACATACACTAGAATTTTCTCGGCTTCAACTAATTTGCTTGGCACCCACTAATGATCTTAGTTTAAGCTTTGCAGACATCCTTGCTACAACTTCTTCCTCTAATGTTTCTAAGTGTGGCCAACCTCTGTATCTTTGAGTATGCTATCAATACATCATTTAACCATTGTCTTAATTGATCCTTGCACTTCATTACAACATCATAACTCAACCTTTCCCTTAGGTGCTCTTGTTACATCTTGTTGATAAAATCCTCTTCATCAATCAACTAAGTTATAGTACTTGGATATTATAAGAAAATATCATCCCTAAAAATAGCAGGTTAGACATAAATGACAAAGCAATGATTGAAAAAAATCTCTTAACAATAATCTTCCTCCTTTACAACAATGAGCTTTTCAATCAGATTTCCAACACTTCATAGCTTTATATAGGTTGTCTCTTTCTTTTATAAGAAGATCAATTTTCTCAATGGATTCTTTGAGATTCATCTTTAACTATTTCATATCCATAGAGATCTTACTCAATTGATTAAGAATCTACTAAGTAGCTGAGCTTTTATACCAATTGTTATAAATAGATAATACTGAGAAGGGGGCGAGGGGCGGGATAAATTAGTATACTACAAACTTTTACTCATAGCTAGATATTATTAATTACTTTGCAACATGCATATGAAAGTAATCCAATAATGTTGAATAGTAAATAAAACCATACACAAAGAGAACTCATAACACCATCTTTTGTTAACTAGGGAAACCCTGGCCAAGGGAAAACCTTAGTGGAGATGAGACCCACTAAATGATCCACTCAAAAAATCTTTTTAAGGATATTGACTCTATAAGGAGTCTATGAATTACATATAGTGTCTCGGTTCTTATTAGAGGACTAGGCCCTATTAAAAGCCTCAACCCTATTAGGAGTTGAAACTACAATTTTAACTATATGCAAGACGATCCCTTTTCCCTAACACGCAATTATAAAATATATTGCCTTTATACAAAATGAGATAGATACAAAAACATCTTTATTGCTGATTTTTGTACTTTGCATAGCTCTGATCTAACATCAAAATTTGCATCATAGATCTCTCACACAAATTCACATGTCATATACATAGCTCAGATACTCATCATTAACTTCTCTTTCACATTGCATCACATATATCACCACTTATTACTTCACATCTAATAAGCCTTTACTTATACTCTTTTCTTTCACATAAATACTTGTGCATTTGGCTTGATGCAATCACATGTTATACTAAATTAGGGTTAACATCTAGGATGTCATCCCTACATAAATAAGTAATTATTTCATGACTAAAACAATTCCTTAACACTTAATTCCCCTGTTTCTATTGTACTATGTTATATTGTGCATACTACCTTTACTTGTATTTGACCTATAACTTTGTCTGTACTATTTGTACTAATCTATGCACTTATGTACATCATTGTGACACTCTATTATACTTTTCCTTAACTTTTCATGTGCCAAATATCTTTATAGCCTCCATAATACCAAGAATTATCTCTACACCACTAGAGAAACTCTCTAACACTTAGACAATTTTCTATCTCTGACTATAGAATCTTGAACATTATATTCTGTCATCTCATCCTGAGATATATGTTGACATAAATGACAACCCTAACTCATCCTACCTTTCCATAGTGATAATAAAACTTTCTTCACTTATGTAATTCTTTCTTCCAAATGTTTTTCTTTATGAGATTTTGTCTTTTCTTATTGAACTTCTTTCTCATCCAAGGTTGAGTAATTGCAAAAAATGAAGTTAGATGGTATTGCTATAGATTCATCATCATCACTATATAATTATTTCTTGAGTTTTTACACCCTTTCTTTATATCCTTGCAGATCCTTTAGCTTATGAAATCTAACACATGGGATTCTCCACAACAAGGTATATGTATGATCATCCTTAATGCTCAGGTTGGTTTTATGTCATGAGAGGTGATTTCTTTGTAGAATTCTCAAAATTCATGCAACACTTTGTCATTCATTTGAAGAATCTTTAAGATGGTTTGATTTGACCTTATCTTCCTTGTGACCTTTCTATTTGGTATGATTATGAAAATAGATTTGCCAATATTTTGCACACGGAGATAAAATTGAGGAACCAAACTGGAATTCATCTTTATTTTCAATTCCTCGGTAGAGTCACCAAAATTTTGTTGGTAAAAAAAATTTCCACTATAAATACTTCTTCAAATATGACAATGTTCAACCAAGAAGCAATGTTGATGAAGGAAGATCTTGGGTCTTAGAGTAATCTTGCATCAACCATAAATATATATTATTTTCTATTGTAGTCAATTTTTCATGAAGTAACCATTACTAATTTTGGTTTTGTGCTATGCATGCTTACCATAATGATGAGGACCTATCCTTAATCCTTCCCCTAAGTGTGCAAGCTTTGATCATTTGTATTTCTCATGTTGTGAACCATTCTTTGTGGTCCCTATTTTCTATGTTTTTCCTTCTAGCAAGGTGTATTGTTTCTTTTGGTACAATTTCATATGTTTATGTGACATGTTGAGAAGTTAAGAGATGACTCCTAGGACACATGTGGATTTTCCTTCAAGTTCATAATTCTTTATCTTTCATTTAGTGATGGTTTTGGTTTACTCTTCCTAGGTTGGACATGTAATCTAATTAAATTTTCAACTAGCCAACTTGTGGCTTAGCTAGCTACATAAGAAGCTTTGTTAGATATAGAAGGGAGGCAAAAGAGGTTATGATATTTGAAAAAGTAGGAGAGGATGAAAATTTGGATTCTAACTTCATAAATTCATTGTATATGGCCAAAACCTAGAAGGCCTCACAACCAGGTATGTCGATAGACTTCTTTAATTACTACATCAGTGTGGTTGCCAATTGCCTAGCTTTATATCAATATTGTTTCCATAGTTTCATATGATATTTATATTGCTTCCATGTATAACTCTAAGTAGGACTTGTTGTATGTTTAAGTTCAAGTATTTCATCTTGAATTTACACTATCCTTGTGTCAAGTGTCAACCACAACAATAGTTGGATAGATTGGAGCTCAATCACTATCAAAATTTAATCTTACTTTACATTTGAGAGGGGAAACTCCCTCGTATGATAGGGGTATTTGTATTTTTTAGAAAGTACAAAAAGGATACACAATAAAACTAAAAAAAAGGATACAAAACAAATCTAAAAATAATGGTTAATATGAATATAGAACCCAATAGTAGACATATGACTACTAATTGAGATTCAAAAAAGATGACAATTTACAAGAGGGTTTTGAGAATATAGATGCAATGATGGTAAAAGCACTACAAAAATCTTGACATAGGAAGTAATAATATATATGAGTACATCCAAATCAAGATACTAGGAAATAAATGTGTTTCTTTGCACAAAGTCAAATGATCTACATAAATGCATAAAAGAACCACTTATTTAACATATGATAAACAAGTGATCATAATTCAGAAGGGAAATTCATACATACAAAAAAAAAATTATTCATTATCTTTTGAGAATAAAAAAAGTAAAAAACCCTTACACATAATATGAAACTATGATTTATTTAAAGTTTCACTAAAAATTTTCTCTAGAGTTTCCCCCCTTGCAAAAAGTCCTCTTTTTTAGATTACAAAAGACCTGTATATATAGGCTCTTCTTGATAATCAAATTGTAAAAACTTTTCCTAACTACTTAGGACAACCAACCAAAGTAAGTACTTAGGATAGTTATCCAAGTATCACTTAGGATAACTATTTAGCATAACTAACCATGTGACGACCTAGAATAACCACCTACCTCATGAAAGAAAGTTAGGATTTACCTAACTTTTACAAACATTGAACCCAAAACTAACTTTAGTTACAAATGTGTGACATACATCACTTTTGACTAAATGAGAATATTAAAACATACAACTTCTAAAATTATGATTTTACTAAAGTGCATATCCATCTTTATCTTCTTCTAAGAACCTAACTTTTAAGAACATGTTCTTCGTTTGTATTTGATAAACATATTTGGAGTTTGATTAAAACAAATCTTCACAAAAAACTCCTTTCCATATTCAAGGAACACATGGAAAAACATTGTAGTGAATCCTCCTAGAAAGATATCATCATGCTTCTAAGACCACATAGGTCATTCTTTGATAAATAGGGCACCAAAGTGTAGTAATATTTGTCACTAGATCAAAATAATTCCTATATATTTTTCCAATTTTCTATGCCCTCATTTCTTTGTACATACTCATAAAATCATTCACATTTTTTTCTCTTTGACTCTTCATTGTGTATGAAATTTCCTCAAGCTTTTTCAATAATGGAATATTATGTATCACTCTTATTTGGCCAAAATATCAACGCACATTTCATATTTACTCACCAATTTTTTTTAAATAAATACATTTGAAGGGACAACATCTTAGTGATGGATTAAACATCACATGCTAAAGGAGAGTTTAAGCTTAGAAACAATAAGCCAACTTTGACTTTAGCACTTTTAAGCAGTTAGTGTGTAATGTTTAAGTAGTGCTAACATCTCGTAGTTGTTATTGGTCAAATCAATTACCTTTCACATATATTTTCTACAATTTGCATCCATTAAGATGTCAAGTCCATCATGCATATACTTTCTATCTATTTCCACACTTTTTGTACATGTCTAAGAATGCATTATTGCCTCAAGGACTGTGAGATTTGGGATGAGCCTTTTTGAGATATTTTGTCAATTAAACAAGTTATAGTGTTCATGGTTCTCAATTTACATGCACATCAACCAAAGAGTTTCCAATCTCTATATTTGATAATAACCTTGCATCTACTAATATTGTATTCTCTAGGGATATTCTATTACTCTATCAAACACAAAAATGGAGGCTTTGTCCATGATTCCACAATTTGGCCTACATGTTGAACACTTGCATTTGTGAACAGAAAGCTAATAATATTTGAGTGTTCTTCACATTTTATTGAATGTTAATAAATTTTCATGAAGCCTCTATAGAAACTAACTATTGTAGTTACTGATTATTAAACACCTATCTAAAATTATTATTGTCAAAAATTAATTCATAGCTCTAATATCAAAAAATAACAAAATTGCAACTTCACCAATAAAACACAAAAAGAAATAATCAACAAAATGACACAATATTTTTGGATAAATCATGCCTAGAAAAATCCCTAAGGGAGAACTATTTCTATAGATGAGGAATTATATTAACTTAAGACAATCAAGAGATACAAAATTGCTTGCCTCTTATTGGTAGAACTCTAACAAACTCCCAATTTCTCCTACTGATATTCCCCATTGCTCCAATGCTATCACTATGCCCTTGCTAACACTACAAGAATATTTTGTATCAATGAAATAATTCACAAACTTGTGTTCTCCAAATTCCTCCTGACCCTCTTATTTACTACTCATGTAGGAAAACCAATGACCAAGATTGATTTTGTTAATTCTATGGATCATTGCAAACGTAGTTGCATTGTCTTTTTATTGGCATATGTTTTCCAATGACAGTGATGTCACTTTGACTTATATTAAGGAAGAGAGATGGAGAGACATGTCTCATGGTTTATCCATTATTATCTAATCAATATAATAAATACACACACACACACACACACACACACACACTTATTCTCATAGTTTATCCAACTGAAGCTACCAAACATCAACACTCCCTCTTATCTAGAGAGGATAAATACATAAACATACATTACCT
Source organism: Cupressus sempervirens (assembly GCA_028749045.1). NCBI lineage: Eukaryota > Viridiplantae > Streptophyta > Pinopsida > Cupressales > Cupressaceae > Cupressus > Cupressus sempervirens. Next base: position 830,380,263 of record CM053791.1, read on the forward strand.
AAATGTAATGTAAAGATATTGGGAGTAATGGCCTCCTTTATGTTGAGTTGCAAGATATTCACCAAATACTATGAGTAATGACCTCCTCAATGTTATCTCATATGATATTCACCAAGTACTTTGTGTAATGGCCTCCTAAACATCAATTTGGGTAACATTCACCATGTATTCAAAATGTTCATAAGGTATGTGCACACACATTCTCAAAATTCTTACCATATGAAGATCCACCATTCTAAGTAAAAATAATCATGATCAGCAGAAATATCATAAGATATCCATCATAATAGAAAATTAAGTTATTGTAAGATTGTCACCTTTAAGTAACTTCTACAAATACAAGTGATAATAATTTAGAATTCTTCACTTCCTCATTTTGTACGCAAGGGTTAGGCCCAAATACTCTTGAAGTATATTCACAAATTGTAGTCCTCTTGATTGGTACAATTTATTGATCACTGGAGAATCCATCTCAACATGGTCTTCTCCCTCTAAATCAATATGATTAAGATTATCAAAGGTTGACTAAACCATATGCTCTATCTTTTCCCTCTTTCAAGGTTTCCTCTAATGAAATGTCAGGTTCCCTTTGAATCTCAATCAATCTCTCTTTTTCTCATTACTTTTATTTGATGGCATGGTGATTAAGAGTATGAGGTAATCTTCATTTACACTTCCCAATGAAATGCCTCATACTAAAGCAGGAAAACAACCAACCATGAATACAAGGATAGACTACGCTAAGCAAAAGAGGAAAAAGCTAAACTAAGCACACCAAAATTGAAAAAGAAATTTATTTACAAAAGGTGAGGAGACCTCACTAGCAGAACCAAAACTAAAGAGAGATTCATACGTGACCATTTATAGGGAGAGGGAAATATGAACCTTTCCTATATAGAAGAAGATGCTCCACCAATTTGAAGAAGCATTGATAACTCCTAGCTACTCCTTCATTGTTGAGCTTGAGTCCAAAGACAATCTGCAACATGATGACCCACTGGGCCTTTCCAATTAGCCATGCCTCATTATAGATTTTTGATTTATCTATGCCTCCATATATATCCTTTCTTGTATTATCCACCTCTTGTGATGGAAGAGGATATTCAACATATTCTAAATTTACCACTAGATTATATTCCAAACTATTTCTTTCAGCATTATCATTTCTATTTGTTCATTTGCAAGCATTGTCAAAAATAACTTCTGATTTTGAACCAGAGCTGAAACATGCATCTCCATTTTCCACATGTTCTAACTTCTCTTGTGGAGAAGAAAAACAATCACCAAATTTTGTACATGCTACTGGAAAATAGTCACATGTTTTTTTTTTATTACCAAAAACATCACCTTATCAAAAATACCAACATTAGAAGTACTGTTAATAACCACTTTAGATTTCAAACCCGAGCTAAAACTGGATGATTCTTCATTACTCACAGACTCTAACAGAATTGAAAAATTTTCTTCATCTTTTGCATTTGTCAAACCTTCAAGATTTTCATCTAGATTTAAACCTTCAATATTTGAATCGACTATGGGAGAGGACTCACATATAATGGGTATCATGACTTGACTAAATTTTGTTTCAACACTAGAAAAATCTTCATTTATTTCTTTGTCTTGCTATAGTACTTCATTAACATCTGATACCTCTTGTTAAAAATCTACTATTGTATCAATTTCTTTATCAACATTTTTAGTAGGATGATTGATAGAAAACATCTCAGCCTTTCCCTTCACACATCTTTGATCAGAAAAATCATTTAGCATTATATTATCTTCAAAACAAGATATATCTGATATCTGATCTTTACCAGCCATAGTGAAAGAAGAATCTAGACTATTATGCTCTTCAATAACATTAAAAATTTCATTTCCAGCCTTGGGATAATTTTTAGGAAAAAATTTTGAAACTTCACTCACATTCTTTTCATCCATTTCACAACTTTCAACAACAGAAGGAAAAGAAAACATAGCCACATTTTCTTTTTCAATTTTGCTTACCTTTCCTTCATGATATTCAAGAATCTCCATAGGCTGGAAATGTTCTTTTTGCTGATGACTCATCCATGATACTTTCACTAAGGATGAAATAGGTTCAGGCTCTCTCGGAATAGGGAAGGTGAGAGGAGGCGAAGCATCTACTTTACGATTTGCACTAGTATCTTCATTCATGCTCATATCCTTTAACTGATAATATCTTTGTTTCGCTCTCCTCAACAAGTCCATCAATTGGGGATCTTGTGTGTAGCATAGATTGTTCTTCATAGCTCTGATTATGCTCTTTTTATAAGTAACCCAAAGACAACGAAGCATCAGATCACTTTTGGCATTAATTTCTTCCATTGATGGCATAGGCATTCCATCACGCTCAAAATTATTCCTTGATACCTTAGCTGCATCTGAACATTTCTATCTAAAATCTTGGAGAGCATAAAATCTCTTTTCAATCAGCTCCCACAATTCTTTAGATCGATGGTCTTGGGCTGCACACAAGTTGTTCCTTGTGGCATAGCTAATGCTCTTTTTATAGTTTCTCTCGAGTTGTTGAAGCATAGGATCGTCATCAATCACAATCTCTTCAATAGATGGAGAAAGTCTCGTTTTATATTTTAAATCATTTCTCAGAGGAATCTGACCTCGATACATTTCCTCAGATTATTTGTACAACAGAGTAACAAAAATTCGTATAAACTTCATCAAAGTAACAAGAAAGAGAATGATGTTACCTCCATCTCACAGGTCACTTAGTGTTTTGAATTGGCGCTTAAGTTGGCCTCTAATTCTGTATTTTTCTTTTTACCACAACAACCAACCTTCTAGCTAGTTCTCATTCTTTCAAAACTTCACTAGCTTTTCTATAATTAGAATTATTTCCTCACGAGGTTGCACCATTTCCCTCATGATAGGTAAAGAGACTAATTGTGAGCATTTGTCTTTTGAAATCTTTTATCATCACCAAGGTTCTACATTTAGAAACTTTATAATGCAATTCTTTCTTGACTTGTAAATGTGGGTTCTTTGAGAACGAAATCACCAATTGCTTAGGAAGCAATGAAAATAAATAATGTAGCTTGAAAAATTAATGTATTCTTCCTTCTTTAGTTACCAAGGTCTGTTGTATATCTTCAAACTCTAATAATTGATAGGGTTCTTTTCAAACACGGAGTCGCCAATGTAAAGATTTGGTTCTTTTGAACAGAGTCACCAATTGCTCTTGGAGCAATAAACTGTAAGAAGCTAGTTATATAACTGTGCTCTCCCTAGTAGAGTTGCCAAAAACTGTTGGTTAACAATTTTTCCTCCCATTAGATTTGCAATCTCTGACTCTTTTAGCACCCAAGGTGAGAGAACAAAAGGATGTCACCAACAATTGGGTTAGTGTAAGTCTTCTATCACTGCCCTCTGAATTGACAGGTACAACTCCATAATTGTGTTTAATCTTCAATGAATATGTTTTTCTTACTGATCATCAGATTATCTCATATGGTTTTAACCAAATTGCTCGTAGACACAAACAATTCAGGCAAGGATAAAGTGAAGATAATCTACAATGCTCAATAGAATGCTGATTATAGATCATCAAAAAGACTATCTTCTAACTAAACCTATCTATTCTAAGAATGCATATTCTACTAATGAGAACATGAGCAGAATTATACATGAATAGCAAATGGAATTTCTTATGCTACAACCTCTACTCATGAAATGGAATCCAAGCAAAGATCACAGTTTCATATACAATTGTACTTTCTATTCGAATGAATCTAACTAACATAATGAATAGGAGAAGAGTTATACATGATGGGTAAATAGAATTACTTTACTACAACCAAAAATGTGAAATGGAATTCAATATGCAATTACAATTTCATGCACAACTGTTCTTTCTATTCAAAATGCAAATATGAACTAAATGGAACAACAAACAAGAAAACCCAACCTTTGTAAATGGAATTACTTCTGTTATATTATCTAGTTTGCCGACCCTCTATACTAAATTCTTTACAAAATTTATAGATCTCTACAATACCAAGCTCGTAGGATCCAATGACCTTTCCTCTTCTTTGAATACAAAGAGACAAAATAAAAAGGAAAAAACTTTTCAAATATGAGAACTCGAACAGATCCTCATCAAACCAATATGATTTAACTTATCAGAGAAAGTGGCTCGAAATAAAATTGCAAGTTTCCTTAAATATCATATTTCCTCATCTATCACATTATGAATAAAGCTATGCCTGTGAATGAACTTTAAATTCATCAAATTCATACTCTGCTTCCTTTCTATGTAAAGCCAATATAAGTATGATCATGGTGACTTGATCTCTTGGTAGCATGCCATATTAGCTTGGGAGCCAATATATATCTACTTTATGATATGGAATCTCTGTGCAAAAACATCCTATGTTTGTTTCTTTATGCCAATCTGGAATCTAAGAAACATGTCATTCGACCTTACTGACAAAGTCCAGTCAAGGCTCATATTTGAGAATTTTATTTTTATTTTTCAATAACAAGAAGCTTTCCCTCTACATATTATCACATATTCTCAACACTTTTTGAATTCATAGTTGGTATATCGAGCCTTCGTTGATCGAGCATTACCAACAAATTCTTTGTCCATGCAGTTTGAAAGTAATTAATCTTGACATATGCCAATTTTACTTGACAAATTTTGAATGGTATATCACCTTTCCTTGATAGTTGAACATATTCCCATAGTGTCTTGATGAATAGCGGCAAAGTGGGAACCGTCAATGTGGAGTCTTAATATTATTTTCCTATAGTGCCATATCTTTTCGACTTCAAAGCAAAAATGCTTGCCATTTTCACCAGTATGATGATAAGACATTGTAGAATCAATCTATGTTTTCAAATAGTGAAAACCATCAACTTTATAGACTATGTTAAATGCATGAAGAATTCAGCTCTGCTAAACTAGAGGAGGTCATACGCAGGTTCAATAAGAACTTATCTGAGTTGCATATTCATTGTCCTTTTGATCACTTCTAATAACTACTTTTATTTCTCTGAGTTTTGTTCCATCTCATGTCTTTAAATGATCATTGGTTATGGAATGAACCCATCGTATACTTTGAGATGCTAATTCCATTTGCTTTATCTTCAAAGGAGGCTAGTCACAATTTGATCTTTACTTATCCCAAATTCTGCTACATAATGGAACCTTGCTCCAAAAAGACTTCAAATGATCTTAAATGCAATCCAATCCATGACTGTCTACGATTTGCTTTTGAAAATTAAATCAACCAAAAGATACTATGTTGACACATATTTGACGTTAACATAAAAAATTTGTACTTCTCGAGGAAACAACCTTTTATATCTTATGCTTGTGGATAGTATCATCATATGAGAATGCAACTGTAATGCCATCCATACTTTTAATTTCTCATTCTTCAATCTTTTAGGACAATGTCTAATGATCCTCTTATCATGTAGATTTTTTTTTAAATATAAAACAAAGTCTTCACTATAATTTGTGCTTCTCTATTATCAATGCATTCATTTAGTATAAGAGAGGCCTCAACAATTGAATGCACACACTATCACATGGAATAAAATATGAATCTTTCAATGTCAATTCTGTTAATGTGTCATTCATATGAAGACTTTTCATCTGAGACTTTTTGAATGCCTGGAAACTATAATTTCCAATCATTCTTCTGCTGAAAAGATCATCAATTGAAGAATCATAATCTTTGTTGGGTTGGGACCTACAACTTACCCAAACTGAGGACATAATGAGACTTTAAAAACATCCCACCTGACTTGAAGCAAGAAGACAATGAAAGAGAAACCCCACAAAGATTTCCTATCCTAGAGGGGACCAAGACCTAGACATAATCAGACTTGACAAGACCACATGACTTCGATATTGCCAAAAAAAAATGGGTGATTGAAAGTCAGGCAACACATTGTTACTCTCTGACCATTGTAGTAGTGATCTAAATCTCTTAATAGATTTGGCTTAACAACTATTTGTAAATCCTCTAACAAGGTGACATTTCTATTTGAAGTGTCTTAAAGGCCTCTAACAAGACCACTCCTAATAGGGTGATCAAACCCTCTAAATAGGGTCACACCTAATAGTGTGTTTTGTAACTTTTAACAGGGTTGGCTCCTAACCGAGCTCACTTCAGTAGAGTGAAAATGACCAACTAGTTGCAATTGGTGGTTTTTACCAAATTGGGTTTCCACGTTAAATATTGGTGTCACTTGTATTCATTCCATTTCTTTTATGACTATGAAAATAAGTTAAATTTAAGGTTAATCACATTAACATTAGTATATTTAGTTATTTCCAAGTTGAAGTTGATTCTCAGTGCTTACTGAATTACAACATTTACTAGTGTAAACCGAGTGCCTGTGTTTTTACCGAGTAACAACATAATACAATTTGATTAGAGTTTATGTTTTTATTTCTATTTACATCTAAGGGATTTGGGATCTATTTTACAATAATGGAGTCACGCTTCCCCTCTCAGTTACTCCTCTTATATTTCCAACAACTGGTATGAGAGCATTTTGGTGCTTGGAGAGAAGGTTTCAAGGACCTAAGCTAAGGATCATGATGTCTTACAAAAGAGAGATTCCCAAGTTGAATAGAGAAAACTTTGTGGCATGGTAAGACTTTATTAATGATTCAAGTTTGAAATACTTAAACATTTCTTACAAAGCTCCTACTGTAGAACCAGAATTAGTATGCAAAGAACATTAACAAATAAAGTAAACATTCACAAACCAAAAACTAAATTCACATATATGCTTAGACAAAGGAAGAAAACAAGAAGTGCAAACCTCACAAGAAAAAGCACTCCATGCTTTCTTGATTCTGTAGATGTGTCCTTTTGTTGTGGATGTATGCTCAAGATGCTCAAAAGCTGCTTCAATGGAGATGGGTAATGGCAAATTGGTAGCTTTGTGAGCTCTCAATTTGGCATTATAAGGGTATGGTTGATGGCTTTGGTTCTCAAAATAGCATGGTAACTTTAGCTCAAAGATTGTTGATGAAATGGCTTGGGATGGGATTCAATTTATAGGCTAAGTGGTAGAGGGATGGAGGGCTTAGATGCAAGGATGGATGAAGGCTTAAGGAGGGCTAGGATGCACTCAAAGGAGAGCACATGGATTGTACTTATTTAGAACCAATGGGAAGGTGACACTTGTCATAAGGAGGATGAGTGTGAGAGGGTAGGGTAAAGGGTTGGTTAAAGGCATGATGAGTGGGGTTGAGTATGTAAGGGGGATGTAAGAGGAATGAGTGTGGAAGAGGGAAGAGTGTGTAAGATGGATGTAAGAGTCATGAGTGGGCTTGTAAGAGTCTTTTATGTTTTGTAAGAGCACTCATGACTTAGTGGTTGGGTTTTTTGAGGGGAGACTTTGGTTTGGATTAGGAAAGTCTTAAACTTGTTTAAGGAATGTGACAACATTAGGGGGTGGATTAGGCTTGGGTTTAGGATTAGATTAGGGATGTTAGAGATGTGCAAGTGGATGGCATTAATGAGGGTGGGTGAGTTAGTGGCTAAGCTTGGTTAGTATGGGTGGATGGGGTGGATTAGGCTAAATGGAGGATTAGAGATAGGTTAGGGGTTTTTGAATTTGAGGATTTCATTTATCAAATAGATTTATTTAATAAATGGGGATTTTTGGAATTAGATAGGAGAAAAGGATTTAATTGATAAATAATAGATTATTTGATTTATCAATTAGGACTCTAGATGATTAATTAAATTAATCAACTAGGGGATGACAAAGGATTAATTAAATAGAAATTTAATTAATAATGCCTTTTTAGATAACTAAATAGGATTACTAAAATAGTGTAATCAAATTTAGGTGTCTACACTTACTAGTACAATGACTATAGAAGAAATTGTTGAATTTTTTTTTTTAATAATATCATGATGATTGACATAGCATCAGCTCTTAACTATGTTGAATTTGATGAGGTCAAAGGTTACACTACTACTCATGAAATGTGGACCAAATTGAAAGATATCCATGGAGGTGATCACAATTCAAAAGGAGCCAAGGCAAAAATCTTGAGAAGCCAATTTTATCAAATGAAGGTGAGAGAGGATGAAAACATTACAAAATATGTTGAGCAAATTAAAAAAAGTGTAAGTACAATCAAAGAATCTAGAGGAGACATTGAAGAAAAAATAATTGCAAGCAAGGTACTTAGAACCCTTCTTCCTATCTATGTAATTAGAGTGTCTGCTATTCAAGAGATGAGATGTGATCCAAATAATAAGATAAATCTGGATGCTCTAGTGGGAAGATTGATAGCATTTGAACTAGATAACTATGATAATTATACTCCTAGTTCTAGAAATCTTGAGTCTGCATATGAAGCTAAGGTATCACTCAAGAAGAAATCAAAAATATCTAAAAGAAATCAATCTAAAAGTGATGAGGAAGATAGTTCTGATAGTGATCTTGAAGCCATTGAAGCATTTCTTGCAAGAAGGTATCCCAAAGGAAAAGGAAAGTATAAAGGTAAAATCCCTTTAATCTATTTCTCTTTTGAAGAAGTTGGACACATTGCTGTAAGGTGCCCAAATAGAGAAGATAGAGATGAATAGAAGAACAACATGTAGAAAGGAAAGAATGATTTCAAGAGTTTCAAATACCACAAGCATAAAGGTAAGAAATCTTGTTTTATAGCTAAAGATTCAGATAGTAGTGAAGATGATCAAATTATATATATTGTTGTAAAAGATGAATCTGATGATGAAAGAGATAAAAGGGCACTTATCTCTCATGTTAGCAAGAATGACACATGGATTATTGATAGTGGGTGTTCACATCATATGACTAGTGATAAAAAAATTTTTGAACGCATGGAACATTATGATGGTGTTAGTGTGATATTTGGAAATAATGAACCTTGTTGCATAAAGGGAAAAGTTTGTATCTCACTAATCAATGAACCTAGACATGATAATGCTTATTGGGTTGAAGGACTAAAGAATAATCTACTGGGTGTGGCATAGTTGAATAACATTGGATTCAAGATAGAATTCATGAATAGGAAGGCCAAGTAGTTGGATGGAAAAGGAAATTTGGTTGGGTCTCACAAACAAACAAAAATGTAATCTATTCTACCTAGATCCCAGTAAAAGTTCATGTTTGATTGCTCAACTAGAAGAAAGCTATTTGTGGCATATAAAATTATGCCATGTAAACTTTGATAATATAATCAAGATAATAAAGAAGAAAAGAGTAAGAGGTATTCCTAGTCTAAGGAAACTTGATATGGGTCTATGCAAAAATTATCAAATTGGAAAGATGGGAAAGACTAGTTGTAAAAGAAAGAACTATCATTCAAAAGAACTCTTGGATTTGGTTCATACAGACCTTTGTGGACCTATTGGAATAGAGAGATATAGTGTAGAGAAGTTTCTTATTTTATATTTTGATGACTATTTCATAATGATGACTATAATGTCTCTAAAAGAAAAATATGAAGCTTTTCAAAAATTTAACTCATATTTGGCAAGAGTAGAAAAAGAAACTAGAAATAAGTTGAAGTGTTAAAGATTAGATAGAGGTGGTGAATTCATTTCCAATGAGTTCAATGAATTCTGCCTTGAAAGAGGAATTAAGAGACAAGTGTCAGCCCCTGTTACACCACATCAAAATGGTATAGCTTAAAGAAGGAACAAATCCATCATGGATTGTGCAAGATCCTTGATGATAGAAAAGAATGTTGCAATCAAATACTAGAAGGAAGCAATCAATACTATAGTGCATACCTTGAACAGAATGATCCACCTCACAATAGGTGTATAATAATCATGCCCAAGGCCATACTTAGGAATAGTATATTCAATCTAAGGACTATTTTCCCCACCATGAGGTGCATTTAATTTGCCAACATAGGGATGTATACTTGAAATGTTTAGCACAATATGTGCACTAAGTTTCTTAATGAGTCATTATGCTTATGCTGCAAGAAAGTAAAATGCAAGGAAAGAACCTACACTAGTGTTGCAAGAAACTAACACAACTCTTCACTAAAATGAATGATAGAAATATAATTGAATACTAACTTATATTCCAAATCAATTCATCTACTATAACTATTCTTACAAATGTTGTAGGAACACTCACAAAGTATGATGCTACAGGAAGGAACTTTTAACTTTTACCTACAATACTAGAAATACTAAAAAAATATGTACTACTCTAATCTAATCCACCTCCCAAGTGGGCCCCCTTGGTCAGCTTCTACTAATCTACTAATACAGAGTGTAAACCAAGAGCTATTTCATTATGTTCCAAAAATTCCTTACATGAGAGTGATACATAAAACTGTAAAAAAACTTAGTGCAAGAGTTAACAGTTTCTTTTAATAAACTTTCTTCTAACCCCTAAACACCATTGATCTAATCCCTATAAATAGAGGATCAAAAATTATTCAAAAAATAGGAAAGAAAACAAAAAAACTATAAATCTATCAAAGAGAAAGAAGGAAATAGTTCACGGTATGAGTAACAAAGTCTGGGAAATCGATTTGACACAATAGTGAATGCAGAGAAAATATAGCAATTCTTCATAGCTCCTCCTTGGTAGCTATTGTGTCTCTTGGTACTATTATGACTTCTTCCACTCCTCCATGGCTGAACCTTAATGTTTTATCCTTGAATTCCATCAACCATCTTCAACTTACTTTGCCAACAAGTTAGTTATAATGCAGAGATATTTGCAAATAAGCATAATCAAATTAAATCCAAATATTAGAACACACATTTTGATGGTTATATGAAATACTATATTATATATATATATATTATTGGAAAAATATGACATACTATCTACCCATAGGTTAATGGTTCTATTCTAGATTTTAATTATCAGTTCAGGTAAACATAAGTTCACAAATATCTTGGTTGTATTAAAATAGAGTATTTAAAATTATCATAAAATAGAGGCAATAATTAGCCTCATCATCTACCCCCTTGTAAATTGATGCTTGTCCTCAAGCATTGCATCTCCTAGTTAGTGATTTGAATTCTCCAACATCAGTCCTTCCTCTCATGCTACTTTTGAAGGTGTAGTAGAATCCTCATGTTCTCTCCCAAACTTTCGTTCTATTGTCCTCTTGTAGCTTGTCAAGTCTGTTAGCATTAATATCATACAAGGGCCACATGAGCATTAGAGGTTGCATTTCAAGTGGGAACCATAGTTCTAGCCTAGCCTATTTCCCCAACTATATATACTTTGGAACTTGGTGAAGGGTGGCCTCTAGATTGATAGGACTGTATGGCTATGATCTTTTGAGTGTCTCAGGTAATCTACCCCACCTGCTTTTAACACCAACCATGGCTCTTTGAAAGGTAAAGTAAGGTAGGTTCTCATATTCTACATAGACCTTGGCTCTAGTAGTGAAGATTTTTTCCCTTGCCCCCTTGTTCTTATCCCCATAAATCAATCTAAAATAGTCCCTAAGAATTTACTTTGGTTTACTACTCTCAGCTCTCAATAACAGGGGCTCTGTTCTTTTCTCATCTCTATAATTACTCAATTTTCTATCATAATTAGCTTTATTATGCATCCAAGAAATCAAAGCCCTCAGATGTATATCCCCTATGTAGAGTAAAGGATTCCATTGGGTTTTTGTTGGAATGATAAAATTGTGCACATATAATTCATAGAGTAAGTTTTGCTGCTAGGATGGTAGAGTCTGGTATAACCCATAGAATTCCTAAGCTGATTTAAATTTTACATTTATGTTCTTGAGGGTTAGCATAAGTTGGGATAAAAGGAATTGTTCCTTTAAACACATAGCATAAATCCAAGGTGGTGGTTTGAAAGCAAGTGCTTGAACAACCAATTTGAGGGCATGATCCATCCTTTGTTTTTGGTTTTCCAATTGCTCTTTCAAATTTGTAATCTCCTCACCTTGGGACACTATGACTTTCTTCATCTTCTTCCTCTCCTCTTACCATAGGGTTGCAGGAAGCATATGTTTTCCATACAACTAGAAAATAAGTTTTTATAGGGTAATGGAACCACTATCCTCTTCATAATTGTGTTTCTTTTTCCTCTGCTCCCTCCATGACTGCTCTAAGAAATTTGTAAGCCATGTGGGCTTGTAGGGAATTAGGCCAATTTCTTTACAACTTTGAGTACCTTGTTGGCTTGTTGGGGAATCATTTTGATTTTCATTTACTTCAACCCTACATTCCTCATTAGGGTTTTTAGGAATGTTTGAATTTTTAAGGTGAGGATGAGAGTCATCTAAAATAATTTCTACTAGGGATTTTTTAGTGGATGATTTGGATGGAATAGATTGAGCTTCTACTAACACTTTAGAAGTTTTTCACCTCATTCTAGGACTTCTTGTCACACAAGTCTCCTTAGGTATCATAGCCTTCTTCCTACTACTTCCTTTCAGTGTCTCTGCTGCAAGAGTGACTAATGTAGGACCAATCTTAGTTTTCTTTTTCTTTGCAACTACAAGGTTTGGTTTTTCTACTACCAGAGCTGAGGTCTCTTCTTGTAATTTTTGTTTTCTCTTTTCTCATGTAGAGATAGGTATTTTAGTCTCTTGAACAGGTAAGGGCACATTTTATTACATATTCTCTTGCACATTGCCTTGCACATTGTTAGCTTCAGCACCTTGAGTGCTTTGCTCAGTAGGTTCATCAATGAGAGCTACATTTTCTTTATTGGGCTATTTATTAAGGACAGCCTAGGTTTGTAAGGTTTTAGCTTGGAAAAATTCTACCCATGACATGGGAGAGGGATCCCTAAGTGATTTCTCTATAAGAAATTTGATTAGGGCATGATGGGTGACAAAGTTGTCCTTCCCCTTTTGGGTTTCTTCAGCACTAACACATAACATGTTATACAAGAAATTGGGAACATTTACTAGATAATTGTGCCTTATGTAATTGGGAAATTTAAAATGATGTACATGCAAATATGAAAATCTTCCTTCACAGGTTAGGTACCTGATAATGTGCATAACTAGCTTGTTGTATGGAAACATAAGAGACGTCCTTTTGCAACCTTACTTGGTTATATCTAGCTGAGGATCAGTTGGTATGATAAACTGAGCCCTTGTTGATCTTGCATCATGCATATGAGGGTAATTTTCTCCTACTATTGGGAACACAATTACTTCTAGTATTTTCTCTTTTGTAGAAACAACTATCAATCCCCATACAATAGCTTCTCCCTCATTAAATGTTCTTGTAAATTTCGTGACTACTTCTTCATCAAATGCTGTTAGACTTAAGAAATACCCTAACCAATCACACACATTAAATCTTCTCACTATCTCTATGTTTGAGAGTATAATAGTATGCTCCACTGGTTCTCATCGCTGCAATTGTCCACCCATTTTTGCTTGACAATTTCCCTCTTTTCTCTGCTTGCACTATTTTCCTCTTCCCTCCTATGAATTCAAGCTTTCTTTTATTTTTTTAACAAATCCATTTTCACATTTCACACTCTTTTCTGCTAGTTAATGTCATAAAAATTTGTTATGAGAAATAATAATGTAATTTAATGAGAGTAAATCATGGATATGTGAAAATTATTCGAGAATTGAATTCAAATCACTTGAAAATTAAATTTAGGTCACATCATAGCCTGACAGTAAGGAATCATTTAGGAATAAGGGTACAATGCCTAGACACTTGCATACTTATAGAAATTGAGTTTTAATCAATAAAGGGAGTGTAAATATTTAGAAAATCCTAATGAATAAATAGGAATGTCATTGGGTTTTTGTAACCTTCCCTACCCCCTACAAAACATGGACAAGTGTCCACACTTGCCATACTTAACACTGGGTATGGAACTGACATAACATTGCAATAATATAAATAATGTAGTACTAGATATAAGAAATGAAATCTATGTACTATAAATGAATAAATATTTGAAAAGTTTATACCTACTAGTTGATATACATCAGCAGTGACAACATACATCAACAAACTAGCAATGTTTATTGAAAGCATTGTAAAATGATGACGTAGAAGGTGGGTGGGTGGTAGGTAAAGAAATGAGATGAGTTGGAAAAGAAGAAATTAGAAAGTGAATGGAGAATTTTGGACTTTATGTGGGCATAAATTTTTTTATTATGGGCATGCACAAAGAAATTAGTATTGAAGAGTTGTAGGTAGGAGGTCAACACCTTCTATTGTAGGAAGTGTTACCTGTTGTTCATTTTAAGCTGGCTATTAAAATTTCTACAGGAAGTCCTCTTTTGTTTGGGGTCATTTATATAACTTGAGTTTGTGTTCATTGACTAAAAATGTAAAAGACATTGGATCAATGGTACTTATCTAGATGGCTCCATTCACAAATACATGGTTTATTTCATAGGGACCCAACCATCATGTCTACAGCTTGCCTAACATATCTTTAAATCTGGAATCATATAGCAATGCCCAGTCACCAATTTGAAATTGGTTATTCTTAATGTGGGAATCATGCCATTGTGTCCTTTGCTTGTGTATGATTTTGGTTCATTCCAGAGTAGCCTCATGCATTTCATTAAAAGAATTAAGATGCAGAAGACGTTCTCTCTATGCTGCAAGAAGTTCAATGTTCAATTCTAATGCTATTCTTAAATTTTTATGTTCAAATTCAATGGGGAGTATTGCTACTTTCCCATACATTAGCTCAAATGGTGTGAACCATGTAGTAGTCTTCTATTCCAATCCCTTCGGTGCAAATGAATTTTTTTTGTTAAGATGGCCTCTATCTTTCAATTTGTGACTTCTGCTTGTCCATTATCTTGAGGGTCATAGGGGCTTTATTTTTGGTGTCTAATATTATATTGTTTCATAACTTCTATGATCAGATTAGAAGTGAATTAAGCACCTTGGTCAGTGACTAGTTCTTTGGGTACAACATAGTGAGAAAAGATATCATGATACATAAATTTTGAAACTTTGTGATCACTAGCATGCTTCATTGCTTTGACTTCAACCCATTTTGTCAAGTAGTCAGTGCACACAAGGATATATGATTTCCCATTGGATGAAGGATCAATTGGACCAATGAAATCCATGCCCCATTTATCAAATGGTGTTAATGCCAGTTGTGGATTGAGAGGAATTTCATCTATTCTTGTTGGTCTGCCCATCCTTTGACATTCATCACACTTTCATGTATAGTTAGCTGTATCTTTGTGAAACATAGGCCAATAGTAACTAGTTGTTAGAATCTCCAATGTTGTTCTTTTTGCTGCAAAGTATCCTCGACGTGGTTCATTATGACATGCATATAGAATGTCATATGTCTCATCCTCTCTCACACATCTCCTCATAACTTGATCAAGTCCATTGTAAAATAAGATATTATCAATCCAAGAGAAATAGAAACTTTTCTCTACAAGCAGCTTCTTTTCCTTGTAAGAGAAATGTGCTAGAATTTTATTAGATACAATGTAGTTTGCAATGTCTACATACCATGGAGTTTGGATAGTAATATGAAATAAATGCTCATCTAGAAATGCATAATCTATTAGAGTAGTTTCATTCTCATCATGGTGGATTCTTGATAGATAATTAGCTACCACATTGGCTCTCCTAGGCTTATCAATAATGATGATATAAAATTCCTGCAACAATAGTAGCCATCTTGCTAACCTACCTGTAATAGTAGGTTTGTTCATGAGGTATTTAATTGCTACATGATCAATATGAACAAATATGGGATAGCTAGTTATGTAATGCCAAAATTTGTTCAAAGCATAAAATACTGCTAACAGTTCTTTTTCAGTCATTGTGTAGTTTAATTTTGGTCCATGAAGGCTCTTGCTAACATAGTAGATTGCATTTTCAAGATGTTGGGATTTTTGTCCTAGAACTGCACCTATGGCATAGTCAGAAGCATCTATATGTATGTGAAAAGGAAAACTCCAATCAGGACCCCAAAGTATTGGTGCAGTAGTCAACAATGCTTTAAGCTTTTGAAAGTAGTTGTCACATTCCTTTGTCTAGGTAAATTCAACCTCTTTGTTAAGTAGGGTATAAAGAGGACTAGCTATCTAGCTAAAATCCTTAATGAATCTTCTATAATAACCAGCATTTCCTAAAAAAGATCTGACTTCTTTCTATTTTGTAGGAGTGGGGAGTGTGAGAATTACCTCTACTTTTGCAGGGTCTACTTGGATTCTAGCTTCAAAGATAAAATGTCCCAATACTATTCCTTCTTGCATCATCAAGAAGCATTTCTCACTGTTGAGAGATAGATTATGCTCTTCACATTGGATGAGTACCTTCTCCAATTTCTTCAAAGCTTCCTCAAATGTGACACCAAATGTAGTGAAGTCATCCATATATATCTCCATGCAGTCATGTGATATATTAGCGAAGATGCTGATTACAACTCTCTAGAAAGTAGCTAGTGCATTACATAAACCAATTGGTAATACAAAATAAGCATAAGAACCCCAAGGACATGTAAATGTGGTCTTCTCCTAATCTTTTGGAGAAATGCTTATTTGGTTGTATCCACTGTATCCATCAAAAAATGAAAAGTGTTTCTTTCTAGGAAAAGTATCCAAAACCTGATCAATAAAATATAAAGGAAAGTGATCCTTCTTTGTGGAATTATTTAATTCTCTATAGTCTACATAGATCCACCACTTCCTTCCTTTCTTAGGTATTATAACTAAGGGTGATACCCATTTACTATTGTAGACTAGATACATAAATCCAACATCCAACAATTTTTGCAACTCTCTCTTAACTATTTCACGCAATGTTGGGTTTATTCTCCTTTGAGGCTATTAGAGTCACAAGCTCTATTCATTGATATATACATCCTATGGGTGCAAAATTTAGGAGTCAATCCTACCATATCCTTATAACCCCAAGCAAAGGTTGTTTCATATTGATTGAGAGCTTGGTTAACAATTCCAATTGGGATATGGACAACTTCTTGTTTACATGAAGATTATGACTAGGGGAAAGTTCCACAATAGTTGTTAATTCCACCATTGACACTTCAGATATTGGTCTTATAGATACTTCTCTTAGCAATAGCTAGTCAATTATTTTAGGAGTTGTTGGATAAACACAATCTTCATAGGTACATAGTTGTAAGACATAACTTTCATCAATATCTTTGGCCACTATACACTCATTGGGGAGAATTATTTGTATTATATCATCTTCTTCCTGTATTTTTAGAAAAGATTATCTATGCAACATCATGAGCTTAGCTGCAAAATTCAGTTCTTCCTCTTCATTTCCTAAATCTAGCCAAATAGGTTCTCCCTAATATAATTGGGGTTGGGTAGGTGGATATAGCTCTAGCTTCCTTATGTTTTGACCATTTGAAATTGTCATATTGCTTGATCTACAACTAATTTTGGCATCAATAGTGGCTAATCAGGGTCTTCCTAATATGACAAGATAGCTAGTAAGTTTAACTTTGGGTGATAGGATAAGAAAATTAGTAGGATACTCCCATGAATCTAAAGTCACTATCACATCTTCTATGAGACCATCTGGAGTGACAGTTGAACTGTCTGCAAGTTGTAAAACTGTGGGAGTTTTCCTTAAGCCCTCCATGCATAACCTACTCATTGTATCTTTGCTCTTTACATTGATTGCTGCTCCAAGATTAACTAAAGCATTTTTCATAGCCTATCCATTTATGATCAAGTTAACCACTAGACTACTAGGTTCTGAATACTTTGGTGTTACTACCTTCCCTAACATGATATTTGCTAGTTTCCTGACAACATGAACATTCTTAAAACATGCTTCCTTAATAGCTTTTCCATAAAGAGGGACATCCTTGATAGCTTGAAACAAAGGAATTTGAACATGCATGTTTTTCAGCTACTCAATAATATCAAATGTCTCTTCCTTTTGGGGTATAGATTTCTCTTTATCTATCCTATGTGGAAAAGGAGGATTCACTATAGTATGGTTAGTCATCTTGCTAGATAAATTGGTTGTTATAATTCTTTAGAATAATTAAGAGGGGGGGTGAATTAGTTATTCAAAGTCCAATAATGTCCAATCAAACTTTCTAATAAAATAGAGGGTGATTCAGAAGTACTATCCATTTTACTTTCTTATCATGCATGCAATTAAACATTAAACAATCATGAAAAGTAAACATGCATCACACCATAACACAACGGATTTTGATGACCCAAAAACCCTCCAGGAATAAGAAGGTAAAATTGGGGTGGGGATGACACCCACAAAATAACTGTGCAATTTTTTTCAACCACTTATGATGGTCTGCCCTGTTAAAGGCTTTACACACTGTAAGATGTGACCCCGTTAAAGGATTTCTACACCCTGTTAGGAGAGTGCCCTATTAGAGGACTTAAGAACATTCAACTTAGAATGTCACTCTATTGAAGGATTTACATAGAGCTGTTAGGCTCACCCAAGTCCATGGGATTTATAGTCACCTTCTCAAAAGAATCTTTTATCCCTCCTAAGGATCTCCTATCCTCCTCTTAAGGATCTCTTTATCCTTCTCCTGGGGATCTTCTATCCTTTTCCTGAGGCTTATCCACCTAGCTGTTAAGCTAACCTAGCAATGTAGGATTTCAATATCTAATACAATGGTAAGAAAGTATTAGAAGGGTTTTGACCTGATAAAGATTGCAACCCTATCCTTGCAGATTTCAGACCACTCTTCAGTTCTTTTCTTTGCTTGGCTTTTCTTCCTTGCAGTGTTGACAGCTTGTTCACCCTTCAAGATTTGTCTCCTTGAGTTCTTCCACTCATAATGCCAATGCACTCTATGGTCACTCGATCAACTCAGAGTCTTGATGCTCTATCCTTACTCCTTACTGTTTCTTCTTCTTGACACTTCACACTAGCCTTCTCTTGGCTTCTTCACATGACCACTCTTCTGACCAACTCCCTCTCACACTCACGCTTGATCTCTAACCTATAACTCCTTATAAAGAAGTTTTTTTCTTCATTTCCCACCCAAATCTTAATTTGATCTTGAGAAAATGGTATTGTTTTCCCTCCAAATTGCTTCTTCTAGAAACTTCATGATAATTCATTAACATTCGCCTTGAATTGGTTTGCATGGTTTACATAAAATTTTGTAACATCTACTCATCATACTTATCATCCAACTAATTCAAAAAATTTGATGTAACAAACTTATCATCACTGATCTGGAAAATCTCTCTTAACAAATAATGCAGCAACTCGGCATTATTGGTTTACTAATGCTTGACACCTTCTGTGTTACTCAGCTCCCTATATTTATTGATGCTTGGCACCTGAAGAATTACTCGGCATCCATTACCTTTTTTTGATGTTTGGCTCCTAAAGGATTCTGTGTTACTCAAAACCTAAATAATCACTCGGCTCACACTGAAGTTGAACTTGCTTGGCTTCAATTGTGAGTTTTCTCAGCTCTAACCAGCTTACTCTACTTTCTCAAATGAACTTAGTTAATCCTTACATCTTTAATGTGTCTTAGTGTGTCCATCCTCTTAGATTATGTCATCAATACACTATTTCATCAATGGCTTAGCTGATCCTTATACTTCATTACAACATCATAACTTCAACCTTTCTCTAGGTGCTCTAGTTACATCTTATTGATTGTCACCTCCTTGTCAATCAACCAATTGATAGTATTTGGATCACTTAAGCAATTTTCATTCCTACAAGTAGAAAGTTTGACATCAATTACAAAACAATGATTGAAAAAATTCTTTAGCAATTCCATTCTTCATTCATGATCTTTTCAATCATTTCCAACAATCTGCCTCTTTGGCATTGATGGCAAACCAAACTGATCAATTGATTGAGCTGATCAACTTAGTTACCACCAAAATTATATACGATTTTTTTTTTGGTATATAACTCCCTCTTTTTCTGATACAAACTAAATCCTTTGTTCTGCTTCTCCTTCTTGATTACTGTGTTCTTACTTTGTATTCCTGATCCTTCCTTCATACTTGCTTGCTTATCAGTTTCTTATCTCATTTGAATCTCCCTCTTTCATCTTTCCTTTCATACATTCTCATACTTCTCCATATCATTACCTTACATTGATCAATTTCTAATAAATCTCCCTCTTTGACATAAATGCCAAAGATGTAGCATCTTCAACATGCTAAATATAAGCTTTGCATCTCATGTTTTCTCCCTCTATCACCATGCTTGTGACTGATCTAGAATTTTTGTTCCTATTGTCATCGTCTGCATCATTCTTCTGATATTTTAATGATCTACTCCTATTGATGTAGGGTAGCTTCTTTGTTCCTTTAGACTGCTTGAGTTAGGGACATTACCCCCAACTCACCTCTAAGATATTCGTAAGGATCCTTAGGCAATGGTTTGGTGAAGATATCTGCAATTTTTTACTTTGTGTGAATGTACTCCATATTCACTTGTTTGTCTTCCACCAATTCTCTGACATAGTGATACTTGATTGCAATATGCTTCATTTTTGCATGCATTACTGGATTCTTGGATATGTTTATAGCACTTTTATTATCACAATATAGTATCACAAGTTTGATTACCTCTTCTTTAATTCCTTTCAATAGATGTTTGAGCCATACAATGTTTGTGGAATTGACTATTTCTACCACATATTCTGCTTCTACAGTGGATTAAGATGTGTAGGTTTGCTTCTTGCTAGTCCAAGTAACTAGCCTTCTTCCTAAGAATAATGCTCCTCCACTTTTTCTTTTCTCATCATTAATGTTGCCTCCCCAATCTGCGTCTGTGTATGCATTAAGCTCAAACTTTTCATTCTTTCTGTAATATAGACCAAAATCATTAGTTCCTTTGAGATACTTCATTATCCTTTTTACTACCATGAGACATTTTTCTCTAGGATTAGCAAAGAATCTAGCCACTATCCCAACTACTAGTGCTATGTCTGGTCTAATATATACAACATATTGTAGTTTTCCAATCATGGATCTATACATTGTTTGATTGACTTCAGCTGATTCATCATTTTTGGATAGCTTATGTCCTGTAGCCATTGGTGTGCTGACTGGTTTGGAGTCTTCCAATCCAAACATCCTGAGTATCTCTTTGATGTACTTTGATTGTGTCATGAGTATACCATGTTTTAGTTGATGTACTTGCAATCCAACAAAGAACTTGATTTCTCCAAACATAGACATTTCAAACTCATGTTTCATTTTGTCAGCAAAACTTTTGCAAAGCGTTTCCTTTCCTCCAAAAACTATGTCATCCATAAAGATTTCAGATACAAGAATATCCTTACCTTCTTCTAATTTGATGTACATGTTGTTGTTATCATCAGTTCTTTCAAATCCTAATTGCACTAGATACTTGTGAAGTCTCTCATACCAAGCTCTAGGAGCTTGCTTTAATCCATATAGAGCCTTGTGTAATTTGCATACCTTGTTTTTGTTCTTTTCATCAACAAAACCTTATGGTTGCTCTATGTAGACTTCCTCTTCAAGAATACCATTCAGAAATGTGGACTTAACATCCATTTGATAGACTTTAAATCCTTTGAAGGCTACATATGCCAGTAATGTCCTTACTCCTTCCATTCTGGCAACTGGAGAAAAAGTTTCTCCATAGTCTAGTCCTTCTTCTTGTGCATACCCTTTACAGACTACTCTTGCCTTGTTTCTTGTGATTTCATCATTCTCATCTAACTTGTTTCTAAACACCCACTTGGTTCCAATTACATTCTTGTCAACTGGTCTTGAGACTAAGGTCCATGTCTTCTTCTTCTCAATTTGTTCTATTTCTTCTTTCATAGCATTGTACTAGTCATCATCTTTTATCGCTTCACTTACTATTTTTGGTTCCATTTTGCTGAGAAAACATGTCTCGCTTTTGAGTCTATTCCTTATCATTGGTCCTACCTCTTTGTTTCCAATAATTTGATCTACAAGATGATGCCTTCTTACATACTTTTCTAATACTGGTTCTTTCCTTATTTGCATGTTGTCTCTTTCAGAATTTGAACCTTCTTGTGTATTTTCATTAGATATTTCTTCATTTTCTTCTTGTTGATAGTTCTTAGAACCTGAATGAACATTCTCTATATTTTGCAGCTTGGCTTCTGAATGTGTCTGTTGCTCAATATTCACTATCTGTGATTCAGCAAATGTTGGATTTTGTTGCTGATTATCATTCTGAGTTGCAACTTCACCATTATTGGGTATACCTTCATAAAAGTATACAAAGGTCTTGTATTTTTCTACTTTCTTGGTGTTCTCAACACTTTGAACTTTTGGAAGCTCATCAAATTTCACATTTGTGCTTTCTACTACTTTGTTAGTATTAATATTCAAGCACTTATAAGCTTTTCTTCTAGTAGAATAACCAAGAAATGTGCCTTCCTCACTTTTTGCATCAAACTTTCCATTTCTAGACTCTTTATATATATAGCGTTTGCATCCAAATATTTTGAAATGTTTTACATTAGGAGAATGCCCATACCATAATTCAAAAGGTGTTGCATTTGTACCTTTCTTGACTTGAACTCTGTTGAGTGTGTAGACTGCAGTTTTTATAGCTTCTCTCCAGTACTTGAGTGCAACATTTTTCTCCATCATTAAGGTCCTAATATAGTCAATAACTAATCTATTCCTTCTTTCTACTATACCATTATGAGGTGGAGTCCTAGGTGCTAATGTCTATCTTTTGATTCATCTTTCATTGCAGAATTCTTCAAATTCTCTTGATGTGAATTCACCTCCTCTATTAGATCTAAGACAATTTAGACTCCTCCCAATCTCTTTCTTAACTTTGGCCAAGTACCATTTGAACATTTGGAATGCATCTAATTTTTATTTCAGGAACATGACTATCATCATCCTTGAATAGTCATCTACAAATAGCATTATGTATCTGTCACCTTTGTAGCTTTGCACTTCAATAGGACCACATAAATTAGTATGAACTAGCTCTAATACTTCATTAGAAGTATAAGCCTTACTTTTGAAAGTTGACTTGGTCATCTTCCCTAGTTGGCATTGTTTGCACATAGTGTTATCAGGCTTCTTTAACTTTGGTAGACCTCTGACTTTCTTCATTTTTTTGATGCTTATCGAATTGTCAAAATTTACATGACATAGCCTCTTGTGCCATAACCATACATCATCAGTTTGAACAATGAGACAAGAAACATTTTCCATGTCTAGGTAGAACAAATTAATCCTAGTTTGGTCACCTTTTCCTAATAGACTTCCTTGGGAATCATAGATCTTGGCAATTCTATTTACAAATTCAACCTTGCATCCCATGTTGCCTAACTATGAGACACTTAACAAGTTATAATTCAGACCTTCAACGTAGTATGCATTATCACATGATATCTTTTTAGTAAGCTTGATACTACCTTTCCCTTTGATCTGACATGGTGCATTGTTACCAAATCTAACACTATTTCCTTCATATTGAGTAAAGGAAATGAACTTAATTTTATCTCTAGTCATGTGATTAGAGAATCCACTATCTATGATCCATTTATCATTCTTGTTCATGTAGGTTACAAGGGCAATTGCTTCATCTTCATCCGATTCATCTTTTATAGCCACATAGACTACTTCATCATCATTCTTGTCAGAGTCTTCTTCAACAATGTAGCATCTTTTGCCTTTACCTCTGTAGTCTTTGTTGTCCTCCTTTTTTTTTCTTGAAGTTGCCTCCATCCTTGTAATTTTTCTTTTGTGTGCATCTGGCTGCAATGTGACCAACTTCATTACAATTGAAATAAATGATTGGAAACTTACCTTTGAATTTTCCTTTTCCTCTATGAAATCTTCTTGCTAGTAATGCCTCCAATTGGTCTACATCATCTTCATCAGTGTTACTATCACTAGATACATACTTTCCTTTTCCATTCTTTTTCTTTTTTTGCACCTCTTCATTGTCTTTTATTGTCATTTTGGCTTTGAATGCAGATTTAAAGTTTTTTGGATTGTAGTTGTCAAAGTTGGATAGCTCAAAGGCAGTGAGTCTTCCAATTATTCCTTCAAATGACAATGCGTTGCTCGGTACACACCTTAGCTCGTGAATGGCTAAAACTCTTATAGCATAGATAGGAAGCAAAGTTCTCAAGTATTTGCTACATACTATTTCTTCTGCTAATTGTCCTCCTAGGCTTCTTATGGAACTTACCACTTCTTTCATCCTTACATTGTATTGAGCAACATTCTCTCCTCCTTTCATTTTCATGTCGTCAAACTTTCCTCTTAGGCTCTCTCTTTTGGCTCTCTTGACATTATCATCTCCTCCATAGATTCTTGATAATATTTCCCACATTTGATGTGCAACACCACATTCTTTGATGTCATCATACTTGGCATAACTTAGTGTTGAAGCAATATCTAACATCGCTTGATTGTGCTCCTTCTTCTTGCTCATGTCATCTGCAGTGAGGGGTCCTATAGGGTCTACATGATCAACTATGATTGAGGTCTATGCATAGTCACCTATTGATCCGAGGTGTAGCTTCATCAAAATTTTCCATGCAAAAAAGTTGTCTTTATTTAGCTTGGGAGCTTCTCTTTTGGACATCTTGATCTTCCTGCTGCTAGTACCTTAAAAAAAATCAGCAGTGGGCTCTGATACCAATTGTTAGAATTCTTTAGAATAACTAAGAGTGGGGGTGAATTAGTTATTCAAATTCTAATAATGTCCAATAAAAATTTCTAATAAAATAGACAGTGATTCAGAAGTACTATCCTTTTTACTTTCTTATCATGCATGCAATTAAACATTAAACAATCATGAAAACTAAACATGCATCACACCATAACACAATGGATTTTGATGACCCAAAAACCCTCCAAGAATAAGAAGGTAAAACTGGGGTGGGGATGACACCCACAAAATAACTGCACAATTGTTTTCAACCACTTCTGATGGTCTGCTCTGTTAAAGGTTTTACACACTATAAGATGTGACCTTGTTAAAGGATTTCTACACCCTATTAGGAGTGTGCCCTATTAGAGGACTTAAGAACATTCAACTTAGAATTTCACCCTGTTAAAGAATTTACATAGAGCTATTAGGCTCACCCAAGTCCATGGGATTTACAGTCACCTTCTCAAAAGAATCTTTTATCCCTCTCTAAGGATGTCCTATCCTCCTCCTAAGGATCTCCTATCCTTCTCCTAAGGATCTCTTTACCCTTCTCCCGAGGATCTCTTTATCCTTCTCTCGGGGATCTTCTATCCTTTTCCTAAGGCTTATCCACCTAGTTGTTAAGCTAACCTAGCAATATAGGATTTCAATATCTAATACAATGGTAAGAAAGTATTAGAAGGGTTTTAACCTCATAAAGATTGCAACTCTATCCTTGCAGATTTTAGATCACTCTTTAGTTCTTTTCTTTTCTTGGCCTTTCTTCCTTGTAGTGCTAATAGCTTTTTCACCCTTCAAGATCTATATCCTTGAGTTCTTTTACTTGTAATGCCAATGCACTCTATGGTCACTCAATCAACTCAGAGTCTTGATGCTCTATCCTTACTCCTCACTATGTCTTCTTCTTGACACTTCACACTAGCCTTCTCTTGCCTTCTTTGCATGAGCACTCTTCTGACGAACTCCCTCTCGCACTCACACTTGATCTCTAAGCTGAAACTCCTTATAAAGAAGTTCTGTTCTTCATTTCCCACTCAAATCTTAATTTGATCTTGAGAAAATAGTATTGTTTTCCCTCCAAATTGCTTCTTCTAGAAACTTCATGATAATTCATTAGCATTTGCCTTGAATTGGTTTGCATGGTTTACATAAAATTCTGTAACATATACTCATCATCCTTGTCATCCAACTAATTCAAAAAATTTGATGTAACAAACTTATCATTGCTGATCTGGTGAATCTCTTGTCTTAATAAATAATACAACAACTCGACATTATTGGTTTATTGATGCTCGACACCTTTTGTGTTACTCGGCTCCATGTATTTACTGATGCTCAGCACCTGAAGACTTACTCGACATCCATTACCTTTTTTTGATGCTTAGCTCCTAAAGGATTCTGTGTTACTTGGCACCTGAATAATCACTTAGCTCACACTGAAGTTGAACTTGCTCAGCTTCAAGTACAAATTTGCTTGGCTCTAACTAGCTTACTCTACTTTCTCAAATGAACTTAGTTAATCCTTACATCTTTGATGTGTCTCAGTGTGTCCATCCTCTTAGAGTATGTCATCAATACACTATTTCATCAATGGCTTAGCTGATCCTTATACTTCATTACAACATCATAACTTCAACCTTTCTCTAGGTGCTCTAGTTACATCTTATTGATTGCCTCCTCCTTGTCAATCAACTAATTGATAGTATTTGGATCAATTAAAGAATTGTCATTCTTGCAAGTAGCAAGTTTGACATCAATGAAAAAAAAATGATTGAAAACATTCTTTACTAGTTCCATTCTTCATTCATGATCTTTTCAATCATTTACAACATTCGTTGGTAGGTTGCTATCTGACATTATCACTTCTAGAAGGGGTGCTACAGGAGTATCTGCAACTTCCATTATAATAGGATATTTTGGTGTAGGCAAAGTTTTACTTGACTTTACATGTATGTCAAGTACTTCTAAGGAATATTTAGGGGATTTTTGAGTATCTATAGTGTATATTTGTTGTTGTGGTTGCTTGTTGTTTGGATTCGAATGAGGCTGGGCAAGAAACTGAGTTGGCTTAGGGTTAACATTAGTTGCTATAGGAGGTGGCATTATTGTAGGAGGTGGAATTGGAGGTGGTAGTTGTGGGTTACCAGGATTTGGTTAGCCCATTGTGAAGGCCCCCTCCATTGATTATTAGGATGCCAATTTCCCTATAGTGGTTTCCCATTGTTCTATTGATTTTTCCATTAATTTTTTTGCTAGTTTTTCCACTGGTGATTGTACTAGTTTGGCCACTGGATATTATACTAGTTTGGCTAAGAATTTTGGGAGTACTAGGAGGGATTTTGATTGCTTTGGTTTTTCCATTGACTATTATAATGATTTGAAAATTATAGATGATCTTGAGGCATACTTTTCTTGAGGCCCATGGTCTATGTTGAGCAATAAAGAACATCTGATCATTGTCCCCATCTATCTTCATGTACTTAGTTAGCAAATGTTGGTTCTCTAGGTTTGCTACCATTTTACATGTACAGTCTTGCTTCTATTTGCAGTAATGAGGACATTACTCAGCCAATCATGATTCAACTTCTGCATGCTTCTTCTTTGCAATCATTGTGTTGAGATGTGTAGCAACATCATTTATAATGTACTACTTGAAATCTATTGGTAGGTTAGATATCTCAAGCTTTGAAATACCCTAACTAATTCCTTTAGTGACTGTGGAATGAGGTCTCAACTTTTCTTCATAGTTGATCATGAATAGTTTTGGTAGATTTTCTTGAGGTCATCCTAGGAAGATTGATATACATCACCATTGGCTATTAGGTCTAGTGCTTCTAGAAAATTATCATATACACCTCTCAAAATACTAGCTTTTGTGAATCCTTAGACAATACATGCTGAGGATTGTTCTGTAGTGTATATAAGAAACTTGAAACATAGTCTTCCAATGTTCCTTTCTCCTTTTGTGATATCTTGAATATGTCATCTCCTCTTGAACTAGATGCTTTGCAATACTCTTTGTATTTATCTAGAAATAGAGTTTGAATTTCATCTCAAGTTCCTGCTACATTGGCTCCTAAGCTCATGAACCATTGTAGAGTTGATTCTTTTAGTGTTGTTGGAAACAACTTGAGCTTATGGGCATCAATGTTGTAGTCAAAGCTACGATAAAGTATGTCAAACTCAAACAAGAAAGTATCAGGGTCTTCAATTGCAAGGCCATAGAACTTTGGAAGAGTAGATAGAGGTATATTCTTGAGATTAGCATTATTTATGAGGCTTGGAAGAGAAAATGGAAAAGTAGGTTGTGCCATTACTAGAGGTATTAGATTATGAGGTTGCTACTAAAAAGGAACATTGGGTACTGGATTGTTAACAACTAGTGGATTTGGAGCAATACTATCAAGGAAACTAGCCAAAATTTTAGAAAATGGTTGAAGACCACTCATGTCTATAGATTCTACTCTTGAGGATGATTCTATAGGAAAAATAGGGCTTCCATCCTCAAAAGGCAACTCAACTTATTGTTCTTCAATTTCTTTGTTCAAATTAATAGACTCTGTGGAAGAAATCTGCCATATTCATCTCATTGTCTTCCTCTTCAATGCATGCAATTAAATTCTTCACACTATTGAAGAAAGTTTTAGGATTGTAAATTTCTAAAAAATTTAACTAAGAACTATGACTCAAAAATGATCCTAGCTTGACACCATCCCCTGCAATGACACCAAAAATGATCTACCTCACAATAGGTGTATAATAATCATGCCCAAGGTTGTACTTAGGAATAGTATATTCAATATAAGGACTATTCTTCCCACCATGAGGTACATTTAATTTTTCAACCACTAGTACATTTTGGTTCATTTTTTGACCTTTATTGGTCGAATTTTTTATCCAATTTTCTACCAAATTTGACCAACCCATTGGTCAAAATTTTTCTAGTCAAAATTTTGACCAACATACTAGTTGGTTGAAATTTTGACCAATCCATTGGTCAAAAACCTTCTAAAGCCATTGTCCAAGTTCAATCAGGAATTGGTCAAAATTTTGACCAATCAAGGTGGAAATTTTGACCAACAAAGGTAGGAAAAAATTCAGGCATTAGTGGAAATTTTGACCAATGAAGGTAGAAAGTTCCCACCAATGAAGGTAGAAATTTTGACCAACAAAGGTAGGAAAAAAATCAAGCATTGGTGGAAATTTTGACCAATGAAGGTAGAAATTTCCACCAACAAAGGTAGAAAAAACCTAGGCCTTGGTGGAAATTTTGACCAATGAAGGTAGAAATTTCCACCAAGAAAGGTGGAAAAAAATCTAAGCATTGTTAGAAATTTTGACCAATGAAGGTGGAGATTTTGACCAACAGCTAGGTGTAAATTTTTTTTCAGGAATTCTATAAAATAGTTCACATGCCTTGTGTATGATATGATATTTTTCATGCATCCTACACTCTCTCATCTGGCTGATGATGGATTACGCAAAGTGATCTGAAACCATAATTCTAAAAAACATACAAAATCAAATCCAAAATGAACTTGCACTACAAATGGATTTTGGAAATCTGATATTGTTAATTTTGTATGCATGTCTACTAGGATAAATATATGTTTAAGTTGTGATTGTCCTGGTAGAGATGAATGCAAAATTACCAATATCAGATTTCCACAATCCATTTATAGTACAAGTTCATTTTGGATTTGATTGTGTGTGTTTTTTAGAATCATGGTTTCAAATCACTCTACATAATCCATCATTAACCGGATGAGAGAGTGCAGGATGCATGCAAAATGTCATATCATACACAAGGCATGTGAACTATTTTATAGAATGCCTGAAAAACACTAACAATAACTAATATGAAGAATATATAATTAGTTATATGATTGAGACAAATCATGTAGATTGTATGAAGGTAGTCCATGGTTGACAGGGCCCACCAAAAGATAAACCATATGATAAAAAGACTTATTTTCATGTTTTGAACATATGGGGTACACATAACATGACTTATTATTGCACAATTCAACTAAGTTCAATTAATTTCCACAGCGATTGTCCCCATTTAATGGTGAACATTTTTCCACATTTCAAGCCTTTTGATTATATAAAGAAATGGATAGCATGAAAAGTTTAAGTAATGTCAAGGCATTTATTTACTTGATATATAATGTGAATAGAACTATTATGTTGCTCAACAACAACCACCAAATAAAATTATCATGTACCCAAAAAGGGATGGATGGAATTTCAAAACTGACCTCCAACTAACTACTATCACCATCCCTCTATATTATAAGTTATAGTGGTGCTCTAGATTTTCTCTATTCCATCATACACTTACATATCATATACTTTACCATAGTCCATATCAACAAGGTCAGAGAGATCAATTTCATTTGATTGGTATGTGGAAGACCTTGATGTTGAGAAGTTGTGTGATTCACATGGAGTGGAAGGTGTTTTGGCCCCTTGGAAGGAAGCTTCATCTCTTTTACCAGCTTCTTTATTTTTACTTGGAGAAGCATATTACTTTGAATTATCCCTATGGCTCCTTGCAGATGATGCCAAGACTGTCCTTGCTTTTTTCTTCTGCCATAACATAATGTTCACAAAGTGTTAGAATTGTCTCTAGATGAAAAGAAACTATAGAGGATCAATTGACATGTGATCTTAGTTAATGTAGAAGATAGATTATGAAATATCATCTAAACTGTTGATACAAAAGTCTTCCTAAAACAAAAATGTAAACCATATCAATCCTAAAAATGATTTACATCATTAATCAATGTAAAAGAGAGTAGAAAGAAATCATAACTGATACTTGAAATGTGAACATTGTAGGCATTTGATCCTTTGAAATGAACATGTTCTCCTAATGAAGGCTTAAACTAGTCTGGATCCCTACAGAAACACATGACACGTAATTGAATGGATAAAAATTTATGGTACAAGCACTTGAAACACTTAGACTAGATACTGCAACTCAAGTGCCAAGGTCTTGAAAAATGTTGAACACATTTACTTATTGGTGAAGTTTATATGCAACATCAGGAAAAAGTTTGTTATATGGTGCAACACATTCACTCAAAGCCAGTAATCAAAACAACAATCATCTTATAGAAGGATATCAATCACATTAAAATTGCATAAGATTAATGTTAAAATTGGCCATCTTCCAGCTAAAATCATCTGTTTAGCAAGAAAAACTCTTTACTATTTTTCCCATTGTTCTTTGCACCATCAAGTTTTATTTTAACTATTCTATGTGGAAAAAATGTAATCTGGATAACAATTTATGTTCTACCAATAGGTTCCATATAAATAAATGTCAAGGATTCTATATTATTCCAATCTAAATTTATTAGAAAGTTTACCTCAAAGTTTTGTAAATCTATCTCCGACCAAGTGGAAGCTATGTAACAGATTAGTTAGAGCTAAAGCAAGCTGCCATATTAAGATGTTGAGGAAGATGTTGTACCTCTATCACTGGGAGCTTGTGTGTCTTCCTCATTACATGCTTGGGCTGAATATGTGACTGTAGAATCACATGTCTCACCTATTAAAAAAAATAGTACATCAGCATGGCAAGAAGGCTTTCATCTTCTGATAATGAATTTAATGAATTGAACATCTCAATTGCAATTAGCACTGTTTTGAGGGCTACATTCCAAATGATCTAGCTAGAACTTGTGTTCCAGGCCTAGATACTACAAATAACAACCTATGATGCCTTCATCTATACACAATGTCTTTCTAGTTTCTTTCTACTCACACACCCATTTCATTTCATATGATCATCTAAAAATTGTGTCACTCTAAGCTCTCAACTATTTTCTCTTGATTGATCATCTGATAATTGTTGAATGAGAGCTTTGGGATAAGCTATAGGCATCCATCAAAGCATAAAGGATTTTGTCAGATGGTGTAGATGAAGTAGTAGCATTTGCCTTGGGAGACATGCTTGCAAAATGGAAGCATAGATAAGTCATGTGAACTATTTGATAGGATGCCTAAATGTAATGTGGTCATCAAAAGTCATGGTTGCTGGATATGCACAAAATAGATATATTGAGAGAATATATTTTTTTAAGTTGAAACTACCTTGGTAGACATGCATGCAAAATGTGGAATCCTAGATGAATAGTTCAACTGAATCCTCCTCCTAGAGGAAGGCTACAACAAATAAATAGTTCAATTAAATGGTCTATAGATACCATCAAGATTAGCATTTTGAACAATCCATTAGGATCCTATTATGTATTGGCCACTATTCCTAGATGATTTGTAGTCATATGTGTCATTTTTGTGGCATCACATCTCACCACACTTATCGTTGTATAAAGTTTTATGTATCTACTAGTAGGCATATTCAACCTGCAATAAATTTGTGATAGCTAATATTGAAAATTACTTATTGTAGTTTTGAAATAAAAGCTCCACTAAGTAGCCAACAAGATTTCATCCATATTTTATATAATATTGAGCACCACATTTATCATATGTGTTTTCTATCTCAAGGAGCTTAACTAGACTAGTATTGGGTTGATGATGGCCTAATGCTACCTTGGTAAGATCCTCAAGACAAGACACAATGACTCTGAGTAGAAAGCATCTTGATAAATTCAAATTAAGTGTGGAATAATTAGCAAAGCTAGCATTCAAGTATTAAAAGGGAATGGAATAAAATATTTAATTTCTTACCAGTTCATGTTTTTTTATTCTACATTGTTCTTTAAAATCCATTTTTCTACTGTCTCACAATCAACTGGACAATGAGCCTCCTCGGAGCATTGAAGAGGTTTCAATCAAAATTTTAAACTATTTAAGTTTCAATACAATATATTAAAATCAAGAACAATCTATTGGAAAACAAAAGCACATGCCAGAAGGACTATTACTAAGCACAATATAATAGAACTTACATTATAGAAAAAGTTGTGTGAACATTTGCAAGTGATATCATAGAACCCACTTCCAATTACAAAGTCAACACCATACTCACAACCAGGAGCTGGACACCATTTGGTCTACAAGTACATCCAAACAACAATTTTAAGAAAATTACTTATTTCATTCTCTCTACTAACCCCAAAAAATACTTCAAAGATGGAAAAAAGATAAATCTATTAATAACAAACACATGACCACAACGCAAAGAAAGTTCTAAATTGATAACCAATAAAACATTTAGCACAAAAGGAACATATACTCTAAATTATGTAAACAACCAAGAATAGAAACTCTGTATATGCTCATATGTGTTCCTCTATAACATCCTATGAAATAAGATTATGTAAAAGAAGCATCGACAATTAAATTATCATTATCATCCCAATATAGGGAACATGGAGTGCTCTTCCTAAAGATTACTAAGATGGGAACATGTATATTTGTTGAGAATTATTCAAAAGATGCTACAAAAAACAAAGAAAACTACTCTGCAAACACAATCAAAAGAAACAATCAAACTAAGTAAGAACCGTGATTAGAAAAATTTAACTTCTTTAAGATGACCAAGAAAATAATCAAACCTTTCTATTGTCCTCAACATATGATCTGAGAAGGTATCATGTATATTTTTTTCTATCTTCATCAGAGACCAAAGAAAGCACCATATTCTCATCAATAGCAGCTCCACATGATGGGAAAGGACATCATAAAGAAAGACATTTGGGTCCATCAATTATAGAAGTTTGAATATAGCCTGCAAAGCACAAGAAGTATGTTATGGCATCCAGGACCATTGCTTACCAATAAATGAAGATAGTTCCCTACACATCAAACTTACAGGATACAAATCATTCTATCCACATGAAAAATTGTTAACTAAATCATATTTAAAATGAGAATAAATGTAATTTCTAACATGAAAGCAAAGTCAAAACTCTAACATAAAAAATCAAAACAATATACATAAGCATTGATCTCTTCTTCACTAATAATTACATCTACTTTTATAAAAGCACATAGAATTTTTTGCCACTTGAAACTTGTCAACAGACACAGACCAAGTGAGTTCCAGTACCAAGAATTAACTGAAAATGGGAACAACAAACATTGCAAGATGCTTTTTAGGCAGTGAGACAATATCTTTGGACTCGCATCAGACAAGCAAGAAAATTTAGATCCAAAAAAATACACAAGTTTTTCATGTTATCTAGAAAACATCAAAATGAAGCTAAGATTTTCACTAAATGTCACTGAAGTATATTAGATAGCTTTAGCCTTCATTTGTACAAAACAAGCTAGTGAGTATCAATGAAACTAAGGTGTGTACATAGAATACAACTACAAGGCTGCAAATAGATAAATTTAGGCTTAATTTATCTATCTCAAGAACAAGCTAATAAATTGTGCACCCACAATCTACATTCACAAAAATTACTAATTAATACCTAATAATGCAGTCTTCAAAAATGCTTTGATTCAAATAGCAGAAATCCAACTACTATATAAAGCCCATACTAACCTATCCAACATCCTTTTCATCCATCTCAACTTTATGAAGCACATAGTTTGTATTAGGCAAGTACCCTGCCTTCTTCATTTCTTCTATCAATTTTGCTAACTCAGCATTTATTTCCTCCATCTATGGGTTTGAGGGGTTGCCAACCATGAAGAAATGAACCTTCTTTTTCACTTCAATCCAGCTACATCCTACTTCCTTTTTGACCTCATTATCTCTCATCAGTTTCCTCACTTTTGCTACTTCATCCCATTTCCCTACTGCAACATAGATATTAGCCAGTATCACATGTCAATTAATGATCCATTCTTAGCATGACATTGAAGTATACTTTTGGTTAATGTTCCTTTGTAGACTAAGATTGTAATAAGCTTAGCATTAGTCTACCTTATGAATGGCAAATCAAGAGCTCAAATAGAACCAAAAAAGGAAAATTTATTTGAGGAAATAGATTTAAAAGGTATTTTAAGGGATAAAATAGAACTTGAATAGCTACATTGTCCAAATCATGATGTTTGATATTGGACTAGATAGTGTAGGGTCTATTTCCATGAAGTGGTTGCTATTTCAATGTAAGAAGCGAATGTAGAAGTTCATACTTTCAGTTTGAATTCTCATAAGCATACAAAAATAACATTCTTATTTGAATAGTTTTTCTACTTCTCTGGCAGTAACATGATGCTTCTAAAACTAGGAATCTATAACTTTTATGTCTTGCTTTTACAGTGCCCTCTTATGAATATCAACTACTACCCCAAATTTGAAGCTAAATTAGATGCTGGGAGGAGTCTACTGTAGTTTTCATTTATATTTTGATTTAACATAGTTTTAATTCATCTACAATGGCTTTTCATTCTAATCATATTACATTGACTGACTGAATTATACATTTCTTCATTGTTATGTATTTAGGAAATTGTTTTGTATAATCCCTTGGGATGGAAGTGCAATGAAGTGATCAAAATTTTGGTAATTTTTAATTCCTAAGGGATTCTCTTCTTTAAATACTAAATTCTAGATCTATGGCAAATGAGATCATTACATTCACACATACGTCCTAAAAATGAAATCTAAATAAAATGTGGAAGATTTAGAAGCTTTAGCCTCTAGTGACCATAGATGGATTGGTCACCAAAAGGGCTTGTAGCTCAGTGGTAGATAATCCTAGTATCAAACTGGTGGTCCTCAGTTCAACTCCTGGCTGGTCCATAGAAAAGTTTACCCTAGTATCAAAACCAAGGTTAAGTAGATTGGGGCCAGGATAGGAGCCCCAAGCACTTGCAGTTTGGTTCAAAGGGAATGTAAGAAACACTTGAACCATAGATGGACTAGTAAACAAGAGAGCTAGTAGTACAGTGATAGAGCAGCCCAACAACAAATAGATGGTCCTAGGTTTGATTCCTAGCTAGTTAGTGAATTTATTTATCACTAATCCATTTGAATTTTCTTTCTTAGCTTTATCCCTAAAACTTGAGTTAACAAAAGTATGACCTTTTAATTTTACTTGATCTGGGTCATTCTTTATTCAATACCAATATTATTCCTGAGATTGCAAGTCATATATCCACTGTTAAGAATTTTCTTATTTTTCTAGACTTTCAGTATATCCAAATAAGCCTAAAGGCTGGACAATGCATAGTGCAAAAATTGTACCTTTAAGAGAAATCATCACTTTAGAAAGCTTAAATAATAGTTTTCTATCCCATAGGCTATCTTTTTTTATTATGGATATTTAAAAACTTATATTCAATTGTGTACACTAAAAAAGTGCTCAAGTCTCCAAAGTAGCTAGTATGATATCAATAGTCTTGATTCTTGATAGTAGTAGAGAAGCAAGTGACTCTTTTCCAGACACATTTGGATGGTTTCCAGATTCAATCTTTGTGTACTTTGAGAAGTAGAAAATGTTCGATAGCTCTAGTAGCATCTCAATAATTCTCAGTGGAGGTCACTTATCATTACATTTTTCCATTTAGTGAGATAAGGTGGAAAAAAATTACTCTAGTGGTTAGCTAAATAGATGGCTACTTTAAATTGGTTAAATCTCTTTGATCAACACTTACAAACATGCATACCAAACTAGAATCGCTAAAAGATACAATAGCTGGCAAAAAAATCAATGTCAAGATTGCCACATTGTATAGCATGTAGAAACTACAGAAAGAGATTAGTGACAAAGCTTATAATTATATTATAAGAGATTAATGTACAACATGGCTATATTATAAGACCAAGCTAGATCATGATAAGAGAAAACATTTTCTCAAACAAAGATCTAGTTATAGGTTTGTCTAGTCCAAGACAATAATCTACAAATTAACTAGAGGCATAGAAGAAATGCAGTTATATATGCTTGTTATATAATTAAGATTATTAATATATATGTTATTTTCAAGGTCCTATGGCAGCTAATTTTCTTTAAAGCACTACTTGAATCAGACTAAACTAAAAAAATGTTACTTTACCTTGAGATAGTTATATTAGTACTTTGGCGTGTGATATCAACAAGTCCATCATCATAATCACTAAAGCTGCAGTGATCTATCCATATATGCCATGAATTTGGCTTTATTTGAATTCCATCAACATCAGGCCCTCGACCACCTTCAAATTCTAAATTGTTTATAATGATATGTTCACACTCTTTTAAATGTATGTCCTTGCCCACTAGCTTTATTCGATGCACATGTCAATCAATTGTCTTGTATGAGGAAACTCTCAAATAAGACAAAAGATTAATTGTTCTTGACACTTCAAAAAAAATCCACAGAGGTTCCTTCTGTTTACAACCTTCACAAAGGGTTCTAGGGCCACTATCTATCCAGCTAACAAGCATTTTGTCAAACATATATTATAGCCTCAATATGTAATTTCTATATACAATAAAATTTTGATATTGTAATGTTCAAAAGACTTCACTTACAATCACTGCGCATATGTAAAATCATGCTAATTGACTAAAATTGGTGAAA
The DNA here is from genome assembly GCA_028749045.1 of Cupressus sempervirens. NCBI lineage: Eukaryota > Viridiplantae > Streptophyta > Pinopsida > Cupressales > Cupressaceae > Cupressus > Cupressus sempervirens. The sequence goes on from CM053791.1 coordinate 830,417,294, forward strand.
ACATTTTGAGGCTATATTTACACTTGCCCCAAAGAAATCTTTGCTAATCTATGAATTTATCATTTACAAACCAATGAATCCTAAAATAGAAATTCACAATATTTTTTTTTTCTAGCACATTGGACCATCAAACTATTGGTTTTTCAACAAATGACAAAATCTTTCATGTATAGATTCTAAAAAAATCATGTTTCATATATTTAATAATGAGTGAAATAAGATTAACAGAAATATGTGGAGATGTTGGAACCTAACAATTGACAATTTAGAAAATTTAAGACATGCATTACTTATACTAGTTTACATTGAAACATCTAAGCCTAAGAGGGTTCCCTAAATTTTGAAAACATTTTTTTCATGTTTTTGCACAAAAGCACTCATAACACTAAGAAGTTCTATATGGTCAAAATTTGAGTCCTAAATTTCCTTGATGTTGCACAAAACATCAAGTTTTCATGGCTTCAAAAACTTCATCAGAGGTTATACCACCATCTTCAACTAATTATGTTTGGCTTTGACTTGAGACCTTTAGCAACATAAGGATCAACAACTTGCATTGAGAGTTGTGAAACCTTGTGGAAGGAGATTTATTTAAGTGGAACAAATATACAATTAAGCTTTGAGTTCACTACCAAATAATATGGATATCCAAAGCCCTCTAATATGGTACCTACCATCAATTTACATATTGTTGAAGTCTTTGAGATCCTATGAAATATAAAGCTCCATGCAAACTTGGCAATAAGAACAAGTTAATTAAAATTTATCCACTTTGACCTACACTACATAACCAAAAGAGGTGGCATTGTAGATAGGAATGGCCTATATACTAGTGGTTGGTCTAAAAATTCAAGTCAAATTTGGCATTTAATGCTTACAGATCAGACATCAGAAAATCCTTTGTCCAAGCAATAAAAAATTTGTAGACATAATAAGGGCCATAGCTAAGAACATCTATGATTGACTATTATAAAGTGATTAAGCTAAAGCTTTTGTTAAGTTCTAAAAAACACATTTCAACTTAAGTCCCATGAGAGGACCACACAATATAGATTCAAATATTGAAAATTTCCAAGTGATGTCCTCCTAACAAAGAACCCAATGAACATAAGCTATATCAATCATTTGCAGGCGAGGTCAACAAATCCAACTTTCAGGCATCAATATACATTTATATTCACATTAAATATGGATAATCAAGCTTTACAATGCTTGCAAACTCATGAACAACTACATGCTCCCCATATTAAATGGTCTAGTTATTTGTGAACTTTCACATTTATAATCAAGTACAAGGTAGGGAAGATAAATGTCATTACTAGTGCTCTAGTTTTCAAAGTATTTCATGTACAACTATGACTAATGAGGTGGCAAGTTTGAAGCATCACAAGGATGTATTACACTAAAATCTAGCCCTTTGAGCCACTAATTATCCTTGTAAAGAATCAAATATAGGCATTATGAGTTCCCATTTGGACTTCATGATGCATGAACAATTTTATTCCAGAGAAATGAAATTATGTTGTCCTCAAGCTACCATGAGGAAGACCATATTATGTGAAGCACATGCTAGTTAGCTATCAGAATAATATGGGAGAAATAAAATCCTACAACAACTAGAAGAGTGTAAATATTTGTATTCTAAGACTTGAGATATTGCAATCTAAGTGAACAGATGTTACATTTGAAAACTTGCCAAGCTTAGGCAACTAAAACTAGGCAAAATATTGATACTTAGTATCTTGGAAAATTTAAAAACTTAAGCAATGTATTAGCATGGATTTTATATTGAGTCACACATAGAGATTTTGATGGTATATTCTAGTCATTTATGTGGATCAATTTTCCAAGATTGCTCACATTGTAGCTTGTGAATACCGTAGAGATACATCTTATAAGGAGAAATGAAATTTTGAGTCATGCTTGGTATAATTTATGGAAGAAATCATGAGCATGACCACAATGTAGTTGTGGATGTTATTATCAAGCTTAAGAGAAACATAAATTGATTCATTGAATGCTAGTAAAGTTGTTGCACTATTTACTCAGATACAAATGAAGACTGTGGCAATGGTTGTATGCATAATTTTCTTTAACAATTCAATTAGTTGCTTCACTAAGTATGTCCCTTTGAAAATGGTGTATACCCACTCTTGTAAAGAGTTCAAACAACAGAACTATTTTTTAAGGGATGAAGAATTTCTTTGAAACCATGAAAAAGGATATTTAGAAATGACCAAATACTAAAACTTGTGAAGAGAAGGCTCATAGGAGGATGCTAAAAAAGGTAGAACAAAGTTGGTGATCTGCTATAGTGTATGTGCAAAAGGATTGGTTTGAAAAAGGACAATGTAAAAAATTACAATGAAGAATGCTTGTCAATACAAGATTCCATAGAAATTTATTAGTGATGCTTATTTCCTCTAGATTTGCCAAAAGATCTTCTACATCTTTAAATTGTTGATATGTATGAATATAAAGATTACAAAAGCATGATACAATCATGCAGCAAGGCAGCTAATCCACCTTTGAGTTGGACCACCCAAATGCCCAAAAAAATTCAAAATAAAGAAAGTGAAAAAATACTAGAACATAAAAGAGTCTAAGTTTGGCTATCTTGGCGCGGATTCAAGAAATAGCAAGCAGTCAAGTTGGCACATCTTAAACAAAAAATAATTTTATCTTAAACCAAGTAGTTCAATACTTCAAGATTTTGAGGATTCGATATAGAAACATCGATCTCCTTTCAGTCACAATTAAGGTTGGCAGCAGTTATCCAATGCAGAGTTTTGAAGATCATAATATGGTGTTTCTAAAGATGGATTTAGTTAGAAATTGGGTTCAAGTTGTAAAAATTGCTTCTAGATAATTGAGATTGGAATAATGTTTTTATTTTTATAAGATTGCAATACAATTTTTATTTCATGGAGATTGTATAGCTGCTATCATAAAGTAGGTTCCACTTGTCTTGTATGCAAAAAAATTGCAACCACACAAAGGATGCCTTCTTGGATATTATAATAAGGGAAGAAACTCACGAATGTTAAGGAAAAATATTGAATTTAATTATATCAGAGTTTGATCTAGATCTACTTAGATTCTTGGGTGCTTTTGTAACTATTTTTTATTTTTTGTGAGGAATGGTGTGCATCAGTTCAATTTGAAAAAAGTTTAGATAGGATTTTCTTGATAATTGGGATTTACATTTTATAAATTTATCAAAATATGAAGGATGATCCTAATCATTTTCTACCTAGGATGATGGGTTGGAAAGTTACAACTCCAAATTGTCAAAAATAATGACCACAGATGAGAGGATTGCAAAATTGAAACCAAATCGACTCTTAATTTTCTTTACCTACAGACTTCAGCAGATCATATCACCCATAAAAAAAAAGCACTCATAGAATGTGAGAAATAATTAAATCTTGAATTTTCTTACCTACAGACTTCAACACATCATAAGCTTCTGCAATAAGCTACATGTCACCATACTCGATCCCATTGTGCACCATCTTGACAAAATTGCTAGATCCACCCTTTCCAATATAGGTAACACAAGGGCCACTGTCCACCTGCGCAGTGATCTTAACAATTATATCCTCAATATACTTGTAAGCCTCATATGACCCTCCAGGCATAAGAGAAGGGCCATTCCTGGCACCCTCTTTACCCCATGAAACCCCCATGCCAAAATACATAAGCTCCCTCTTCTTCACCTCCTCCTACCTTCTCTTTGTGTTTCCATACCATTCATTCCCACCATCGACAATATAGTCCTCTTCTTCCATGTGGGCAGCCAGAGTCTCAATTGATTTGTCCATTGGGGACCCAATCCTTTTCAATGTAAAATCAGATGAACCTATCTGAATAAAGATTTAAAAAAATTACTTTGTTGCAGCGAGTTCAAAGCAAAGAACCGATTTGCAAACCTCGCCATGTGGATGAAAAGGGGTTAAAAAAGGAATCAATGATGAATATTCCCAATAAATTGCATTCCAAACAATAAAAATTACACTAAATTTGATGCATTTCTTGGCTAAACATAAATCACCAAAAGTGGAAGAATTAAAATGCACATTATCGAGGCATCTTAGCTCCTCGGCTTTCTTGATAACCTTCTTGTCTTTTGCAAGGCCTAGTTTTCTTCCTAGCCCATCCATGTCCATGTTTCTCTACAATGTATAGCTGGGAAATGAATGCTACCCTTCTTTTTCCACTCCAACTGAAGGACTCTCTATAGCCCATGAGCCTGTCCTCCAAATGGACCAACTACAGTTCCACTCACAACCCACGTGAATCAACCCGTGCAAAATAAAACTTTTTTGATTTTAACATAACAAGCCCATGTTGGTCAAAATTTTGACCAACACGGACATGGATTTTTTAAAAAAAACATTTTTCTTTGCCTATTTTGACTAATTTGACCCCATTTTAATAGATGGTCAAAAATTTTGGTCTAAAAATGGGGTCAAATGTACTAGTGAACCTAGGGACATATACTTGAAATGGTTGGCACAATATGTGCAATAGGTTTCTTAATGAGTCATTATGCTTATGCTGCAAGAAAGTAAAATGCAAGGAAAGAACCTACACTAGTGTTGTAAGAAACTAACACAACTCTTCACTAAAATGAATGCTAGAAATAAAATTGAATACTAACTTATATTCCAACTCAATTCATCTACTATAATTATTCTTAGAAATGCTACAAGAACACTCACAAAGTATGATGTTACAGGAACTTTTAACTTCTACCTATAATATTAGAAACTCTAAAAACAAATCTCTACTACTCTAATATAATCCACCTCCCAAGTGGGCCCCCTTGGTCAACTTTTACTAATCTACTAATATAGAGTGTAAACCAAGAGCTATTTCATTATGTTACAAAAGTTCCTTACATGAGAATGATACATAAAATTGCAAGAGTCAATAGTTTCTTTTCATAAAATTTCTTCTAACCCCCTAACACCATTGATATAATCCCTATAAATAGAGGATCGAAACTTATTCAAAAAATAGGAAAGCAAACTAAGTAACTACAAATCTACTAGAGAGAAATAAGGAAATAGTTCACAGTATGAGTAATAAAGTCTGGGCAACTAATTTGACATAATAGTGAATGCAAAGAAAATATAGAAATTCTTCATAGCTCCTCCTTGGTAGCGGCTATGTCTCTTGGTACCATTATGACTTCTTCCACTCCTCCATGGATGAACCTTAACATTTTCTCCTTGAATGCCATCGACCATCTTCAACTTTTTTTTGAATGCTTCTGACCATCTTCAGCTTCCTTTGCTAACAAGTTAGTTATAATGCAAAGATATTTGTAAATAAGCATAATCAAATTAAATCCAAATATTAGAACACACATTCTGATGGTTATATGAAATACTACATAATATATATATATATATATATATAGGAAAAATATGACATATTATCTACCCATAGGTTAATGGTTCTATTATGGATTTTAATCATCAGTTCAGGTAAACATAAGTTCACAAATGTTTTGGTGGTATTAAAAAAGAGTATTTAAAATTATCATAAAATAGAGGCAATAATTAGCCTCATCATAGAGTACAGTTTAAGAAAGACTCAAATGAAACTCCTTATGAACTATGGTATGCCTACAAACCTAATCTAAGTTACTTGAAAGTATTTGGTAGCAAATGTTATATCTTGCAGGAATCTAGGAAATGTAAATTTGATGTCAAAGGTGATGAAGGCATATTCCTAAGATTTTGTTTCATAAGTAAAGAATATAAATGTTTGAATTTATCCACTCATAAAATCATAGAAAGTGCACATGTGAGAATTGATTAGTGTGCACAAAAGAGTGAAGAAGAAAGCAACAAAGAACATGAGGATTATAGAAGGTTTGTTTATTATGAACCTAATACATTGCCAAATTTATTTGGAAGTCAGGAGGCCTCACCTCCCAAGTCCCCAAAATCGTCACAAGCTATTGAGTTGCAACCAATGGAACCTGAGTCATAGTCTAAAGGACCTAATCACAATTCGATGCTAATGAGCTAGTGCCAAAGAAAACTGAGTCAGATGGACCCAAGTCATAGACAATGGGACCTGATTTTGATATAGAAGATCATGAAAAGGTTAGTGGAACATGTCCTAAATCTAAAGTACCTATGTTAGAAAGATGTGTTAGAAGGCACCATGCACCTGATCAGATCATTGGAAGCAAATCAAATGGAACAATAACAAGAAACAAATTGAAAGGTACATTTTTTCTTGTTGAATTTAAACCTAGAAATGTTAAAGATGCTTTGGATAATGAAAGTTGGATTAAGGCTATGAATGAAAAAATAGAATAGAGAGAGAGGAATAAGATGTGGTCTCTTGTTCTTAGACCCAAGGATAAAAATGTAATTGGCACAAAGTGGGTTTTCAGAAATAAGCTAAATGAGGATGGAAAAGTTTCAAGAAACAAAGCAAGGTTAGTTTATAATGGTTATTCTCAAGAAGAAGGTATTGATTACGGTGAAACATTTTCTCTTGTTGCAAGATTAGAAGGTGTTATAACTTTAGTAGCATATGCAACACATAAAGGATTTAAAGTTTATCAAATGGATGTAAAATATGCATTCTTGAATGGAATTCTTGATGAGAAAGTCTACATAGAACAACCTGAAGGTTTTGTGGATCCTAGCAAAACGGATATGGTCTAAAAATTACACAAAGCATTGTATGGTCTCAAGAAAGCTTCCAGATCTTGGTATGAAAGACTTAATAACTACTTGATAAATATTGGTTTTCAATGAACAAATGATAACAACCCCTATAGAAAAGAAGGACTGGACAAGAAGATTGTGTTGGCAAAAATATTTGTGGATGACACTTTGTTTAGAGGAAATGATGACTTATGCAAGGAATTTTCAAAAGAGATGAGTAAAGAATTTGAGATGTCCATGTTTGGAGAGATAAAATTCTCTGTTGGATTGCAAATCTAGTAGAATAAAGATGACATCTATATTACTCAATCCAAATATATGAAGGAGATACTAAAGAAGTTTTCAATGGAAGATTCAAGATCAGTTGGGACACCTATGTCCACTGGACATAAGCTTTCAAAAAATGATGATTCTAAAGAGGTGGATCAGACCTCATATAGATCACGTTGAGATTAGATTGAAAAAGATTGTTGAGGGAGATTATTGAAACTAGATTGAAAGAGGGAGATTTTTGAAGAAGACTATGTGTTTCAATCATTATTTTTTCACTGATGTCAAACTTGCTATTTTCTGGTAAGACAATTGCATATAAGATTCAAGTACTATCACTTATTTGATTGATGAAGGGAATTCGATCAAAAGATGTAAAAACAACATGTAGAAGAAAGGTTAAGTTATGATTATGTAATGAAGTACAAGAATCAATTAAGATAGTGATGACATGATGTATTGATAATCTACTTAAGGATAAAAAATCTGGTTACACTAAGAAATTTTAGAAGAAAATGTTACACAAAGTTCATCTACCAAGCTTGACCGAGTGGATAGTAGGCTTCCAGCAAAGATAGAGCAAGCCAAGCAAAAAAATAGTTGGAATTGAGTAAAAATTTATTCTAGTGTATGCCGAGCATAAAAATGGATGCCAAGTAAATTTTAGTTGATGCTAAGCACCAATAAACTTCAATTCATGCCGAGTATTTTCATAGTGGATGCCAAGAAATGCAGTGTGTTATGAACATTAGAAGCTTTATAATGTCGAGCTATTGCATTATTTAAAAGATCATAAATTCAAAGGATCTGAGTGACAAGTTTTTTTTCTTACATTATGTGAGCTAAGTGGAAGATAAGGTTGATGAGCCGATGGTACAGAATTCAAGGAAAACCATTTAAAGGTGAATGCAAAGTGGATTCTAGGAGAAGTTTCAAGAAGAGATATGATGTATGGGGTAGATACATTGTATCCTACCTAATCCATCCAAACCCTAAATTGGATGATGGAGAAAGAGCAGAAAAAGATCTTAATTTCCTATTTATAGGAATGGTTGGTCATGTGTGAGAGCCTAAGGGAGACAAGGAATCCAGGGTTTTGCTTCATTGGGTGACCTAAGAGAAGAGTTTGCAATGGCATGTTAAGGAAGAATGCTTAAGGAGATGAATGCTTGAAGGTTGAACAAGCTATTAGAGTTGAAGAGTATGAAGGCCAAGTAGAATTGAGGAGTAAAAAGTGATATGTAATTTGCAAATGAAGTTGTAAGTTGTATCAGATCAAAGCCTTAATGTTAGTCTCTAACAATAGTATCAATCTAGAGTAAATCCTTTAGATTAAGGTTGACTTAACAGTCATTTGTAAATCCTTTAACCATGTGACATTCCAAGTGAATGTTCTAAAGTCCTCTAACAAGGCTAAATCCTAATAAGGTGACTAAAATTCTTTAATAGGGTCACATTTAATAGTGTGTATTGTAACCTTTAACAGGTTTGGCCTTTCACATGGCATCACTTTAGAAGAGTGAAAAGAGTAGCATATTACTGGTGGTTTTTCCCAAATTGGGTTTCCACATAAATCATTGTGTCAAGTGTCTTCATGAATCTATTATGTTTCATGTTTACATTTCTACAAGTTGATTTGACAGTAACCTACAACTTTTAAGTGATTGCATAATTTTATGGATGCATGCATGAGTATAAATGTTTTATGGGTTCACTAAGTTGTGAAAAGTTTTATTTATACATCTGAACATTGGATAACTAATTCACTCCCTCCAGTTATTCTAAAGTATTACAACAATTGGTATCAGAGCCATCTACTTAAGAGGACTAGTTTGAAGGTACTAGAAGCACAAAGATCAAGATGTCAAAAAGAGAAGTACCCAAGCTAAATAGAGATAACTTTCCTACATGGAAAAATTTGATGAAGCTAGACCTTGGAGGACTTGGAGATCATGCATAATGTACCATTTCTATCGAGCATGTTGATCCTAATGGAACCCCTACTACTAAGGATATGAAGAAGAAGAAAGAATACAACTAGGCAATGCTAGAGATTGCCTTTGCCCTAAGTAATGCCAAGTTTGATGATATCAAAAGCCTTGATATTGCAAAGAAAATGTGGGATTCCCTAACTACTATCTATGGAGGAGATGAAACTGTTCTAAGAGCCAAAGCTGAATGTCTAAAAGGTAAGTTTGATGATATGAAAATGGAAGAAGGTGAGAATAATGCTCAATATCTTGAAAGGATAAAAGAAGTTGTTAATGCAATAAGAGGAGGTACTGGTAATATAGATGATGATATTGTAGAAAGAAAATTTTTAAGGACATTATTTCCTATATATGATATTAGAGTTTCTACAATTCAAGAGCTGAGATGTATTCCAGGGAAGAAACTATTGATTAAAGGTCTGGTAGGTAGAGTTACTATTTTTGAGCTATCTAACTTTGATAATTACAAACATGAAAAGATTGAATTTTCTTTTAAAGCTAAAGTATCATCAAAGGAACCTAATGAGAAGAAGAAGAAAAAGAAGTATGTGTCTAGTGACAGTGATACATATGAGGAGGATAATGCACAACTTGAAGCACTTCTAGCAAGAATATTCCACAAAATTAAAGGCAAGTTCAAAGGTAAGTTGCCCATCATTTGTTTTAATTGCAATGAGGTTGGTCATATTGTTGCTAGATGTCTAGAGAAGAAGAACTAAAAAGGTGGTGACAAGTACAAGAGAAGAAGAGATGAAGACAAAAAGGATTACAAAGACAAAGGCAAGAAGTCACGCTACATTGCTGAAGAGGAAACAAAAGAAGAATCTAATGAACATGATGATGAGGTGGTGTACGTTGCAATGAAAGAAGAATCTGATGAAGATGAGGTAACTACACTTGTGACTTGTGTGAACAAGAATGATAGATGGATCATTGAAAGTGGGTGTTTACATCACATGATTGGAGATAAAAGTAAGTTCATTAACGTAAACTGTTATGAGGAAAATAGTGCAAGATTTGGTAATGATGCACCATGTCTGATAAAAGGAAAAGGTTCTATCAAACTCATAGATACGATTTTATGTGACAGTGCTTACTATGTTGAAGGACTTAACTATAATTTTTTGACTGTGTCACAAATGAATAATTTGGGATGTAAGGTTGAGTTTGAAAATAAGATTGCTAAGATATATGACACAAATGGGAAACTGATTGGAAAGGGTAATCAAACTAGAAGTCATCTATTTTATCTTGATATAGAGGATGCTACTTATCTTGTTATAAAATTTGATGATGTATGACTATGGCACAAGAGGTTATGTCATGTTAACTTTGATAACTTGGTTAAAATTAGTAACATGAAGAAATTTAGAGGCTACCTAAGTTGAAGAAGTCTAATAATGTAATGTACAAACAATGTCAGTTAGGAAAAATGACAAAGTCAAGTTTTAAGAGTAAAACTTATACCTCTAATGGAATACTAGATATTGTTCATGCTAACTTGTGTGGAGCAATTGATTTGCAAAATTACAAAGGAGATTAGTATATTATGTTATTTTTTGATGACTATTCTAGGATGATGACAATTTTGTTTCTGAAATAGAAATATGATGCTTTCCAAATGTTTAAGTGGTACTTGGCAAGAGTTGAGAAGGAAATAGGTAAAAGCCTAAAGTGTTTGAGATCTAACAGAGGAGGAGAATTCACTACAAATGAGTTTGGAATTTTTTGTAACAATAAAAGAATCAAAAGATAGACATCTGCCTTGAGAACACCTCCACAAAATGGAATAGTTGAAAGAAGGAATAGATCTATAATGGACTGTGCTAGAACAATCATGATGGAGAAGAATGTTACTTTGAAATACTAGAGAGAAGTTGTAAGTACAACTTTCTATACCTTGAATTGTGTGAAAATCAAGAAAGGTACTCATTCAACAAGAAAGGTACTCATTCAACACCTTTTGAACTATGGTATGGATACTCACCCAATGTAAAATATTTTAAGGTGTTTGGAAGTAAATGTTACATTCTTACATATTTTAAGAATGATAAACTTGATGAAAAAAGTGAAGAAGGTATATTCCTAGGATACTCCACAAAAAGTAAAACTTATAAGTGTTTAAATACTAACACTAACAAAATTGTGGAAAGTGCAAATGTGAACTTTGATGAATATACAAAGATATATGAGGCTGAGCCTATGAATGAACCAAAAGAATAAAAATCATTTGTATACTTTTATGAACATATGCCTATTAATGAAGATGTCTTAAATCAAGCTACAGATCAAAAAAAAGTTTCAGTGACTACTAAGTCACACCCTATGAATGTCAAGTTACATATAGGAACCAAGCTACATATAGATGCTAAGTTATAGAATGAAGTGAATGCACATTCTGATTTTGAGATTAGTTTACATGAAAGAGATGCTAAGCTACCTAATAGAGATGTACACAATCACTTTGAAGTTTAAAGACAAAATGAAGAAACCAGAGTTGAACAAAGATTGTCTTGTTAGAAGTAGTAATCTTTCCTTGGTTGTATTTATTTATTAAATGGGATAAACCAAAGTATCCCTTATGTATTTTATCCTTTAGTACACATGTGAAGGACATATTATTTTCTTGTCCTCTAGTCCACATGTGAGGATAACTCTTTTTTGTAATTTCTTTATGAAGGAAAGTAGTTTATTCCTCCTTAAGAGCATATTGACACTTTGCACACACTTATTATGAATGGTGGCATTCATAGAAATGGGAGTTACACATGCAACTCCTTTCTCATCTCTATAAAAGAGATGCCTCTCTCATTCTTCTACAACTACTTCTTCTACACATCATCTTGATGTTATTGTAATGAGCTATTTTCTCCACCTTCTCTCTCTATCCTTTCTTAGGGCTTTTATCTTCCATTCATAATATTACACAAGGGGTTTTCTTTTCTTTCCCCTTTCAAAATCTCTTGTCTCCATTCTTGATGATCCATTGGGAAACTCATTTGGTTTATGGTAATATTCTTGACATTAAGCTCTCTTGGATTATTTTATTAGTTTTCTTTTTTTTTTGATTTCTTACATGTCTAAGTATTTCAAAAGACATCATCCTGCTAACCAAATCATTAGAGATAAAGATACTCGACCAATGACAAGAAACAGATTGAGAAGTGATACATGTTTGCTAAGCATGAAGGAAACCAAATCAGTGAGAGATGCATTAGAAGATGATGACTGGAGTAAAGCCATGGAAGAAGAGATTGAACAAATTGAGAAAAACAAAACATGGAGTCTAGTTCCTAGACCAGAAGAAAAAAATGTGATTGGTACCAAGTGGGTATTTAGAAACAAGCTAGATGAAAATGGTGAAGTCACAAGGAACAAAGAAAGACTAGTTTGCAAGGGATATGCATAAGAAGAAGGAATTGACTATGAAGAGACATTTGCTCCTGTTGCTAGATTGGAAGGAGTAAGAAATTTACTTGCTTATTTTGCATGCAAACGTTTTAAAGTTTATCAAATGGATGTTAAATTTGCATTTCTAAATGGTATATTAGAAGAAGAAATTTACATAGAATAGCTAAATGTTTTTGTTGATGTTAACGATAAGAACATGGTATGTAGACTACACAAGGCTCTATATGGTTTTAAAAAAGCACTAAGAGCATGGTATGCCACACTTTATAATTATCTTGTAAAGATTGGATTTGAAAGGACTGATGATAACATCAATCTGTACATGAAGACATAAAAAGGTAAAGGAATTTTGTTATTTGAAATTTTTGTTGATGATATCACATTTGGATGTCAAGATGCTTTATGTAAGGATTTTGCAAATTAGATGAAGCAAGAATTTGAGATGTCTATATTTGGAGAGATCAAATTCTTTGTGGGTTTGCAAGTATATCAGATGAAATATAGTATATACATCACTTAGTCAAAGTGTGTCAAAGAAATATTAAAAACTTTTGGATTCGAGGATTCCAAACTAGTAAGTACTCTTATGGCAACAAGAAACAAGGTGTCAAAGAATGATGATTCAGCTGAGGTGAATCAAACATTATATAGGTCTAGGATTGGAAAATTGCAATATGTAGTACATAACAAACCTAAATTTTCATTATCTGTAGGGATAGTTGCAAGATTCTCTACTAATCCTAGAGAGAATCATTTGATGGTTGTAAAAAGAATAATGAGATATCTGAAAGGAATGGAAGAATTTGGTCTATACTATAAGAAGAATGAAAATTTTGAATTGAGAGCCTACACTAATGCTGATTGGGCTGGAAACATTGATGATAGAAAGAGCACCAGTGGAGAAGCATTTTTCTTGGGCAAGAGACAAGTTACATGGACTAGCAAGAAACAAAATTACACTTCACAATCTACTGCTGAAGCTAAATATGTTGTTGCTACTATAAATTGTACAAACATTGTATGGATCAAACAACTATTCAAAAGTATGAAGAAAGAGATCATAGAACCAGTGCTACTTTATTGTGATAATACAAGTGCTATCAATATATCAAAGAATCCTATGATTCACACAAAGACTAAGCACATTGTAATCAAGTATCATTACTTGAGAGAGTTCAAGATAAAGAGGTGAAGATGGAATATGTCAACACAAAGGAACAAATTGTTGATGTCTTCACAAAAGCATTACCTAAGGATGCTCATGAGTATCTAAGAGGTAAACTAGGGGTGATATCCCTATCTAAGGCTATCTAAGTAACAAGAAGAGTGCCCTACATCAAACAAGCTGATGTTCATATGTTACACATTGATGCAAAAGATCTTACTTTAGGAGCTGCCTGAAGTAATCAAAGAGCTGAAACTTCAAATCAATCACAAGCAAGGTGATAGAGGGAGAAATTGAAGAAACTAAAAATGTTTATATATGTCATATTAAATATGACAAGTCTTTGACATTGTTGTCAAAGAGGCAGAGTTTTACTGATCAAGAGAGATTGACTGATAAAGAGGGAGAGATTATATCAGAATGAAATTGTTGTCAAAAAGGGAAAGTTTACTGATCCTAAGTGAGAGATAATTTCTTAAGGAGATAGTTATTGATCAGGAGAGCAAATAAAGAGAAATCCTAACATTTATCTTGTAAGAGGGAGATATAGTAAGAGGGGGTTATAAGAAAGAATTTTGTAACTTATTCAAAACATGGACATTGCTAATAGAGGGAGAGATTTGAATACAAGTTTTCTTTTTGCTATTGTCTTACTGTTTTACCCTAGTCAATTTTTTTGAACAAAGGTTTTTACTATTTGGATTGATTTTGTTGATCAGTTTGGTTTTCCATCAATGCCAAAGAGGGAGATTGTTGAAACTAGATTGAAAGAGGAAGATTGTTGAAGAAGACTATGTGTTTCAATCATTGTTTTTTCACTGATGTCAAACCTACTATTTGATGGTAAGACAATTGCTTATAAGATTTGAGTACTTTCACTTATTTGATTGATGAAGAGGATTTGATCAAAAGATGTAACAACAACACCTAGAGGAAAGTTTGAGTTATGATTATGAAATGAAGTACAAGAATCAATTAAGATAGTGATGACATGATGCATTGATAATCTGCTTAAGGATACAAAGGTTGGTTACTTTAAGAAAGTTTAGAAGATCAAGTTACACAAAGTTTGTCTTCCAAGCTTGACTGAGTGGATAGTAGGGGCCGAGAAAAGATAGAGCAAGTCAAGAAAAAAATTAGTTGGAGCTGAGTAAAAGTTCATTCTAGTGTATGCTAAGCATAAGAATGGATTCTGAGTAAAGTTTAGCTAATGCCAAGCACCAGTAAACTTTAGTTCATTCTGAGTGATTTCATAGTGGATGCCGAGAAACACAGTATGTGCTAAGCATTAGAAGCTTGATAATGTTGAGCTATTGTATTATTTAAAAGATCACAAATTCAATGGATCTAAGCCGACAAGTTTGTTTTCTTGGATTATGTTAACTAGGTGGAAGATAAGGTTGATGAGCTAGTGGCATAGAATTCAAGGAAAACCATTTTTAGGGGAATTCAAAGGGATTCTAGGAGAATTTTCTAGAAGAGATATGAGATATGGGGTAGATACATTGTATCCTACCTAATCCATCCAAACCCTAAATTGGATGATGGAGAAGGAGTGGAAAAAAGATCTTAATTTCCTATTTGTAGGAATGGCTAGTCATGAAGCAAGGTTTTCATGTGTGAGAACCTAAGGGAGACAAGGAGTCAAGGGTTTTGCTTCATTAGGTGACCTAAGAGAAGAGTTTGCAATGGCATGTTAAGAAAGAAAGCTTAAAGAGATGAATGCTTGAAGGGTGAACAATCTATTAGAGCTACAAAGCATGAAGGTCAAGCAGAATTGAGGACTAAACAGTGATCTATAATCTGCAAATGAAGTTATAAGTTGTATTACATCAAAACCTTACTATTACTCTCTAACAATTGTATCAGTCTAGGGTAAATCCTTTAGATTAAGGTTGACCTAAAATTCATTTGTAAATCCTTTAAATGGGTGACATTCCATGTGAATGGTCTAAAGTCCTCTAACAAGGCTCACTCCTAATAGGATGATTGAAATCCTTTTCACATTAAAAAATGTGTATTGTAACCTTTAATAGGGTTGGTCTTTCATAGGGCATCACTTCATAAGAGTGAAAAGAGTCGTATGTTACTAGTGGTTTTTCCCAAATTGGGTTTCCAGGCAAATCATTGTGTCAAGTGTGTTGATGAATCTATTATGTTTCATGTTTATATTTTTGCAAATTAATTTGACATTAACCTACAAGTTTTAAGTGATTGCATAATCTTATGGATGCATGCATGAGTATAAAATTTTTATGGGTTGACTAAGCTATGAAATTTTTTATTTATGCATCTAGACCTTGGACAATTGATTCACACACCCCCCCCCCCCCCCCCCCAAGTTAGTCTAAAGTATTGCAATAGATCAATGATTGGAAAATTCCAATATATAGTACACACAAGGCCTACCATTGCATTAGTAGTTGTTATGGTGGTAAGATTTTCAAATAATCCCAAAGAAAATCACTTGATGGTAATCAAGAGAACCATGAGGTATCTGAAGGGTACTGAAGACTGTGGATTATGGAACAAAAAAAGAGACAATTTGGATTTGAAAGCACTCATAGATTCTGATTGGGTAGTAAGTGTTGATGACAAAAAGAGCACTAATGGTGGAGCATTCTTTCTTGGTAAAAGACTAGTGTCGTAGACAAGCAAGAAGAAAAAATGTATTTCTCAATCCCTAGTAGAAGAAGAATGTGTGGCAATAGTAGTTAATTGTTCCAATGTTGTTTGATTTAACAAATTGTTGGTGGGTATAAAGATAGAAATCAAGGATCCAGTAGTTATCTTCTATGATAACACTAGTACAATTAATATATCAAAGAATCCTATGATGCATACCAAAACCAATACATTTCTATAAAATATCATTTTTTGAGAGAATTGGTAAAAGATAAAGAGGCAAGATTGGAATAAGTGAATACTAAAGAAAAATTGCAGACATATTCACTAAGCCATTTCCTAAGGATGCATTTTTTTATCTAAGAGGTAAGTTTTGTGTCATTCCCCTATCTGAAGTTCACTAAATGTAGTTTGGTGATGCATCAACTAGAGAATTTTGAAAATCAGATAGTTGATGCATTAGTAACAAGGGCACATTGCAAATGAATCAATACATGGGGTACATTGATATTCATTGAATACTATCTTTGGCATGAGATGTCAAAGAGGGAGAGTTTGCTATCATATCTCAAAGAAATTTTCTAAAGAGGGATAGTATATATTTCACAAAAATTCTATTACTTCTAGAGATGTCAAAGAGGGAGAACTTGGTCTAATATTAAAGAAGGAAAATTTTCTACTAGAAGAAGATGTTGAAGATAGAGTTTTGCTAATAGAATTGAAGGAAAAGGGAGTTCACACTGATAGAGGGAGTTCTCATAGATTAGAATTAGAATGAAACTAAGGATACATTCCTTACTTTATTCTTAGTCTAAAATTTCATTGTATTATGACATATTGTGTTGCCATTAATGCCAAAGAGGGAGATTTTTGAAAAATATTGGTTAATTACATATTGTCTTTGATGTTACACAAAATGTCATATCATTTCCATTCAATGTATGTCAAGCTCACTCAGATGATGAAGATAGTTTTCTATGTTTGTTGAGCATTCTAGAGTTTTCCAAGTTAAGTTTCTACTGAGTTAACTGAAGCATTAAAGTAAAGTTTGTAAAAGTTGAGTGTTAACCGATCTCACTCGGTTAATGAAGGAAATGTTGGATGGAACTAGTATTAACTAAGCTCACTCTCTTACCAAAGGAGCTTTGTGAATATGTAGTGTTAACTAAGTTCACTTGGTTAAGATTGGAAAATCATTTCTATAGGGCTGGCTTACAAAGAATTTTCTCATTTTTTCATATTGAGTTCAATTGATTTGATCATTGGTTCTAGCTGACTGAGGAGATCAATATTAATTATTCTAAGTTGTATTCAAGTCAACTTGAAAATGTGTAAGATATAAATATAAGGTCAAGTTGAGAATTGAATGTGTGGAACATAATAGAAGATTTGAAGATTCTTAGAGGAAGCGAATTAGAAGGATAAGTAGAATATCCTTTTAGAGCTGCAAAGATACATTCGATCATAAAGGATCAAGTATACAAGCCAAAAATTTTATTTTTATTTAGAAATTTAGTTCCATCAAAAATTAGGTCCTTTCATTGTTAATCTCTAACCATTGTGGCATTTCTATTTGAAGTGTCTTAAAGACCTCTAACAAGGCCACTCCTAATAGGGTGATCAAATCCTCTAATAGGGTCACACCTAATAGTGTTTTTTTTAACCCTTAATAAGGTTGGCTTCTAATAGGGCTCACTTCAGAAGAGTGAAAATCAATAACTACTTGCAATTGGTGGTTTTTTCCAAATTGGGTTTCTACATTAAATATTCGTGTCACTTGTGTTCATGCTATTTATTTTATGAGTATGAAACTAAGTTAAATTTAAGGTTAATCACATTAGCATCAATATATTCAATTATTCCCAAGTTAAGGTTGATTCTCAATGCTTGCCAAGTTAAACATTTACTAGTGTAAATTGAGTTCCTATGTGTTTACCAAGTAACAATAGAATACAATTTAATTAGAGTTTATCTTTTGATTTGTATTGACATCTAAGGGATCTAGGATTTATTTTGTAGTAACTGATTCAACCTTCCCCTCTTAGTTACTCCTCTTATATTTCCAACATGTTCTTTAATATTGAGTGACATTCTTGGGCCTTGTTCCATGATACTAATGCATTCCATACCTCTTTATTACATGTAAAGATTAAATCTTTTGGATTTGATCCCTTTTATGTTGGATGCATTCTTTTTGCCTCTCTTGATACTTTTAGTAGAAAGTTGGGTTCAAGATCAAATTTCCTTTTGATTTTCAATTATTTCTTTTATTTGCAACTCAACTCCAGTGGTTGGGGTTCAAACTTCAACTTTAGATCTGAATTATGTCTAATGTATAAAGGCAATTTGTAATTTTTTTCTAAGGGTTCTTCTTTGGTTTATTACAATAACATTATGCTCTATATTTGTAACCCTTTTTCCTTGCATGAATTAAAGTCTTTTCTTACCTTATATTGCTAGTCCAATAAATTGTGCAATTTATTTCCTTGTATGGGTTATTTCCTTTTTGTTCTTTCATGTTTGCATATCATGTGTAGCCTATTGATAAATGTTGACTTGTAACTTATTTCCTTGTAGTATTTAATTAGTCTTACCTTCATCTGGATTTTGAAAGAGTAGATTTGGGTCAAAATTTGTGTATTTAGGTGGTTTGTTCATGTTTTGTGCAGTTGTAGGCAGAGTTGTAACTATTGTTTCAATCTGGTGCATTATCCCCTTTCACTTTCAAAAATTTATTTCATGCATTCTCTCTCCCATTTCCTCCCAACTTTAATTTTAGATGCATCCTAATTGTAAGGAAGCCAACATTCTCCAAAGATTCAACCTAAAATTGCAAGTCCCACACCTGGAGGTTGTTTCCAAGTTACATAAGTTTGCTTCAGGGTCATATCTCAAGCAAGGGTGCATACTTTTGTGTCAATAATTTTTGGTATGCCTGGTGGGACAAGATGATTCATCTACATAAGTCCACTTGTAGCCATTGTAATCTTATTCACTTAGAATTTTAGTGTTATTAATAGTGTCATCAGCCTTTGGAGGTATTCCATCAAACATCATGGCAAATCTAGTGCAAATCTACTAGTTCCAAGATAAAATAGTGCTAGTACGTAAAGATCATTCTTGATCTTTTATGATTTCCAAAGCTTTCTATGAAATTTCAGCTTTTATGAAATTCTAACCATGAACCCATTTCATAGGAATAGCTAATATTCCCCCCCCCCGCCCCATATCATTAAAATGATATTCTTCATCTCTCATATTTCCCTTTTCAATCTCATCCACAAGTTTTTTATAGCCAATCTGCTCAAAATTATTACTACCCTCGTACCCCTGCCCTACTAGACCCAACACCTCCAAATGACATAATCAAGACCATTGAAGCTATGATGGCTAAGATGGGTGAGAATTAGTTGGGACTCCAAATGCAAAAAATTGAATGGAGTAGGAGAATGGACTCATGGTTTCATGAGAAAAATGAGAAATTGCTAGCCTATGATAAATGATTTCATGAGATTGCAAGGCAACAAGAGATGGAGAGGCAATAGGAGGAGATGACATACTAGACCTATCTCCAAGAAGAAGAAGAAGAGAGGGAGAAGAAAATACACATTGAGGAGAAACTTGCTATGCAAGTTGCTACAACAAGAGAAGAGGAAATGAGGCCCTAGTTAGCTCATTCTTGGACCAAGGAAGAAAAGGCAACCCCTTCTCCAAAATATGCCATTCCCAGCTTCAAGAAGCCCCCTCCATTATAAGAGCCTACTACTATAACTTCTCCACTCCCCACACAAAAAATATGGCCCCATGAACCTTCCATACCTATTGCCATTTCACTATTTGAGGATGGACCAGTTGTAGGGACTCCTAATGGTCCAACCATGTCATTTTGGGAGAGTTTAGACCACAAAACTACCATGGGAGGAGTTGCAACCTACTGAGGAGGAAAAATAGGTAGCAGTTGAGAAAAAGGAAGAGGATCTAGTCCTCTTATTTGAAGAGCTTCCCTCCTTTGTTGAGGAAGAGGAATAAAATATCAAGGTTGTTCCTTCTCTTGAGGAAAAAATCTTGGATTTTGAACCTTTAGAAGGGAATGAGGATCTATTTTTGGAGAAAGAAGAAAACCATTTGTTGCAACAGACAATCCTCCATGATATGAAGGATGAAAAAGAGAGCCTCAAGGATAGCTCTGTCCTTGAGGAGGAACATGCTGATATGCATGAGGTTGCCCCTCAACCTATTTATATTACTGCAACAGAGTAAGAGGATTATGATGAAGACAACTTCTGAGATGAGCTAGAGATATTTTGTTTATCCATGGATATCAAGCAACCTACCCCTTCATTAAATAATCATGAGTTGTAGCAGCAACTATTAGAGACTCGCACCATACCAATAGCTCCCAAGGAGGTGGCTCATGAGCATTATGAGAAAGATGTGGAGATTATTTCTTCACAACAAGAGGAGGAGCCATTTCCAAACCAATAGAATACTACCATTATAGATCATATCAACATAGTTAAGGCTGATTGCTTAGACCAAGTGCCATAAAGAGGATGCCCCATAAGGCATCCAACTTTGCAACAAATGAACATGGTGCCCCTGGTCATGATTACTTTTGAGCATGAGGGTGATTTCCAAATGAAGGAGCAAGTGAGTCTTTCTCAAAGTGGTAATGCTCAAATATTGGAAAGCTTCATTGTTTTAATCATTGTGAAGAAGGTGATCCATACAACAACATGTTTGTTATGCTTTCTGCTATTTGCAGTTGCAAATGTACATGGAACAAGAAACCAACTCATGAGGAAGGGAAACTATATCAAAAATCTAGTTAATGACTTTTCTTGATTTTTTGTATTGTAAATACTTGTACATGGTAGAGTAGGTGTTTCTAACTTCCCACGAAGTGCACATGCTTAGCTTTCTGGAGCTTCTTGAGGTTTTTTGGAGCTCCCTAGAGCCCTTTTTTTTTTTTGCTGGTTGTAGATTTTGTGAAGTTGTAGGTCGAATAACACATCATTCTCTTTGGTGACTCCATGCCCAATGGATTTCTTATGGCCAATGATATATGCTTAGCAAGAAAAAATGCCCTCTGAATTGCCAAGAATGTTGGCCATTTTTGCCCTTCATTTAGCCCATCATTGATAATCGATCTGGGAGATCTTTAATGGGTTGGATTCTTTTTAATGGGTTAAGACACTAAAGTTGTGTTTAACATGCATGTTATCCATTTTCACTATTTTAAAAAGGAACTTCAAAGAGCTTTATGAAATAGAAAAACTTTCTATTTTAGAAGGCTTCCTTGTTTGTCTTCACGAATAGTGAAATCTATTTGTGCAAATAGGTTTGTGCCATGTGGTGCTGGAAAACTTTTGTGTTATCCCATTTCACAAGGGTCATTTTTTGTGACCCTCAAAATCACAAAATCATATCTTTTTCCTTCCACTTTGCATTGGGAAATGTGTTAACCATTGGATTTAAAGCTTATCTTCATCAACAGTTGTGTTTTAATCATTTGGGATATTTTTGTAGCATCGGGGCCGTCCATTTTCAAATGGAAGATATATATTGGCGGTTCATCTTTTTTTGGAAAAATCAGATTTATTCCACATGGATCAACTCTATATTTTTATGTGGGTGGGTTGATGTGCATGTTATCCCACCCCACATTTTTTGACAGTGGCATGAATTGACTTGTTGTGGCCATGACACATTAAAAGGATTGTTCTTTAATGTTGAACCACATTCTTGGGCCTTGTTCCATGATGCCAATGTACTCCATACCTCTTTATTGCATATAATAATCAGATCTTTTGTATTTGATCCCATTTATGGTTGGATACATTCTTTTTGCCTATCCTGTCACTTTCAGCAGCAAGTTACAATCAAGATCATATTTCCTTTTTATTTTTAGATTTTTTTTTTCTCTGCAACTCAACTCTAATGGTTGGGGTTCAAACTTCAAGATTAGATCTGAGTTATGCCTAATCTGTAAAGGCAAATTCTAAGTATTTTCTAAGGGTTCTTCTTTGTTCTTCTTTGATTCATTACAACAACATTATGCTCTGTATTTGTAACCCTTTTTCCTTGCATGAATGAAAATCTTTTCTTACCTTATCTTTCTAGTCTAATACATTGTGCAATTTCTTGCCTTGTATAAGTCATTTCTTTCTTTTTTATCATGTTTTCATTTCATGTGTAGCTTGGTGTTGAATGTTTCCTTGTGAACTTGTTTTCTTGAAAAATTTCATTAGTATTACCTTCATGTGGTTTCTGAAAGAGTAGATTTGGGTCAAGATCTATGTATTTAGGTGATTTATTCATGTTTTATGCAATTGTAAGAAAAGTTGTAACCATTGTTTCAATTTAATGCATCATCCCCTTTCCCTTTTAGAAATTTATTTCATGCATTGTCTCTCTATTTTCTTCCCAAGTTTTAGTTTAGATGCATCTTGATTGGAAAGAAGCAGGCCTTCTCAAAAGATTCAACCTCAAAGTGCAAATCCCACACTTGGAGCTTATTTCCATGTTACATAAGGTTGCTTGAGGGTCATACCTCAAGAAAGGGTGCAAAATTTTGTGTCAACAAGAACCTCACCCCCAACCACCATGTAGTAGAGGTTAGCATCCACTTCACTCTTTACAAATCCCATTTGTTGCAAGTATTTATTAATGCACTCATACCATGCTCTGGGAGCCTACTTGAGTTTGTAGAAGGATCTCTTCAATCTACACACATGGGTCTCTTTATTGTGTGATTCAAAGCCTTTTGTATACCTCCTCCTTCAACTCACCATTAAGGAATGTTGTCTTGGCATCCATTTGATGGATTCTCCACCCCATCTATTTTACAAATGAGATCACGGCTTGTATAGAAGTATACCTGGCCACTAGAGAAAATGTCTCCTCGTGGTTTATTCCCTCCTTTTGAGAGAACCTCTTTGCCACAAACCTTGCCTTGTATTTCTCGATGCTACCATCTACACCATGTTTCATGTTATTGATCCAATGTGATCGAACTTCTTCTCTATCTATTGGTATAGACACTACCTCACACACATCATTCTATATTATTGAGGAGTATTCTTTGACCATAAAATCTCACTATACCTAATTCTTTATAGCCTCTTGATAGTTGGAAGGCTCACTATCTACCACCTAACTAACTAATGGCACATAATCATTGAACTTGACTAGTTTTCTCCACTGTCTAATACTCTTCCTAAGAGCTTCCACAAACTCCTGAGTATCCCTATGTGTATCTTGAACCTCATGGTTCCTACAACCAACTATAGAGGATGAAATATCAATCTCTTTTTCTTATTCATGTATTTCTTGTTGTACCACTTGCTCCTTATTTAGTGGATCTCCACAATACGAGCCTACACTTGTTCTAGTAACTTTACTCAAGCTTTGTTGCCCTTGAATTGGTCTTGGAGCTTCTATTGGCTACTCACTCTGATCATCTATTGGAAAATATCTAGAGATTCTAAATGCTTTGTCCTCCATGAACTTGACATCATGTTTGATAATAATTCTTTTGGTACTAGGAAAAAAATTGTATATGCCTTTAAGGTTTAACTGTACCCAACAAGGTACCCTCTCTCTATAGCTTGATCTAACTCCATACATGTATCATTTGTAATATGACAATATGCCAAACTCCTAAATATCCTGAAGTGACCAAAATTTGGCTTTTTCCATGTGAAATAATCCTCTGGCATCATCCTCTCTAGCACCTTGTGTGGAACCTTATTCTGAATGTAAACTATTGTACTACATGTCTCTACCCATAAGCAATGGGGCATGTCCTAGTCATGTAGGTTATCCTTTGTTGCCTCTGATTTAGAATGGTTATTCCTCTCACCAACTCCATTCTATTATGGATTGTAAGGAACATTCCACTCTCTCTTGATTCCTTCCTTAGGAAAAAACTTTTGGAAGATATTTTCTTTGCACTTGCCTCTATTTTTTGACCAAAAAACCTCTATCTTCCTTCCTTTTGAGTTCTCCACAAGCACCTTAAAATCTTGGAAGCAACCAAAAACCTCATCCTTGGTCTTATGAATTGATGCTTCACTATCTATATACCAAACACATTGTGAGGTTGATCTAACCGTACAAGATATTAGTGCAAACTCATCTTCCATTCTACTAGAGATTTCTTTTGCACTTGCTAAAGTTGCCACTTAATTCTTTCCCTTCTTCCTTTATGGGAAATCACTGACATAGTGACCATACTCTTGACAACCAAATCACTTGACCTTCTTCTTCTTCTTCTTCTCAATTTGTGAATTAGATCCTTTCTTTTCTTTCCCTTTTCATTGTAGAGAATCATATTCTTGTTCCACCTCACTTTTCTAACTCTTGTTGGCCCCATTAACAAGACTTAGTCTAAACTCCTCTTGAGTGAAATTAATCCACAGTCAATCCCAAATTGGTAATGTGTCTTTTCTACTCATAACTTGAACAAAGATACCCCACTACTTAGTAAATCCATTTAGGGATATTCTCACTAGCTCATCATCAATAGGGATATATCCAACAACTACTAACTCTTCCTTAACAAGTTTAATCCTAGTGAGGTAACTTGTGATATCTTCTCCTAGTTAATCTAGGAATTCTTCAACTTTTCTTTGTGAATAATCTTCATGTTGGTGGTATCATTCTAGTATAGATTCAAAATTTCATCCAAAGTTTGTTAGAGTGGGGTTTCTATTTCACCAAAAAATTGACCTGTTAATGCCTGATACAACCACTCAATTTATAGTACATAGGAGGCAGTTAAACCTTTGTCTCGAATCCCAAGGGGAGCATAGATAAAATTTCCAACATTCTCTCCCTCAACGTTACCCAAGGGTTTGAGGAGTCGAACCTGTGACCAAGCTCTGATACCACTTATAAGAGTGGGGTTGCCTTTACACCAAAAGATTGACCGATCAATGCCTAATACAACCACTCAACTTATAGCACAAAGGAGGTGGTTAATGTTGAAATCTGATTGAAAAATCCATTGAAAGAGATGAGGGAGATTGTTATGTGTTTTAATCATTATTTTGTCACTGATGTCAAACCTACTATTTTTTGGTAAAAAAATTGCTTACAAGATTCAAGTACTATCACTTAGTTGATTGATGAGGAGGTTTTGATAAATAAGATGTAACAAAAGCACCTAGAGGAAAGGTTGAGTCATGATTATGTAATGAAGTACAAGGATTAGTTAAGACAATGATGACATGATGTATTGATGATCTACATAAGGTTACAAATGTTGGCTACACTAAGAAAGTTTAGAAGAACAAGTTAAATAAAATTTGTCTACCAAGCTTGATCGAGTAGATAGTAGGTGTCAAGCAAAGTTAGTACAAGCTGAGAAAAAAGTCAGTTGAATTCAAGTAAAAGAAAACTCTAGTGGATGTTGAGTGAGATAGTTAATGTTGAGTAAAATTTAGTTGATGCTGAGTGATTTTATAGTTGATGTCGAGTAACACAGTATGTGTCGAGCATTATAAGATTGATAATGTCAAGCTATTGCATTATGTTAAAGATCAAAGATTCACTGAATCTAAGCTGACAAGTTTTTTTTCTTAAAACTTGTGAACCAAAAGGAAGATAAGGTTGATGAGCTAGTGGCACAGAATTTGATGTAAACCATTTTTTAGGTTAATTTAAATGGATTCTAGGAAAAGTTTCTAGAAGAGATACAAGATATGGGGTGGATACATTGTATCCTACCTAATCCGTTCAAACCCTGAAGTGGATGATGGAAAATGGAAAAGTATCTTAATTTCCTATTTATAGGAATGTTTGGTCATGAAACAAGGTTGTCTTATGTGAGAACGTAGCGAGAAGAAGGAATTAAGGTGTTTTCTTCATCAAGTGACCCAAGAGAAGTATCTGCAACGACATGCTAAGTAAGAAGGCTTAAGGAGATATATGCTCAAAGTGTGAACAAGCTATTAGAGCTGCAAAGTGTAAAGGCTAAGAAGAATGGAGGACCAAATAGATATCTATAATCTACAAGAGAAGTTGTAAGTTGTATTAGATCAAAGCTCTACTATTACTCTCTAACAATTGTATCAATCTAGGGTAAATCCTTTGGATTAAGGTTGACCTAATAGTCATTAGTAAGTCCTTTAACAGGGTAGAATTCCAAGTGAATGGACTAAAGTCCTCTAACAAGGCTCACTTCTAATAGGGTGATTGAAATCCCTTAACTGGGTCACATTTAATAGTGTTTATTGTAACCTTTAACAGGGTTGGCCTTTCATAGGCATCACTTCAGAAGAGTGAAAAGGAGTAGCATGGATTTTTATTTTTTTTAAAGAAAAAGGTGAAAGAGACACCATATATATATATATATATATAGGATTCAAGGGCTCATTAGGGAAAGAATCTAGAGAGAAAACCCCAAATTCATAGCCAATACGAAAGAGGATATCAATATCAATTACATTTACATTGAAAAAAGGATTCCTAGGCAGCAACATAAAGCTCTTTATCTATATCAATTATGTGTGCCAAATCTAGAAAATCTTTCACATAGATACTTAGTCTTGTGGAATCAAGATCAATGCCATCAAACCCCCATTTTGCTAAAAGATCATCAACCAAATTTCCTCTCTATAGATATGTGAAATGATGCAAGAATCAAATGAGTCATTCAAATACCAAATTTTAGACATGATATATTTGATTCTCCAGTTAAGGATTTGTCTCTTGATGCAAGAATTAATGATGAGAGTGGAATCACCTTCAATATGAATCACTATTAATTCCAAGTTCTTGGCCAAAACCAAACCATAAAGTAATTCAAGTGCCTCTACCATATTGTTTTGCTTGAGGGTAAAGAGAGACATTTGAATACAAGAACTTTACCCAAATGATTTCATAAACACATGCCACGACCAACTTTTTTGGGATTTCCTTTCAAAGATCCATCAAAGTTCATTTTGGTGCAGCCAATTGTTAGAGGTAGCATTTTATTGGTGGTTTTTCTCAAATTGGGTTTCCACGTTAAATCATTGTGTCAAGTGTGTTGATGAATCTGTTATATTTCATACTTTACATTCTACAAATTGATTAGATAGTAACCTACAAGTTTTAAGTAATTGCATATTCATATGGATGTATGCATGAATATGAATGTTTTATTGGTTCACTAAGCTAAAAAAGGTTTTATTTGTACATCTGGACCTTGGATAACTGATTCACACCCACTCCCCCCCCCCCCAGTTATTCAAAATAATTCCAATAATTGGTATCAAAGCCATCTACTTAAGAGGACTAGTTTGAAGGTACTAGAAGCACAAAGATCAAGATGTCAAAAGGAGATGTACCCAAGCTTAACAAAGATAACTTTCCTACGTGGAAAATTTTGATGAAGCTACACCTCAAAGGACTTGGAGATCATGCACAATCTACCATTATAGTAAAACACATTGATCTAGTAGGAGTCCTAACTACTGAAGATATGAAGAAAAAGAAAGAACATAACTAGGTGATGTTGGAGATTGCCTCTGCCCTAAGCTATGCCAAATTTGATGATTTCAAAGGATGTGACATTGCAAAGAAAATGTGGGATGCCCTACACACTATCTATGGAGGAGACAAAAAATGTTCAAAGAGCCAAGTTTGAGAGCCTCATAGGTAAGTTTGATCACATGAGAATGGAAAAAGGTGAGAATATTGCTCAATATGTTGCTAGGATAAAAGTTGTTAGTACAATAAAAGGTGCTACTAGTCATATAGATGATGATACTATGTTAAGTAAAGTCTTAAGAACACTATTGTCTATTTATGCTATTAGATTTTCTATAATCCAAGAATTGAGGTATATTCCAAGAAATAATCTAACCCTTGAAGGTCTGGTAGGTAGACTCACTGCTTTTGAGTTATCTAACTTTGACAATTACAAACCAGAAAGTCTTCAATCTGCTTTGAAAGCTAAGTTTTTATTGAAGGATATTGATGAGGTGAGGTAGAAGAAGAAGAAAAGAAAGATAAAATATGTATCTAGTGACAATGATACAGATGAAGAAGATGTGGAACAATTGGAAGCACTACTGGCAAGAAGATTTCACAGAGGTAAAGGAAAGTTCAAAGGTAAATTACCCATCATTTGTTTCAATTGCAATGAGGTTGTTCATATTGCTGCAAGATGTACATAGAAGAAGAACTATAGAGATGGAAACAAGTACAAAAATACAAGAGAAGATGACAACAAAGATTACAAAGGCAAAGGAAAGAAGTCATGCTACATTGTTGAAGAAGGAAGCAGGGATGATTCTGATGAACATGATGATGAAGTGGTGTATGTTGCAATGAAGGATGAATCTAATGAAGACGAGGCAACTACACTTGTGACTTGTGTGAACAAAAATGATAGATGGATTATTGATAGTGGATGCTCACATCACATGACTGGAGACAAAAGTAAGTTCATTAGCTTAATTTGTTATGATGGAAATAGTGTAAGATTTGGTAATGATGCACCATGCTTGATAAAAGGAAAGGCTCTATCAAACCCACATACAAGATTTCATGTGACAATGCTTACTATTTGAAGGATTAAATTATAACTTATTAAGTATGTCACAACTAAACAATTTGGGATGCAAGGTTGAGTTTGAAAATAAGATTGCTTGATATATGATACTAATGGAAAGATGATTGGAAAAGATGATCAAACTAGAAGTAATCTATTATATCTAGATATAGAGGATTTTACTTGTCTAGTTGTAAGACTTGATGATGTATGGCTATGGCACAAGAGGTTATGTCATGTTAATTTTGATAACTTGGTTAGTATTAGTAACATGAAGAAAGTTAGAGGTTTTCCTAAGTTGAAGAAACCTAATAATGTAGTATGCAAATAATGTCAGCTACGCAAAATGACAAAGTTGAGCTTTAAGAGTAAAGCTTATACCTCTAAAGAAATACTAGAGAGTGTTCATATTGACCTGTGTGGACCAGTTGAAGTGCAAAGCTACAAAGGAGACAAGTATATAATGTTATTTTTTGATGATTACTCTAGAATGATGACAATCATGTTTCTAAAACAAAAATATGATGCTTTTCAAATGTTTAAGTGGTACTTAGCAAGAGTTGAGAAGGATATAGATAAAAGTTTAAAATGTTTAATATTAGATAGAGGAGGAGAATTCACATCTAATGAGTTTGAAATGTTCTATAATGAAAGAGGAATCAAAAGATAGACATCTGATCCCAGGACCCCTCCAAAAAATGGAATTGTTGAAAGGAGAAATAGATCTATAATGACATGTGCCAGAACACTCATGATGAAAAAGAATGTTGCTCTAAAATATTGAATAGAAGTTGTTAGTACTGCTATATATAACTTGAACCTTGTGCAAATCAAGAAATTTACTCATTCAACACCTTTTGAACTATGGTATAGATATTCACCCAATGTAAAAATAGTTTAAGATATTTGGAAGTAAATCTTACATTCTTAAAGATGTTAGGAATGGAAAACTTGATGAAAAAAGTGAAGAAGGTATATTCCTTGGTTACTCCACAAGAAGTAAAGCTTATAAGTGTTTAAATACTAACACTAACAAATTTGTGGAAAGTGCAAATGTGAATTTTGATGAATTTATAGAGGTACATGAGGCTGAACCTATGAAAGAACCAAAAGAATACAAATCATTTGTATACTTTTATGAAGGTATGCCTATTGAAGAAAATGTTGCAAATAAATTTGGAAATCAATAGCAAGTTTCAGTGGCCGAGTTACAAAATGAAATAGATACATATTCTAATTCTGAGGTCACTGCACATGAAAGAGATGCTAAGATATCTAACAAAAATGTACATAGTGATTTTGAAGATGAGAGACAAAAGGAAGAAACAAGAGCTGATCCAAGATTGACTAAATATGTCAAAAGACATCATCTTGTTGATCAAATCATTGGTAACAAAGATGCTAGGCCAATGACAAGAAATATATTGAGAAGTGAATCATGTTTGATAAGCATGAAGGAACCTAAAATAGTAAAAGATGCATTCGAAGATGATGAGGAAGAAGAGATTGAATAGATAGAGAAGAACAAAACATGGAGTTTAGTTCTTAGACCAGAAGACAGAAATGTGATTGGTACCAAGTGGGTATTTAGAAACAAGCTAGATGAGAATGGTGAAGTCACAAGGAAAAAAACAAGATTAGTTTGCAAAGGATATGCACATGAAGACGAAATTGACTATGGAGAGACATTTTTCCCTATTGCAAGATTAGGAGTGAGAACTCTACTTTCTTATGCTGCATACAAAGGTTTCAAAGTTTATTAGATGGATGGTAAATCTGCATTTCTGAATGACATACTAGAAGAATTTTTTTACATAGAATAGCCTAAAGGATTTTTAGATGTTGATAATAAGAATATGGTATGTAGACTACACAAAGCCCTATATGGTTTGTAACAAGCACCAAGAGCATGGTATGAAAGACTTCATACTTATCTTGTGAAGATTGGATTTGAAAGGAATGATGATAATAGCAATCTATACATGAAGATAGAAAAAGGAAAAGGTATTTTGTTATCTAAAATATTTGTTGATGATATTAAATTTGGAAGACAAGATGCTTTATGTAAGGACTTTGCAAATCATATGAAGCAAGAATTTGAAATGTCTATATTTGGAGAGATCAATTTTTTTGTGGGATTACAAGTATATAAGATGAAGTATGGCATATATCACTTAGTCAAAGTACAACAAAGAGATATTTAAAAAAATTCAATTAGAGGATTCCAAACTAGTGAATACACCTATGGTGACAAGACACAAGCTATCAAAGAATGATGATTTAACTGAGGTGAATCAAGCATTATATAGATCCATGATTGGAAAATTGCAATATGTAGTACATAGCAGACTTGATATTGCATTGTCTATAGGGATAGTTGCAAGATTCTCTACAAATTCCAGGGAGAATCATTTAATGGCTATAAAAAGAATAATGAGATACTTGAAAGGAACATAAGAGTTTGGTCTATACTACAAGAAGAATGAAAGGTTTGAATTGAGAGCTTACATTGATGCTGACTGGGCTGGATACATTGATGATAGAAAGAGCACTAGTGGAGGAGCATTCTTCTTTGAAAAAATACTAGTTACATGGACTAGTAAGAAACAGAGTTGTACTTTCCAATCTATTGTTGAAGCAAAATATGTTGTTGCTTCTATAAATTGTACAAACATTCTGTGGATAAAACAACTACTTAAAGGAATGAAGGAAGAGATCAAGGAACTAGTGATACTTTATTGTGATAATACAAGTGCTATCAATATATTAAAGAATCCAGTGATGCACACAAAGACAAAGCACATTGCAATCAAGTATCATTACATAAGAATGTTCAAGATAAAAAGGTGAAGATGGAATACATTAACACAAAGGAGAAAATTGTTGATATCTTCACAAAAGCATTACCTAAGGATGCTTATGAGTATCTAAGAGGTAAATTAGGGGTGATACCCTTATCAAAGACTATCTAAGAAGTAAGAGGACTACCCTGAATCAAACAAGTTGATTGTCAAATATTACAAGTTGATGTAGAAGGTCTTACTTTAGGAGCTGCATAAAGTAATCATAGAACTAAAACTACAAATTAGTCACAAGCAAGGTGACAGAGGGCAAAACTGAAGAACCTGTGAAAGCCTATATTTGCATGTATTGAAGATGCTAAGTCTTTGGAATATGTCTTTGGCATTATTGTCAGAGGGGGGAAGTACATTAAATTGATCATCATCAAAAGAAGATTTTTACTAATCAAGTGCAAGAGATAAGAGAGAGAAAGTCCTAAACTAATTTGCTAATCAGAGAGGAAGAAAGTATAGGAGAAAGCATATCAGAGAAAGATACCAAGAATCGAGTCATAACAAAGAGGGAGACATTGATTAGAGAGCCAGAAAGATCATCATCTAAGGGAGAAACTTTGTTGATCAATCTAGTTATAAAAGAAAGAGGAAGAAATCCTAATTTACCTAGTAAGAGGGAGTTATAAGAAAGAGTTTTTATAACTTGATCAAAAGATGGAAGTTGCCGATAGAGGGAGAAATTTCAATGCATGTTTTTTTTTGGGTATTATCTTACTATTTTAACCTAATTACTTTAGTTGAACAAGATGTTCATCATTTGATTGTCTTGGCTAATCAGTTTGGTTTGCCATCAATGTCAAAGAGGGAGATTGTTGAAATTTGATTGAAAAAATCATTGAAAGAGATGAGGGAGATTGTTATGTGTTTTAATCATTATTTTGTCATTGATGTCAAACCTACTATTTGCTGGTAAGACAATTGTTTATAAGATTCAAGTACTATCACTTAGTTGATAGATGAGGAGGTTTTGATCAATAAGATATAAAAAAAGCACCTAGAGGAAAGGTTGAGTTATGATTATGTAATGAAGTAAAAGGACCAGTTAAGATAGTGATGACATGATGTATTAACGATCTACTTAAGGTTAGAAATGTTGGCTAAACTAAGAAAGTTTAGAAGAACAAGTTAAACAAAGTTTGTCTACCAAGCTTGACTGAGTGGACAGTAGGTGTCAAGAAAAAAGTTAGTTGAAGCTGTGTAAAAGAAAACTCTAGTGGATGCCAAGCAAGACAGTTGATGCCGAATAAAGTTTAGTTGATGCCAAGCATCAGTAAACTTTAGTTGATGTCGAGCAATGCAGTATGTGTCGAGCATCAAAAGATTGATAATGTCGAGTTGTTGCACTATGTTAAAGATCAAAGATTTGCTGAATCTAATCTGACAAGTTTGTTTTCTTGAAACTTGTGAACGAAGAGGAAGATAACGTGTATGAGTTGGTGGCACATAATTTGATGTAAATTATTTTTTAGGTGAACTCAAATGGATTCTAGGAGAGGTTTCTAGAAGAGATACAAGATATGGGATGGATACATTGTATCCTACCTAATCCGTCCAAACCCTAAAGTGGACGATGGAAAATGGAAAAGTATCTTAATTTCCTATTTATAAGAATGTCTGGTCATGAATCAAGGTTGTCTTATGCGAGAACCTAGAGATAAGAAGGAATTAAGGGTTTTTCTTCATCAAGTGACCCAAGAGAAGAATTTGTAATAACATGCTAAGAAAGAAGGCTTAAGGAGATATATGCTTGAAGGATGAACAAGCTATTAGAGCAACAAAGTGTAAAGGCCAAGCAAAATGGACAACTGAACAAAGATTTGTAATCTACAAGAGAAGTTGTAAGTTATATCAGATCAAAGCTCTATTGTTACTCTCTAACAATTGTATTAGTCTAGAGTAAATCCTTTGGATTAAGGTTGACCTAATAGTCATTACTAAATCCTTTAACAGGGTGGCATTCCAAGTGAATGACCCAAAGTCCTCTAACAAGGCTCACTTCTAACAGGGTGATTGAAATCCTTTAACTAGGTCACATTTAACAGTGTGTATTGTAACCTTTAATAGGGTTGGCCTTTCACAAGGCATCACTTCAAAAGAGTGAAAAAGAGTAGCATGTTACTGATGGTTTATCCCAAATTGGGTTTCCACATTAAATCATTGTGTCAAGTGCGTTGATTAATCTGTTATGTTTCTTACTTTACATTTCTACAAATTGATTAGACAGTAACCTACAAGTTTTAAGTAATTGCATATTCATATGGATGCATGCATGAATATGAATGTTTTATGGGTTCATTATGTTGAGAAAAGTCTTATTTGTATATATGGACCTTGGATAGCTGATTCACCCACCCCTAGTTATTCTAAAGAATTCCAACAGTTAAGCCCTTGTCACAAATACCGAGGGAAGAACTAACAAAATTTCCAACAACATTTTCTTTGTGGTATCTAGCTTTGAAATGTGTGGAATAATATGGTGCTTGCCACCATCAAGGATAGTCCTCCTCTCCTTGGCAATGTCCTTGTACGCTACAAGTTGTATCACATCTATAGGTTCAACTACAACTCTGGTAACATAATCCTTGATACCAGTCTCTTCCAACAATAAAGAAAGTTCGACCTTCTAGACACCAAAATTTGAGGCACCATCGAATTTGTTCTGATCTCTCAAACTAGCTAAAGCCATCTCAAGGGATAAAAGCAATAATGATCTATAGAGATCAACCCATGTTTTATAAACCCTTAATTTCTTTCCTAGGGAAAAAAATTTCTACCCTCAACACTGCTTTGATACTATGTGAAAACTAACTATTGTAGTCATTGATTATTAATCTCCTATCTAAAATGATTATTTAATTATCAAAAATTAATTCATAGCTAATATCAAAAAAATAACACAACTGTAACTTCACCAATAAAATATGGAAAGAAATAAGAAACATAATGACACAACATTTTCAAAGAAATCATCCCTGGAAAAACCCCTAAGGGAAAATCAGTTCTACATATGAGGATTTATATTAACTTTAGCAAATCAAGAGATACAAAATTCCTTGCCTCTTATTGGCAAAATTTTGACAACCTCCCATTTTTCTCGTTGATATTCCCCATTGTTATCTCGAACATTGTTATTGTGTGCTTGCTAACATTGGAAGACTATTTGTTATCACTGCAAATTTTTCACAAACTTATGTTCTCCAAGTGCTCCCTGATCCACTTATATACAACTCCTATTGGAAAACCAATGGTTGAGATTGATTCTCAATCAACAATTGAGATTAAAATAATCCAATAACCAATGACAAAATGGGTTTCTAGTAGCTTCTAAAAGTGGCCAATTATTTAACAAATAATTGTCCCTACTCTAACTAATTAGTTAGTGAAACTATTATATGCCAAATAATTACAAACAGATGAACAATTGTCCAAGCTAACCAAATAAATAACCTCCATATTAAATGGCAACATTAGATAGTAAAATCAGCAACATTAAACAATAAAACTTCTTTATCCTATGCTTTATTAACTATCATAACCTACTTGAAAGCTCATGTATTTGACATGAGCATAGAGGATGTTAGAAAAGGTGGCAGAATTAGGCTTTATACTTGTGAGCTACATTCATTTTGAAGCTTCTTGTGGGATACACAAATATGGGAGTTCAAAGTAATAGAAATCTCCCTCCAAGGTGTTTTGGTGCATGTTCAAATACTGCACTCAATATTTGCATTCTAGTATGAATTTCAATTGTTAGCTTAATCTTGAACCTTAGTGAAATATGGGATTATAACAATTTGGAATTGGTTATAGTAACTAACTTTTGGCATTGGTGTTGTAATATCTTTTTCATCGGGATTTTGTACCAGTTGGTCAGCTTTTACAATCTCCAAAGATTTATAATAAGTCAACTTTGACTATTTAACATTTTTAATATAATAATCGAACCTTAATGTGTGATATTTAAGCCATCTAATAACAAGCATCACCCTCTTTACAATTTTGACATGTATATAACACCAAATGATAACCACTTAATTCCTTTGGTGCTTGGAAAGTCTACCACCTTTTCATACACGCCACAAGTAGTTCGACACATTCATTGGAAACCTTGATAACTTCCACAACTTTGTGATAAGCAATGTGTATAGAGACTACCCGCAGCTTATTAGCTTCAAAGGAAAATTTCAAAACTTAGTTTAAATCCTCATTTCCTCATGCTATTAGTGCCTTTGACAACCCAAGAAACTTTATGACAAATTCTTTTCCATTGAAGGCTTTGATACTCCTAACCTGCTCGTGATTTATGATAACTTTGAGTTAGTTGATGGAACGAATTGATATTTTGCATCAACTTAGCCAATAATCCAATGATGATAACCTTGGTCACTTTGAAAGCTAATAACTTTCCAATGTGTCGATACATGGAGGGCATTCATTAATTAAAGCATCTTACTATTAGAAGGAACGTTTCTCTTTCACGTCACCAATCCACTTCTTGAGACACTTGCTTGCATTGATGCATTCGGGTTTTGAGTTATTTTGGAAAGTTTCTACGTGACTTCATCAAATCAATTTCATACTCGTCTTTTTAATGATTTGGAGGCAGGCCTAGAATTTGATGGCCGTGTCATATGATTTTTTTAAATGATGACTAAATTTTTTCATACCTTTTATTTTACATTTAAAAAAAATTGTCAATTTGTTTATA
This sequence comes from Cupressus sempervirens, assembly GCA_028749045.1. Lineage (NCBI taxonomy): Eukaryota > Viridiplantae > Streptophyta > Pinopsida > Cupressales > Cupressaceae > Cupressus > Cupressus sempervirens. The sequence continues at coordinate 830,453,561 of CM053791.1, forward strand.
AATAGTTTAATAGATAATTTTAAATTTAATTTATAAATTAGAAAATAATGAATATTAATTAGTAATATATACAAAGCTCTTTATGAATAACTTATAATTAAAAATTAGTAATATTAGAAAATTTCAAATAAAAGAATCAAGTTTTTAAATTCATGTATGTTATTTTAAGAGATTTTTTTATTTTTTATGGAGGGTTCAAACCTGTGAGGCAGCCCAGCGAGGCATGAAGCCTGCAAGCTACCAACCAGCGAAGGCCACCATTAACAGTTTTAGGTACCCAATACGGGCCCACACGTGCTTGAATACTGAACACCTCTTCAGCTAAGAGCCAAGGACTGAGGAGAATCCACATTGCCAAATTTGCTAGGGGCACGATCCCGACCTCATCCCTTATGATGTCTATGGGCCTTGCACTCAACAAGACTTGATCCCTGGTGGGCTCTTTGTGAGCCATTCAACTTCACCAGTAGACCAAGGGCCCGTTGACACTTTAAGAGATTTTAAATTAAAATGATTATATAAAAGTACATATCTAATATTGTAAATTACTAAAAATAAAATTTTAAAACTCATGATATATTATTTCAACAAGATCCTAAATTAATATAAATATGCAATTATCAAAATAGAAATATTGCTAAAAAGAAAAGAAAGAAAAGAAATATATATAACATAAAATAATATATATTTATCATACATATATATTATACATTCTATAAAATCATATTTATGTATATTATTAAATAAAATATTAAGTTGCCTATAAAAAATATTGATAGTTTAGTAACAAATTTACTTGTGGTTCTCTAAAAAATTAGCCAATTAATTCACACGGTCGTACAATCTTTTAATCTATCATAGACATTTAAAAAGTGCAAAAATGGTCACCAAAACAATAAATTACACACCTATTTGGAGGTGTCACAACACAAGATTATGATCTATCATAAATAGCTTTTGATGAAGATTTCATTGCTTTAATTTGCTAACTTGTTCCGGTTCTTGCAAAATTGTTTTTGTTTGTCTATTTTATGTTATGTGTTTATTGTATTAAGGGGAGCACCCTTAATCAAAATGTATCTAAGGGTACAAGTAAGTATGAAGGTAAACTACCTTTGAAATGTTTTGTCTTGCAATAAGATTGGTCAAGCTTAAGCCTACAATGTATTAGCTTAAATATCATAACAAGTGTTAATATGCTAGTGAAGGCATCATTAATGATGAATCTAGGAAGAGTGAAGAAGAAATTGTATTTATTCCTATTAAAGAACATAATCCTATTGTATAATAAAAATTAGGAAGCACCAATATGTATGGATGGGTATGTTTCTATTTATTAATCATAACTTTGAATGCCACATCAGGGAAAGTGTGTGGGTAAATGATTTTTCACTTTAGATTGTTGATGTTACAATGACCTAATAAGCCCATAAGATAAATAAAAATTTGCAGCAAATGTATGGGAAATACAATTAAACTAAACCCATCTTTGAATTGTAGAGGTGCAACTCCATCATATAGATATACAATGAATGGACAATAGTATGCTTTCAACCAAAAATAAAAAATAGGAACTAATATCTATCTATAGCCATGAAAATAGATGTGAAGACAAAATCTTGATGTACAAATCAAACAAAATTCATTCATGAGAAATATTCTATAATGTAATCAAGGAAAGATTATCCCAAAAGCACCTATGACTACTCATTAGATTGATAGCTACAAAAATAATAGAATGTGTTCAATTTCCATTATCAAGAAGGTGACACTTAAATTTCATCTAGGTCCACCTCCATATTTTCCTTCTCCCCCCACTTCCTCCTCATCTTCCACAATTCCTTGTAGAAGGTTGAGGAGGCCTAACATAAAGTCAAAGGCCATTTCTTCTTCCACTTTGACTAGTATAAAACCAAATTCAACACAATTTCTTTCCCCTCCAGCTTAAAAATATCACTCTTATAATGAGTGTGATTGATCCTTAAGTCCCAAACAACAATGAACATACTAGAGATAATGTAAATTTGGTCTACCTCTAATCTAGTAAGGCTAGGTTGGAGCACATGCTAAGGCTCTTCATTGTTGTATCCTTCTCTAATGGGAAGTCTCATCTCGACAAGGTTGAATTGAAGCTGACGTAACTTGAAAGATGTTAAAATTTGTGAAAAAAATAAAACCAAAATCTAATGAAAGAGATAGATTAATCAAGAGGAAATAAAATTGTCAGAATAACAATATAAGAATAATCTTTGATGTAAATCCTTAAAGGCATGATATCATCAATGTTTCCTAATATCAGATACATAAAAGCTAGCCTATTTATATAGGTAAGAGTTGGGAGGAGAATTGGAAAAGATTGAGACAAGTTTCTCAACTTAGAAGAAGATTCCTATTGGAATCAACCACCTACAATCTAGAAGGGTGGTGTCTAAATTGGATTGAACTATATTTTAGGAGTAGTTGAGTCAAAAGGATGACTCAACAAGATGTTTCAAATAATAAAATCCTAAATAGAGAATTCTTCCTAATTTATGAGATCACTTAAGTAAAAATAATATAAGAGAGATTGGAAAAAAACCATTTAATCTAACACCCTCCCTTAAGTATAACTAAGTACTTAAACAAAAATAAATAGCGAATTGTTCATAGCAAAAAAATAACGTTAGGTTCCCATGTACAAATAGAAAAACATCATCTCATAATTGGAGAAAATCTAGTGGGAAAAAAATCCTCTCCAAAAGAGAGTAGAAATGAAGCTAAAAATATCTAGAAGAAGACACATGTTGTACCCCAAGAAAAGCATGTAAGTGAATGAAATTTCACTCAGTGATGGGTTTGGTGAAGATGTCTATAATCTAAATGGATGTCTGGAAAAATTAAAGGTCAAGGACTTGCTCATGAATGAACTCCTGAATATAGTGTATGTGAATCTCAACGTGCTTGGTCCACAGATGATAGATTGAATTAAGAGAAATCTAAATAGAACTTTATTTATCATAGACCATGACAATTGAATTTTTTAATTGAATGCCAAACTTAGTAAGGATTTTTTGAAGCCAAATATCTGTAGTGAATGCATTAACTACTCCTCAATACTTAGCCTCAGTGGATGAAAAAATAATATCATAATGCATTTTTCTTGATCAAGAAACTAGACCAGAACCAATAGAGAAGAAATACCTAGAAGTAGACTTGCAATCTTGAAAATCTCCTTCCCAATCTAAATTAGTATATTCCACCAAGTCAATATCCACATTGGCTGCATAATGAATACCATAACTATAAGTACCCTAGATGTAATGAGGAATCCTCTTAGCTTCTTGTAGAAGTTGTGAAAACCAACTTCACAGATTGCCAAGATCACTTGCATGCAAATACCTTGTTGAAGAGAAACCAAAAAATAGAGGAAAAAGCGGAGCTAGAAAAACTCAACAAGATGAGAGAAACATTATTCCCAAATTGATTGAATTCTTAGATGAAAAAAAAATTGCAAGAGTTCAACCTTTAAAGGTGAACGAAAGCCCTAAAGCCTAAAAAAGCTAGGTTGCACAATATAATTAATAAAATATTGATTATATGCACCTACAAGATAGCTTAAGCAAACTAGAGTAAAAGGAAACTTAATTAATTAAATGAAAGTGATTTAATTAATAAGTGCGAACAAATAATTACTCTAACACCTGCCGTTAAGCGAAGCTCAGGAGCTAAGCTAACCTAGCACAACTATGAAAGCAAGAAAAAATGGGTCCCGACAACAAGGCCTGATCAGGTACCCAAAATAAGGAAATCTCTGTAAACTGGAGACAAAGGAGAAAACCCAGTGGGAAAAACCCCTCTCCAAAAAGAGATAGCAAAGAATGTTCTAGAAGATAGGAACAAAGACAAGATCATGAAGAAAACCACTGAAGCAGAAGAAGCCACAAACTCTTTCAGAAAGAAACCGCTGATCTGAAGATACTCCACAGAAATAGAAGGCACAAACCGAGAGTGTCTATATGGTAGGTGATCCATCTCACTGAAATGCATAGGTAGCCAACCACTACAATCGCCTAGTATATAGGATCAAATACTGAATACATAGCTCACTCCAATGAACCATCAAACCAAGGAAGCATTAGAACCAAAAATATAACACCCCCTTAATGCAGACGGGGAGAGGTGATAGGCAACTAAAAAGATGGGCCAAAAATCTACTACAACATAAGAACCAAACACATCGAGAGTGAGGTATAGACACCTATAAAGGCACGTGTCACCGACACTGCATGAGGCAAAAAGAGGAAGAGGGCACAAAACTAGCAAACAACTATCCCCCCCCATGGCACTTTATAAAATAGTGTGAGTACAACAAACCAAAATGATGAAAAGGATCCTGAATCGTAAGAGTGGCACTTTATCTCAGTGTGTTTGCAAAAAGATGCTTACAATGAATATCAACAAGATCGGAAAGGGAAAAAAGCTGATACAAAAGATAGTACAGCCTAAAAAAAGAGGTCCCATGCCAAGAAAATGATCCCCAGCCCTGAATAACCCAAGATATCCATCATAGAGAAAAAATGCCAAAAACACGATAGAAAGAGCATGGGGTAGAATCTGGAAGAAATTACATCATTTTTGAAAAGTAGACAAAATCAGCTTTCCAAAAATATCACGTTTTCAAAAAACGGAGATGGGATGCACAAGAAACGCTCGTTGAAGTCAAAAATAGAACTTCGTACTTCAATTGCAAAAACAAGAAACTAAACTGCATCAAAACCAGAAAACTCCTACACCACTATCTCCGTCTCGGAACCAGCTTTCTGGCACTTCTTTCGGATTGAAAAAAGACCTCTGTATGCATTAAGGGGGGGTTATATTGTTGGTTATAATGCTTCCTTGGTTCGATGGTTTGTTGGAGTGAGCTATGTATTCAATATTTGATCCTATATACTAGGCAATTGTAGTGGCTGGCTACCTATGCATTTCAGTGAGATGGATCACCTACCATATAAACACTCTCGGTTCATGTAGCTCATGTGGTTCCTACATAAACCTAAAGACCATGGCCACAACATATGAAATATCAAGCCTTGTGTGAGTCAATTATATGAGGCTACTAGCCAATTGATGATACAAGGTAGCATCAAATAAGGGTGAATAATAAGAAACCTCAAGTTTGACCCCTAACAAAAATAGAGTTAGTGTAGACTTATAGTTGGCCATGTGAAATTTGGAGAGCATATTAAGAGCATACTTAGGCTAGCCAATGTATATACTAGAAGGTAACTAGGTGATCTCAATGCCTAAGAAGTAATGAAGATGGCCTAAGTAAGACATTATGAACCAATCATTAAGGGTAATTTTGAGTGTTGTGATGTGGGATGAGTGACTCCCTATGATCAAAAAGTCATCAACATAGAGGACAAGGAAGGTGAGAGTGTCATCCTATTGCAAGATGTAGATGTTTGGATCCCAATAGAACTATGTGAACCCAGATGATAGAAGGAAGGAGTCCATCTTCGTATACCAAGCTTTAGGAACATGTTTAAGGCCACAAAGGGGCTTTCTAAGACAAAAGACAAGTGTAGGATCTTGAATGAACCCTTGTGGTTTCTCCATATAGATTTCCTTGTGAAAGTCACTGTGAAGTAAGGAACTCTTCACATCCATTTGATGAACTTCCCAGTGATGAGATGCAACAATAGAAAGGACAAGTTAGATAGAATTTATCATCACAAATGGAGAAAAGATCTTAGAGAAGTCAATTCTGAGAAACTCTAGCAGAATCCTTTGATGACTAGGTGAGCCTTATCATTATCCACCAACCCATCTTCTACAAAAAATAAAATTAATAGATCTACTTGCACTAAACAAGGTTACTTCCCTTAGGAAGAGGGACTTAATCCCAAGTATGATTCCTCTCTAAGGAATTGAATGGTTCATGCATAACATAATCCTACTTGGGGACACTAGAAGCTTCTCAAAAGGATTGTGGACCAAAAGTTGGAGTAATGAACTGATGTAGAGCTTTCTTGAACTAAGACCTTATTCTTCTCTTATAAGAAAGATCACCAGCCTAATCACTTATTGATTGTAATGTTTGTCAAGCCCAAAGAGGCCTACTATCTAAAGAATGTAGATAATTTGGAGGAGAATCATCCTTTGAATGATGACAGGGAGAGGAGGAAGATAGATCTCCATCATCATCATTTGAAGTAGATGAAGACTCCTCATATGGATTAGAAGGATCAAAAGCTTTGAAAGAACTACCATCATGCAATCGAAATCTCTCCACAGGAATTAATGATGGAGAAGTGACAGAAGAATAAATTGAGGTAGCTTCCTAAAAGAGAATTCCTCTCTTTCCCTGACATGCATATTGAATTGCTTAGTGGCCTAAAAAAGAAGAGATCTACAACCCCATTAAAGTGTCTCCCTTTCGCCCCTAAAATTTTTGGTGAACCCAACCTGTGCCTTATTCTTTTGGGAGTTACATTGTTCGATTTAGGTATTTTCTTTCTTTTTGGTAAACCCCTTTGTTCCATTTAAGAGTTAGATTTGGCTATCTTGTGTGTGATTAGATCTCTCTTTTATGTTATTTATTACATTTATATAGTTAGATATCATTAGATTATTCTTTTGTGATCTCCCTTTTTTATGAGCTTAATTACACTAAGTCCAATCTATATCATTCTTGTTAGGCAGAGCCTTAGACTCACAGGCTCCTTTGGTCATGATTCCTCTTTCCTCCCTAAGACCCATAATAATAATAACTTCTTTTCCCATGATCTCAATCATATAGTGGAGTATAAATCTAGTTCTTACTCATCCCATGATGAAGAGGACACTTTAATATTTCCCCCTTCGATAATCTTTCTCATGAATTTGATAAATTGGAAACTTGGATTGCACAAGAAAATCATAATCCTAATAGTGTTGCTACTATTAAAGCTCTTAATAATCTTATTAACAATTACGATAATAAAATTTACATCTCTATTAGTAACTTGTGCATGTAAAACTTGTAATTTAAATTTTCTATGACATAGAAATATGATCAATCACATGCATGAAAGTAAAATTCATAACATAATATTTGTTACCCATAAACCATCCAAGGTGAAGTAAAAACTGGGGTGGGGATGATAGCACAAATCTTCACTACTGCAGTAATAAAGTTAATGAGCTAAGGTTACAATTTTTGATCATAAGATATGATCTATCCTGTGAGGAGTTTTCCTTGTTAAAGGCTTAAGAGACTACTAGGTCTCACTTTGTTAGAGGATTTAACATTTACAATAAATTAAGGACTCTATTAGAAGATTTAAAAATATCTATTAAGACCACTTTGTTAAGATATTTACCCCAATTCAAGTCAGTTAAAGCTGACTTAGTACCTGATTCTCAGTTTTCTCTGTAAGATGATTTTGAGTCTTCTCCTAGCGAACTAATCATCTCCTCTGATTTGATATTACTTTTCTTTCCCTTTCACCTCACTTCTTATGAATAGGTTACTTTCTTTGTTAACTTATAACAAAACCCTTCTCTGACTTCTGATCTATTTTAAATCCTTCATTGTATAATGCTCCATGTTTGCACATATACTCTTCTTTTCTCCCTCTCTTTTGTGTTACTCAATTTCATTCTCTTTGACCACATGATATAGGTTAAGATCATTTCTATTTAAGGTGTTTTGGAAAGAGTTTTCTAGATGATTCCATGTTTTGCCTCTTCATCTTGATCATTGAATACAAAACATAGGGATATATGATCCATGTCATGTAAATTTTCTATAACAACCTCTTCAAGACTTAAATATACCTTCCAAGTTATCCTAATATTTTTTTTGCCTCAAACTTTGTTCTATTCTTGACTTTTATGTAAACTCTACATTGTTCGGTCTTTACTATTTCCTTATGCTTGACATTGTTGTTGCTCAACCTATATTGTGCTTGACACACATTATATAACTTGGTACTTATATACTTGGAATTTTCTCAATCATTGATGAGCTCAACTTGTATAGAAAATACTATGTGACCAAAACTTACTCAGCTCTTATAGAGCTACGTAAATACTCACTTATGTACATGACTTGACCTATATAGAATAGCTCAGTCACAATAATGACCATCTAACTCTACCTTGTAAATGACTAAGTGGTTGACACTAATAGACAAAAATGGTTAGAAATAGAAAAAATCTCCCCCTTTCACATTACTGGGAAAAACAATTTGTCATATTTACATCTATACAATACAATCTAATAAAATGATCTCTCCCCCTAAGTCTTATGACTTATGAATAATGAATAAAAAATACAAAAATTAATAACAAATCTATTTCACCTTTATTTGACATCTTATTCCCAATTCCATACTCTTTCCCCCTTCAAAACTCTTTCCCCCTTGTTTTTGAACACTATATGTCATGGTTGTTGGGGTTGAATGGGTGGAAGTAATCCATATGTTTCAACGAATTCCTTATGAACTCTGGTAATCATGGTCAGTGCATGATTCCATGTGGCTCTTTCTGCCTCCAAAATTTGATTATGCAATTGTAGGCTTGCAGCCAAATCAATTAAACTCTTAGCCACTAATAAATTGTGATCTTCTGATAAGATCCTAAGTGGCTTCCAGTTCTCTCTACATGACCTCTAAATGAGGTATCATCATTGCCTAAATAACGATCAATTTGGATATCATATTACTATCACCTACTAGAAGCTCGATCAATGTTCCTTGAGCATTCTATAGATCATTGTAATGATCAATGTTTGATCCTACTGACTCTGAAATAATGTTGTTGGATCTCTTCGTCTCATTTTGAATTTTATTTATTTGTGCCTGAATGTTGTTGGTGAATCTTGGTACATCTAAAAAAATTGTGTACAAATATTGTACCTTCTATATAAGCTCAATCATAACTTATTCTTTCTCTTGTAGTAGCACTTTCTACTTCTCAATTGTTATGGAAACTTTGTCCACAACCTTGGTTTCAAATCTTCTTGCTGACCAATCCATTAGCTTCTTATTTGATTCCATACTTACAACATTCACTTTATCAACTATATTTACAAGCTCATTTATGATTGGAGTATCTTCTTCAAAATTTTGAATGTCAAAAGCATCAACCAAAATTTCTTGTAGAAAATTTTTTTTCTCCAAGGTTAGATTTTCTAGATCAAGTTATGGCATATCAATTATTTCATTCAGACTAACCTCAATATCTGGTGAAACATCTTTTATTTCTCTTTTCCTCCTCAGTGAAGGTGTGATGTTGCTTAGTACTACCTTGAGAGTTGGTGAAGGGATGCCACCACTCAGTCTTGCTTGTGCATTTGTTCTTAAGAAAACAATAGTCATACTTGGTTAAGCTTTATTTGATTATTTTCTTTCCTCAATATGAGGTACCAAAAAAATATTTTCATTTACACTTATTTCTTTGTCTTCACTATCTGCCTTTGTAACTATGAGCCTTGACTACTCAACCTCTAGAGTGTTAGCGGTGTTAGCATGTACTGGAGACATGTTGCCTTGTGGACTTGGCACACTTGAACTTTCTCCACTAATATAATAATCACCAATGTTTATAATGTCTATCTCTACTTTCTTTGTAGATAACTCAAAAATTCTCTCCCAAAGAAACTCACTTTGTTGTACCACAACTTCCTCTTTATTTAGTAATATAAAAAATGTTATATATTTTGGAACAAATCTACTCCTATACTGCTCCAAACATGTCTCTTTTACTCCTGGGATAAATCAAAAATAACTTTCAATAATGTGTTAGTCCTTATCTTTTTCTCTTCCTTCTCTTCATGTTACTATCTTATTTTAAATTTATCATATAGATCTTAAGGTATCTATTTCTCTATTTTTCTAGGAGCTAGTTTAAAATTTGAGATCATTTCTACCATAGCCTCCTCAGTTTTATCCCTATTATCATTATCTAGTATATCATACTTTACAAATTTGAAACTAGATAAACCTGGGGAACTCCTTATGTCTATGCATACCTCATCAATAGACTTATCCTATCTCTTAGGTGGCCCTTTGACCAGTCTCCTTCTCTTGGTTCTAGGGGCACTAGGCTCAGTAGTCTCTTCTACTCTTTTCTTTACAGACTGCTCAACACTAGCAACTACTATGGTCCTTGGCTTGTTTGGTGGTGGAGGTGTCACTTCTAGCTTCTTCTTTATTTCTTGAGACATCTTACTTGGTGGCATGACAAAAAATAGGGATTTTCCCTTGTCACTTTCTTCTTCTTCATCTTCCTCATCACCATTATCTTGTTCTTCATCTTCACCAAGACCTTGTGTAATTTTCAATGGTTCCTTGCCCTTGCCTAGGGTGCCCATTTTAGCCTCTAGGTCTTCAATCATCTTCTTCCTTTTCTTCTCCTTGGAAGCTATCTTGATGTTCATAGTTATTCTTTCTTTGGATTCCTCATATCTATCAAAAGGTTCAACCTCAACATCTATTTCTTCTTTCAGTATTGCATCAATGTTTGTACTCATAGTATCACTATTTATCTCATATTCCAATCTTTGTAACCAAGCCTTCCTTGACTTTAGTACCTGTAAAAATGTGTTTTCCATATTAACTAGAAAACATATGTCACTGTAATATTTTGTGACAAATTATTTTGGAATCCTCATTCTCCTTTTCATCCTTTTCTTAAATTCATCAAAGTAAGAATCTATTCATTCTCAAAATTTTCTCCCAATTGAGTGATATATTCATTGATCTGCCTTGTCACTGGTTTTTCTTTCTCCTATACAACATCACCAATACCTAGAAAATACTTATGGATATAAAATAATATACAAAAAATGAGGGATCTAAACTTACACATTGAATTCTTTTCTTTTCTTATTGATGACATATTTTCTACAAGTTATAGCCTCTATAGCTCTACAAGATCATACTCATGATATTTCATTACAATATTCCATGCTTGATCCACATCCATATAAGGAACACTATTCAATTTTCTCAACTGATAGAATTTTTAAGCAATGAATCTCATTGAAAATTCAATTAGTGGATTAGAAATGTTTGTAATGGATAGGCCACATCCATTCCACTTGACTCCTGTATTTGCCTCAATTTCCTCATGGCTCAAACATCACATGGTTTTCTTCTTATCTAGGGTTGGATAACCTCTAAGCCTATGTATGATTTTCTTTGTGATCTCCACTAGTCCATTCTATAGACAATACTTCATGTCATGAATTCTACTTAAAATAACTTTAATCCACTCAAATTTGAAATTTCTTAGCCTTTCTAGGGCATGTGTTAACCCTTTCCTCTCAAAATTTTGAAATTTTTCCTTAAAGATTCCTTCATTACACAAATTCTCATAAGCTTCCATGATTTCATAATCTCCTACTTCTCTAATTTTGTACATATAACAACTTTTGACATCATAGATCATAATGAATTAAGGTGGTATCGATGATAATGCACCCATTGAGTCTCCTTTCATAGTAACCTTTGAAATAGCATGAAACTTAGGTGGAGGAAAAGCATCACTCTTCATCAATTGGATTCTACTAACCTCTTGACTCATTCTAGTGGTTGATGAAGTTATCATATTCATAGTTAGGTTGAAGTTCTTTCTTCTTTGTATACTTGGCATAGTTCAAATCTTCACTCATTCAAGATTTTTTATCAAATCACTCTTGAAATATTTGTTGATTGCTAAAGTCACCAAATCACTTTGTGCTCTCAAAATTTTTAATGCAATGTATGTAATAATGTCTTCAAAAAAATTTATATACCTTCTTTTGATCAATTTATGGCCTAAATTAATTTTGTGTACGTAGGTGATTGGAGTCCAGTTTTCTCAGTTGATGTTGATGCCTTTCAACTAGGTCTTTGTATTATAGTTTGGTCTCTTCCATATTACTCAGTCTCTATCATTTCTCTTCTCAAGTGATCAATCTCTATTGTAATGCTTGGTCAACATAGACAAGTTTACTAAAACTTGACAACCTTTCATGAATTGTTTTTTCATGCATCTTCACATATATAGATATGAACTTTTGGCACATTTTCATTTAAGGAACTAATGTATGATATATCAATTAAGTATGCAGTTTCATACATACCTCTCTTTCTTATTTTGAGATGACATGATCAACTTCTCCATTGGATTGGGTGACCTCAACTCCATTTGCTTCATCTTCTTCTTTCTTTTTCAATTTCTAGTTCATTTCATTCTTGATTCAGTCAATATTCACTTTGTCTTTTCCTTTGTATTTTGTCAGATTTTTTGAATGTACTCGAGTATTGCAATTCTTTCTTTGATGTCCAAACTTGTGATATTTAGAACATGCATTGTAAGGTTCATAATTCTTCCTCTGATTTTTCCAATAGGGTTTTGTCTCTGATCTACATTCAAATTCTCTATGCCCATACTTTTGATAGCTATAGCAATATCCTTCAAATTTAGTTGTAGTAGTTACATTCCCTAGTCTTGATCTACACTCATGTATTTGATGTCCTTGTTTCTTGTAGTAAAAATAGTAACTATTAAACTTAGGTTTAGAATTTTGCATACCATGTTTTCTTTGGTAGATATTTTTAGTATGGCTAAGTTTTCCACAGTGATAACATGTTGGTTTGTCCTTTGACTTTGCATTCCTCATTTCTCCATCCCTAGATGATTTTCCTTTCTCAATGCATGGATTTCCTAATCCATTAGAATAGCTTGACAACTTCATAAGTTTTTCAAAGTACTTCATTGCTTCTTCTAGTTTGTTGAACCTCTCCATAGATTCTTTCTCAGTTTTTAATTCATTCTTCAGTATGTCATTTTGTGATATGATATTTGTAGTTTCCATATCCTTGTAATTTTATCCCTAAGTCGCAAGCGTTAGTTGATTCATCAAATCTAGTTGAGTGTTTGCAAGCTTCTGTATATCTATTATCATTTCTTCAAGTCCTTCACCTTTCTTTCTTTGTTCAATCACTCTACATAGTATTACTGATTGGATTTCATGTTCTCTTTTTAGTGCTCTTATTTCTTTATTTAGGAGTTTGTTTTTGTCAAGTAGATCTATACATGATTTGTCATTTGGATTGATTGATTCAAGCAATCCTTCAATCTGAACTTCTTCATAGGAAATTTTTTTATCTAGGTGACAATTTCTATTCTCCTTTTTAGGGATGTTCGAATTCTTACTGGTAAGGAACATACTAGGTTGTCTTAAGCCTAATACTAGAATGTACAGGATAGAGATCAAGCCTAAGGATTAACTAAAACCTATAAACAAATGGTTTTATCTTAGATTTGGACCAACTTCAATAGAATCACTATGACTCCCTTCACTTTAGGCTCTGCAGGGTCAAGGAAAACCTTAGGGATTGATATGACTACTTCTATGATATTCTTCTCTTCAAAAGAAATACCTATAGTAGACAATGGTCAAAGTTCTTCTATAATTTAACAAAAACTTCCCTATCACACTGGCTAACTATAACTAAGAATATGTTCTAAATAAGTAATGACTAGAAAATATAGTTCTTCATTACGTGAAAAGGTAAATTGATTGTTTGTAATTTTTGTATTCAGCAACTACATGAATCATTAGTTTGCAACTTAAAAATTAATGACTAGTATCGTATCTATTGTTATATAGAGTCAAAATTAATAGGTCGGACCTATTAAATTAGCTTGTAACTAAATCTGTCAATAATAAGTGCTAAGTTTCATTCTTACCATATCCTTCTCATAAACTCTAAACCTTGTTAATTATAGAGAATGATTATCTAATTCTTTGAATTAGTAGCAATTAGCAAGAGATATACAATTTATGTGAATTGCATTAAACTGAATGAAACTTGTTCATTTCAATCTCAAGATTATAGATATATAAGAAAGGAGACAAAACTCAAAGACACAGATATATAGAGAATTTCCTTTTCTTTTGTAATGATTTCCCTTTGAAAATGCTTACAATACTGAAAAGACTTAGAAATAACTCATAATTTGATAACTGATACTCAATATTCACTATATTATGAGGCATATAGAAGTGATTACATCCATATAATTACCAAAAACCTAGTTGGACTACAAAAAGGCATAAAACATGAAAATTCTACATGTTACTGACCTCTACTCCACATCATGGGAATCCTTATATAGAAGATTGCAACAAGCTTCAAATGGGAGGGTAGGTGTCAAAAACTATCCTGTCAAAAACAAAAGGCAAAAACCCTTTTAAGGTTACATTAATTCATTCTTTGTAGTTGGAGAATAGCTAGGAAAGTGGGTGTATAAAGTAAATTTCATTTATCACAAAAGCCTTTTCTTTAACTGTTGTGTCTTCTTCTATATCCCTCTCTCTCTTCTTGTAGTAGCTTCATAGTTGTATCTGTATAATCATCCTCCTAGGATGGTAGAGCCTTGATGTTTTATATTAGTTCCCATATGGTGATGTCTATTTCAATGTCAAGCTAGGTGGCACTTCAAATTATTTCTAAATCCTCTAAGTACTTGGTCCACTTGGCATCAGTTATGGCTTGGACTTTAGTAGTTACCTTGCACATCTCTGCCTCTATCTTAAAGATCATATCAATCAAATCATAGACAACAATAGGACTTTCTTTTTTTTTTTAAAAAGACAAAAATATGGGATAATTAAGAATATTATCAAAATATGATGACCATTCTACCCAGTCCTTTATTTTTCCTTCATTATCTAGAATTGTAGGTATAAAGTTTGGTGCCCCTACAACAATTGTTTTCAATTTTTTTTGAACCAATTACATCTTACCTCCAAAGAATTCATTTAAGTCCCTTACTTTATGAATTACCTTTATGGTGCTCATAATGGTTATTTTTGGTAGGTTTTTCTTCTGTGGAAGCAAAGTAACTAGATTATCAAAGAATTGCACATATGGCCCTCGTGTGCTCGACAATGGACATAATAGGGAAATCGCCTCTGCACATTTCTACTCTACTCCTTCTAATGCAAGGTAGCTACTATGCACATGTTGAGAAACTCCCTTTAGTGCATTGATCTTATGAATTAACAAATTTTTCATACCTCTGATCTCTACATCCTTGCTAGCTTCTAGTTTTTCTTCATCAATCTAAATAACATGGCTTGGTGTTTCTCCTACATCATGTGTCTAGCCTTTTTTTTGCACATCCTTGTCATGGATCTCTACATCATTTTTGACATTCTTTTTTAAATAATCTATTTCCATTTCAAGATTTATGGTCCTCTATTCCAGAATATATGTTTTCTTCATCTCCTCTTCATCACTCCTCTTTATTCTCTGATATCTCTCATATGTTTTTTCTAATTGAGCTTGAAGAGTATCCATCTTGTTTTCTCTCATTAGTCCAACTAAAGTATGCAATCCAAATATCTTATCACTAGAGGTAGATTCAAGATGCCAGAAGATAACATTTCCCCTAGGGGATTCTTTAATTTCCATCATGGTAGGTTTATCATGCTCAGGAGCTAAACTCCAAATTATCATTGTTTGAGCATCTATATTGTAGCCTAACCCTCTTAGTTTTGCATATTTATTCTCATCTTCAAATGAGATGATTTTTTCCTATCTTCTCATTTGATCTAAAAAAAAGGATGGACTAAGACCCCATCCTAGAAAGACAATCATGCCACTCCTCATTACCAGTTCCCTTTCCTCCTCTACAGTGAGGCTCTCACTTGTAGGGTCATATTCTTGTAGATGTTTTACTAGAGTAGTAGCTACCTCATCAGAATCTCCTAGCTTCATTTGTAGGGAAAGTTCATTTCTTTTTACCTTAATAGAAAACTCCTGAACTCATCAATCTTTATAACATTATTATCTTTCATGAATTCAAGAGCCTCTATGTTTCTATCATCTATCATTTGAGCTTCCAGTTGCAACTTCTTTGCTCTTTGCTCATCCTCAAAAGATTGAGATCTTAAATATCTCCTCCTTATAACATCAAAATACTTACTGCCTCTTGGCATAATTTGAAGGGCCTTTTGTTGGGCTTTTTCAGGTAATTCAACTATTTTTTGCTTCTTATGTCTCTATTCTACCCACTCAGAACTCTCAGTAATATCTTCTTTAGCTTCTTCTTCAACTTGGTCTTCATCATTAGAGAATTCAACAACAATCTCATCATCTAAGTACTCAAGGTCAACCTTTTTTCTGACTGCTTCTAGAACTTGGGCTACTAATTCATCAAAAATTGTCGCACACTTGTCTGATTTTGACCAGTAATCCTCATCAAGATAAAAACCTTTGAAATTTTTATCTTCCCATTTCATCTCATATTCAAAATGGACAATATCCCTATACTTAATCATTCTTTCTTTGCATTCACCCTCATTTATCCTATCAACAATGACTTCCTCTTCCCACATTTGTTTTGTAGGAGGCAGGGTATATCCTCTCATCTTTTTCAAAGCATGTCTAATCACAATGACATTCTTACCAATTTCAAAGTCTGCCACTTTGGTACATCTACAAAGGAAATTTCATTTCTTAATACCTTTTCCTAAGTATTCTCTATTTAAAGAAATTAATTTCTAGAATATTTCCACAAACCCTAACCTCTCAGGTACATTTTTAGGTAGAATATGGGGTGGTTGAGGGCATCCAAAAACTCTAATAATAGTATATTCTTCAAATAAAAAGATGCTACCCCAATCATGAGTTAACTGCTTCCCAACATCAAAACACAGCTTAGGTTAACAACCTTTCTTACACTCCTAGGGATTCTTTCAATTATCAACCCTATCATCTTCAATACTAGATGAAAAAATCATTGTAAAAAGCAATTACATTGGAATAAGGATAGAACATTTTCCATACCCTTGTCCTTCTTTGCACTAGAAATCTCTCTACCCATTCATGAGTAGACTCGAAGAAACTCTGATAAAAAATATTTGAATTCTTGAACAAGATCAGGTGCATGAGTAGAGAGTAATGGTGGAATTTAAAATTTTTCAAGTGTCCTTGTTGAGCAATAGTGATCTCCTTGTGGATACTCTCAATGATTTAGTCCACAAAATCATAACCTATATTATGATTTGGGTCTCAAATATTCAAGGCCATAATATAATGTCCTCCTAGTGCTTCCATAGCTCCATCTGAACCTAGGACCTTGTTGATTCCAAACACAATATTCTAAAAATATCTTTGGAAGAATTCCAAAGGCATAAATTTATCCAAATCCTTCCTCTTTGGAATATCTCCTACATTCTTCTTTGTAGATAGAATACACCTGGTTATATTCTAACCCATATAGAAATTCTTGTGATTACTGAAATTATCAGTTAATTTCTCCACTTCTACGGGCATTGACATAGGTCCCCCTAAGTCAAAAACCTCTATAAATGTCTCTTTGTCCAGGGATAGGAAAACATTTCTATCCTTTCTATGAAATATCTTGTTGATAGGATTATACCATTTGATTAGGGTTTTCACTAGATGAACATCTATAAATATTTTAGGCATGATTAATGTGCATAATTTTCTTACCCATGGGTTACAAAATAAAACCTCTAATGCTCTATTTTTGTAGAAGAACCAAAATAATTCATACCCATTTCTATTAGGAACTTATGCATCTCTACACAATGCATATGGGTCTTTGAATACCAAATCATCCACTTTCTATGCATTAGTCGAACCAAGAAAAATGTGAATCCACTCATCTACAAAATTTCTTGGAACCTTTGGTGGTGCATCTAGTTGCTCAATTATTGCTTGTGCAATTAGCTCTCCCTCCCTCTAAGCCATTTCTATAAGAAAAATGATTAATTCTGTATGCTGAGAGCTGAAACATTTTCCTTGGATATCACTCTACACTTGAAAATTTCTCAGAAAAAGAAGACAACTTAAGAAAATGGTAATGAAAATTATTTTGATGTGGAGCCTAATCAGATACGGAGATTTATTTGGCAAGGTTTTCTCCCCATATTATTTCTATGGGGGCTTGGGGGTACAGGTTCAAGGGGCAACACCCCTATGGGGTCCTAGGGAAATGTCCTAGGTGTGCTCCCTATCATAGTATAGGGTGGGGTCGAGGGGAAACACCCCTACAGGAGTTTTCAAGGGTAGCACCCCAAAGCCAAAAATGACCTTATATTATAAAATGAATCAACTACTATTTTTCTATTATTCTAGCCCTAATTTTGTAAGTGGAAACAAGCTTGTATAAAAAGGCTTAGGGTTAGGTATTTCATAATGTAATGGTGATATTCTGGCTTCTTGCAGTGGTATTGAGCTGTAAGGGATTATAGATTATAATCACTAGATAATAATAATATTGGAATTTTTGTTGGTGGACATACCCTAGGGATTAGGTGAACCACATTAAATCTCGGTGTCTTGTATTCTCTGATGTGTGATCTATTATTTTTTGATATTGGTTATATTTGCATGTACCTTTTATTTATGTTTGAGGTTAATCCTAACAAGTTGTATCAGAGCCTGAAAGTCATCATTTTTTTATGCCTAGACCATTATCATTTTTTTAGCAATCCTTTATAGGAAAGTATCACAGTTGAGTGGGAATGATGACAAATGAGGGTAAGCTGAAGGTTGACAAGTTTGATGGGAAAAACTTTCAGTTATGGAAGATGCAACTGGAGGACTATCTCTATCAAAAGGATTTATGGAAGCCATTGGAAGGAAAAACTCAAATATAGGGAACTATGACAAATGAGGAATGGGATATTTTATATAGAAAGACACTTGGAAGCATTCAATTATACTTGGCACCATTAGTGACATTTAACTTTACAAAAGTGAAGAAGATGGAAGAGTTGATGAAAACCCTAATGAAATCGTATGAAAAGCCCTCCACTTCAAATAAGGTATTTCTCATGAAGTGACTATTTAATATGAAGATGACAAAAGGTGGATCTATTGTAGATCATTTAAATGAGTTTAATACTATTACTAGTTAGTTATCTTCTATGGGTATTAATTTTGATAAAGAAAGTAGGGCTCTCTTGATTTTGTGTTCTTTTCCTAAAAGCTAGAATGGCTTGGTAATGGCTATGAGTAATTTTGTTTTTGGATCTAATACCCTGAAATATGATGATGTGATTGGTGTTATTTTGAGTGAGGAAACTCGTAGCAAAACCTCAGGTGGATCTACATCAGGAAGTACTTTGAACACACAAAGTAGAGGCAAAATGACTGAGAGAGGAAATAATTTTGAAAATAATGGGAAATCAAGAGAGATTTCAAAGAGAAATAGATCTTAATCTAGAGGAACAAAATATTGTTGGTACTGTGGTAAAATAGGGCATAAGAAGAAAGATTGTTGGACTCACAAGAACAATGAAGGAGATAAACCAGAAGGGAACACGGAGGAAAATGTGGTAAGTAATAAATCCAAAGAGGATGCTTTGCTTCTATCTTTAGAAAGTGTTGATGATTTGTGGGTTTTAGATTTTGGTGCTTCATTTCATGGTACACCTCATAGAGGTTATTTTATTGATTATGTCCAAGGGGATTTTAGGCTTGTTTATTTGGGGCAAAATGAACCCTATCAAATTATTGGAAAGGGAAAAGTTAAGATTAAGTTGTAGAATGGAAATCATTGGCTACTACATGAGGTAAGACATGTTCCAAGGCTAAGTAGGAATATAATTTCAGTAGGTCAACTCGATGATGAGGGTTGTGTAGTTACTTTTAATGATAAAAATTGGAAGGTTTCAAAAAGTTCCCTTGTAGTAGCAAAAGGTGTGAAAGTAGTTACCTTATATCTTTCTACAGGTCATATTTTTTCTTCTACTTTGATTATTTTAGAGAAAAATGAATTTTCAAGAATAGTTGTGCAGGGAGAACAAATAGTTGTTGTAGATTCTACTACAACATTACGACACAATAGACTTGGGCACATGAGTGAGAAAGGTATGAAAGTACTTCATTCAAAGAAAGTTTTACTAGGTCTAAAATGTGTCAATATGGATTTCTATGAAATTTGTGTGTATGGAAAACATGTGTATCAAAAAAAAATGTTTCAATATGGATTTCTTGAGGAAGACAAGAAAAGAAAGGAAGATGAAGAAAATAGAAGAATTGCAGAAGAAGAAAGGAAAACGAAAACTAAGGAAGAAGAAAATAAAAGATTGGAAGAGAAGAAAGAAAGAGAGGAAAAGGAAAATAAAGAAGAGGAAAGAGAGAAGAACAAAATAAGCAGCAAAGAAACAAAGGGAAGATGAGACTAAACCATCTATTCATCTACTCTGCTCTCTCCTGCCAATGTAGCTAATGATGATGATGATCAAACTAATATGATTTGATCCTTATCTAAACTTATACAAAAGAATATAATGGTGAAAAGTTTACAGAGATCATTAATGCAAGTGATTGATAGACTGCACAATACTTTGATAGTACAACACACTAAGTCAGATCCTAAACAGAGAGCACAAACAGTGCTAAAGTCATTCAGTGAAGAGTTCACAAACTTGTTGAATGTTGCAGAGGTGAAGGCTCGAATTTCCCATGATGCTAACTTGTTTAGCACCATTTACCATAATATCAAGAATGACTTAGTTAATCTTCATACATGCATAAAAGAACTTCACAAATGCCAGTAGGAAGGAAAGCTTTGTATGTTAAGTGTACCTTATCATAAAAAATAACTAAAGAAATTTATAGTCACATAGAGACAAAGATGAGTGAGCTAGAGGCTTTATCTAGTCAGATCCAACATCCATCTACAAAGTTGATGATTTTGAGAGTCAAGTTGCCAGTGTTCATAGTGACATCAGGAAACTAGAACTTTGAAAAGAGTAGATATTGAAGAGAACATCTAAGTTTAGAGAATCCATTGCTCTGAAACTATCTTTTGTTTAGAAGCAACTAGAGGAATGTGTTAAGGCCAAGGAGACATATACAAATTTTTTGTATTCAGATATCAATGCAATTTAGATTTCATCATATGCATTATGTGCAATTCTCACACCAGCTAAGTCTACCAAAGAGACATGGAAAAAAGGTATGGATAGTTTGAAGACTACTTTTAATGATTGTATGAAGATTATTTCAGCATAAGCAAGGACAACAATTTTTGGATAGAATCTTGACATTTTGACCTTTTTCATTGATGTCAAAGGGGGAAAGATTCATGTGAAAATTGTATACATGAGATTGTTGGGAGAGATAGTATGGGGAGAGATACATGTTGAAATTGTAAAAAGTGTAAAGTATATTTGTAAGGGGAGCTTATGTAAAAACTTAACTAATAGATTTAAGGTGTTAAATTTACTTTGGTTTTTGTCACTTAGCCAATTTTTCCTATTTTTTTGCTATCAATGCCAAAGGGGGAGATTGTTGACAATTGGATAATAGTGATATGTAATTTTTGTCATTTATAGAAACACATAATGTACATGTTCACAGGAAACCTTAGAAATAAAGATACTTAGTGTTTGGCAATCAAAAAATTGTCTAAGTATATAATTTACTTTACAATAGTGTATTGTTTTGTTTATAACATGTTGCAGAAATCATATTATTACTAGTAAAGTTACATGGAGATAGTATACATGTTGGCTATGATGTGTATAACCTCATAAGTTTGTACAGACTGTACAGAACAAAAATAATCATGTTTTGATGAACTAGGACAACGGAATTGAAGGAAAAAATTGTTTTGTTTACAAAATAATTACTTGTCCAATTAGGGCCGACATCCTACATGTTTACTCTAACTTGGAAAAGTGAATTTTGGACTTAGCCAACCTAGTAATAATTTATGTAAAGGCATGGTATTTATGCAAAGGACTTCTTGTGATAAGAAGCATGCTAGTATGTAATTGTGAAGTGAGCGAACTTTTGTGAAAGCTATATATGAAACGTTTTATCTAAGCTATCTAGTGATCAGAGATTGAGCTTAAGATCAGAGATTAGAAAAGGAAGGAAAATAATAGTAAATTACTTGTTGGAGCAGTGAGCTCTTCTTGTAGTTGAAATTGCGTGTTTGGGTAGTGGGCTCTTCTTGCATACATTATACTACAACTCCTAATAGGATTGTAATCTCCTAAAAGGGATTCAAAGTCTCCTAATAGGGACTCCTTATACTAAATTTTCTCATCAACCCTTAATAGGGTCCATCCTATAACAAGGAACTTATGTATCGGTATATTATCAATATGGTGTTATGAGTTATCTTTGTGCATTGTTACTATTACTGTTCAGCATTACTTTATTGCTTTGTTATGCATGGTTTAAAGTAAGTAATAATATCTAGTTGGTGACTAAAGTTTATATATTATTGATTCACCCACCCCCTCTCTCAATAATCCCTATTTCTAACAATTCTCTCCTAATGTAAAAATGACTTCTATTCACACTGTTTTAAGTATTGTGGCTATTGAAGATTTGCATTTAGAGTAGCTTGATGTTAAAACAACCTTCTATCATGTTGATTTGGATGAAGTGATATATATGGCACAACCATAGGGATTTGAGGTTAAAGGTAAGGAGAACTTAGTGTGTGGATTGAAGAAAATTTTATATGGCTTGAAGCAAGCACCTCAGCAATGGTATCTAAAATTTGATAGGTTTATGCATGAGCATGGATACATTGTGCTTATTTTAAGAGGATGGATAATGACAACTACATTATTTATGTTTATATGTTGATGATATGTTTATAGTTGGGTCTAACATGGATCACATTAAGGGGTTGAAATGCCAGTTAGCACATGCATTTTCTATGAAGGATTTGGGGGAAGTAAACAAAATCCTTGGTATGAAGATTTGCAGAGATAGGAAGAACAAGAAATTGACTTTATCTCAGGCTGCTTATATTGAGAAGGTGTTGCAACTTTTCTCTATCGAGAAGCTAAAGTTGTCAACACAACTTTACCTAGTCATTTGAAGTTGACTAAAGAGATGTGTCCCAAGACACAAGAAGAGGAGGACAAGATGTCTAAGGTATCTTTTGCTTCAATTGTAGTAAGCTTTATGTATTCTATGGTATGTACAAGGCAAAATATTACACATGCAGTGGGAGTCATTAGCAGGTATACGAGTCATCTAGGGTTTGAGCATTGGAATGTAGTAAAATGGATTCTTAGATATCTAAGAGGAACATCCAATAAGTGTCTACACTTTGTGGGCTTTAGTACTGATTTATAGGGATATGTTGACTTAGCTTTTGTAGGGGATATTAATACTAGGTGGAGTACTACAAGTTATGTGTTTACTATTGGTGGAGCAGGAATGAGCTAGGTTTCTAAGTTGCAGAAGGTTAATTCTTTATCCACTACAAAGACAGAGTATCTTATTACTACAAAGGTAGCCAAGGAGATGATATGGCTTTAGTTCTTTATGGAAGAATTGGGACACCCTCAGAAGGATAATTATTTGTTCAAAGATAGCCAAAGAGTCATTCATCTTGCAAAGAATTTAGATCTGTATTCAAAGACAAAATATATAAATTTTTGGTACCATTTCATCTAGTCAGTTTTGGATGATGGATAGTTAAAGTTGGAGAAGATACATATAGATGATAATCCAATAGATATGTTTACAAATGTATTGATAACGGAGAAGTTAAATTCCTCTTTAGCTTTAGTTGGTCTTCTAGACTAAACAAAATAAAAGAACAATAGAGTCCAAGGTCATTTAATATTCTAGTGGGAGCTACATGTTTAGCAATGCTATGATTAGTCTCCAAGTGGGAGATTGTTGTGATGTCGAGCTTAATCAGACTTGGAGGTTTATTCACAATAATTTTCTCCCCATAATATTTCTACTGGGTTTTGGGAGCAGCACCTCTAAGATGGGGTTAAGGGGTAGCACCCATGTGGGGTCCTAGGGTAGTGCCCCAGGTGTGATCTCTATCGCAATATAGGGTGGGTCGAGAGGCAATGCCCCTGTAAAGGTTTTTGAGGGTAGCAGCCTCGAAGCCAAAAATGACCTTATATTGTAAGAGGCATTAACTACTATGTTTCTATTATTCTAGCCCTGATTTTGTAAGTGGAAAAAAGCTTGTATAAAAAGGCTTAGGATTATGGATTTCATAATGTAATTGTGATATTTTAACTTCTTATAGTGGTATTGAGTTGTAAGAGATTATGGATTGTAATCATTAGATAATAATAATATTGGACTTCTTGTTGGTGGACGTAGCCCAGGGATTGGGTGAACCATGTTAAATCTTGGTGTCTTGTGTTCTCTTATGTGTGATCTATTATTTTTTGATATTGGTTATATTTGCATCTAACTATTATTTTTTTCTGAGGTTAATCCTAACAAAAATCTCCTACTCTTCAAACTTTATCAATTTTTGTAATGATGCTCTAGCTTTAATTTACAATTAAGAGTGGAACAGTTGAAAACCTATCAATCTCTCAAAGGGCTAGCCAAATCTACACTTTTTTAGATTTTCATACATCCAGCTCATCACATCTCAATTTAGCTCAGACTTTGCCATTGAAAAGCCATTTTATGCTTTTATAAATAATAGATACAACCATGTGATTAGGGCCCTACATCTTAGTACTTCACAACTTTGCAATGGTTTAGCAAGACACTTACATTAACCGTGTGATATCGTGCTCACTATTTTATCTAGCCTTTATTCCTTAATCATAGCATCATGACCTAAATCTTATCTACTAGACACATTCTTGTGAACATGTGATGCCTTACAAATTTAATCATTTGATCCTGCTTTTGCTTGTTTGTGACCTCAACTTGCTAATTGGGGTTATAACCTACAACAACATGATGGACTGCATTCACTACTTTGCAGCCTTCATCATGTTTTAAGCACCAACTTTAGCGATGGTGTGGAGGTATAAAAGTTCACTACATGATGACCTTGATTTCTTCATCACAACTTGAAACCTTAACTATGTTTAGAGCTTTGCGAACCAATGTTGAACATTTCTTTTGATAGCCATACATCCTTTGCAACTTTGTAGCTTAAAAACTATCCTAGCCACTTAACCATGTGATCATGTACTTGTGTTAGACTCCTCTGCCATGTATCCTAGACTAGCCCAAGTGTCTTCAATTTGGCCTTAGCATTTGGTCATACTTAAATACGTGTCTTCCTTACACTAGTTTTCAAATTTTATAATATTATAGCTAAATTTCATATGTAAACATGTGATTTAATCTTTATATTAACTACTTTCCTTTATTTGCATGGTCTCCACTTTAAATTAGCTGAAGTCAGGAAGAACTACGATCTTGTGCTTACACTCCTTTCACCCATTAGCAACTCAAAAAAGAAAATCACCATTGACTGCTATGAAGCCACATGGTGCTTAAAATAAATCATTTTTCTCCCTCACCACCCATTGAATAGTTAGTGATCTAAGAGGTGCAATGTTGTAGAAAAGAAGATTTTGCAAAATTGCGACTAAATCATAAAAAGACCATGACAAAATAATATGAAAGAATATCATAAAATATAAGGTTACAAGATACATCAAGGAATTTTGTACATCTTTATGCTGGACCTTTCAAATTAATTATGTAAAATGGGTTTCTACTACTATCAAAAATGGAATGCTTTGACCTAGGGTTTTATAAAGGTTATTTGAAATATAGGAACCCTAAGCATAGTTATTGAAAAATCTTTCATGATTTTCACTTATAATTTTCAAAATTTTTGGTAAGTGGAAAATCAAACCAATAGTGGCTCTATCTAGGGATGATGGATAACTTGTAACCATGCAAGGATTCAAAAACTTTGGTAGAAGTAGACCACACACAGAAAAGACTAAAACTAAGCATTCAAGACTACAAAGAGATATACACATATATACAAAGGCTATAGACATATACACAATAAAAAACACAAATGTACAAGGATACAAACCCTAACTACTTTTCATGGAAGATAAATACCTTCAACAGAAGTGTTTCTTCAAAAATTGTCCATGAACTAGCAATTCAAGAAAGTTACCGAATAATTTCTTGATGAGGTATGAGTCATCACCCCTAGTAGAATCAACTAGATATGGACCGAGCCATATAGGGTCAAATTTTCCATGTTTACCTTTATCCTCCACCTGTGCATTCCACATCAAGACAAGATCATCTGATTCAAACCTTCTTTCCACTTCCTTTCTATCATACAGATGCTTTATCTATAATTGTAATTTTATGTTTTGTGCAGAGGCTTCCTTTCTTGTTTTAGTTAGTCCAACTAATTCATCCATCCTTTCTTGCATATCATCAATGATATCTTCATCATACATTTTTATGTAATTAAATAGACCTATGAGGTTATTCTAAGGTATTCTAGCCTGGATTCCATACATGAGGTCAAAAGGTGAAACACCTATTGTGGTGCAATGCAATACAACCACGCAGTGAAAACACAAGATATGATACCAAATCACAATAATATATTCATAAAATATAACTGATTACATATAATGTGCCGGGCTATAAGGCCATCCTAGTTAGGGTCAAATACAAATAGAAAATTATAGAATTAGTTCTGCAAGATCCAACATGATCCAACTTACAACCAATCTTAGCTAGTCTAGATACACAACTGGATAAGAACCCCAAGAAGAATCCACACTTGTACCCATAGGTCCACCAAGAGATCCTCTAGTTCCTAAGTTGCAGCTCTAGCTCTTCTCCAAATTCTCTCTTCCAAGCTCCTCTACTTGTCTATGATGGATGAATAATGCCTAAAGATTTCCCCCCCTCCAACCCCTACTTATACCAATCTAAGCCACAAGTTGGCCTAGAACACAAATTAAATACAAATACATAAATTAAATGCCAAAGTCGGCCTCCTACAACAATTAAATTCCCAAAATTGATGTCTTAGAAAAAATATGATATCTCCTAGCGCCAAATGAATTAGAACTTGAGCTTTGAACTGTAGGTAGAAGTCTAGGCCTTATTCAATCACTAAAATTTTCATCCTTTAACTCATTGTGGAAAATTAGTTATATAGCCCGAAATAGACACCAAATTCTTTGACCATGCTAAGCAACCAAAGACCATGCCAAGCTCCATAGACCATGTCAAGATCCCTAGACCATGCCGAGCTCCCTAGACCATGCTGATTTCCCAAGACCATGTTGAGAACTAGTATTTAGTAGACCATTCCAAGCACCAGTATTCAGAAAGCTCCATAACCCTTAACCAAAATCCCTCTCAAACATGCAAGATTGCAAGTGAACCCAAGATGCTCCTGCATCAGACACCCCATGTTCAAAAAGATATTTTAGTAATGGGAAGAACATCTTCTGGGATTCAACACATAAATCTCAAACTGGTTCTTCACATACATATCCTCTGAGTCTTCAATTTGTACACTCTTTCCCCTATTTTTCTTCTCCATATCCACCACAAGTGTTCCATAGGTATGATTTCCATGCTGATCTCCAACTTTCTTAGAATTTGCCAACTCAACTCAACTGCCAATACTCAGGTTCCTCCTACCAAGTTCTTCATTCTGCAAGGGAATCAGGGAAAACTTCCTACCACCTTTCTCAATTATAAACACATTCCTAGCACAATCATGCATAGCCCTGGAATCATACTGCCAAGGCCTACCAAGCAACACATGACAACTTTTCATATCCACAATATCACATAACACTTGATCCTTATACTGCCCAATCTGGAAATCAACAAGGCATTACTCCTTCACTTCTAAACCATGCTCACCTTGTAACCAGCCAATCCTATAAGGATAAGGATGTCTCATTCTCTTCAAACCAAGTTTTTGAACCATCTCTTCAACAACAAGGTTATCAGTACTGCCACCATCCACAATCACTTTGCATACTTTACCACCAGACTTACAATGAGTTTTGAAAAAACTAGTCCTCAAACAAGAATCCAATGTCCTCTCACCAACCAATACTCATTGAGCCAAGAAACTCTCTCCTTACTCAGGCTAACTCTCCTGGATTTCAACCTCATTCACAACAGTAGATGTCCTACTAATTGGACATTTAAAAGATCTATGACCCTGTTGACCACACTTGAAACAATTACCTCTGATCCCACCTCCACCTATCCTTCTCCTTGGTTACATAGGTTTTGATTCACCTTCTTCTTTTGGTTTAGCTTGTATTGAACTATCGCGCTTCTCCTTCCCTCGAGAACTACCTTGATTCTTCCTCTTTAGTTTCTCCTCTATTCTCAAAGCATACTGATAAGCATCCTCAACTGAAGAAATATTCAGCATACCAACCTCATCCTAAATATTGAATCTCAAACCATTAATATATCATGCTACCTTTTCTTTTGACAATTCTCGATGCCTACACCAAATAGTCAACTTTTAGAATTCTTCTATATAATCTTTCATAGTCGTATCCTTCTACTTCAAATTTTGCAACCTCTTAAATAGCTCAAGTTCATAGTCAGTAGGAATGAACTTAGCCTTCAACTTAGTCACCATCAATTTCCATCTAGTGATCTTCATTTCACCTTCCTCTTCTCTATCTCTTTGTAGTTCTTTCCACCAAAAAGTAGCATGTCCCTTTAGCTTAGTCTGTGCCAACCTTACTCTAAGTGGATCCTCAATATCCTCAAGCTTAAAGTAGTCTTCCAATTCACCAATCCAATCAATCAAGTCTTCAAGATTCAAAGTGCCTGAAAATTTAGAAACCTCCATCTTATGCTTTAACTTCAACTGAGATCCAGGTCGAGCAAACTGACCAGCCCTTATTCCAATAGGTGTCTCCACATGATCAAATCTATCCTCATCACCAGATCTAGTAACTTCAAAGTCTTCAACAACTTCCTCATAACTACTTTCAGTACCCACATGCCTAGGTACACCACCTAAAGCACTCACAATTTCAGCAACCATGTCTCTCTTCATTGATGCTATCTTTGCTCTAACATTCTCAAACTTAGATTTGATATCTACTTTAACCTTCTCTGAAATATGTTCTTCTACAACATCAGTAAGATCAGAAATTGTCCTAGGGTCCAATCTTTTGGGATGCATCTTCAAAAATTTTAGCAAACTCTAAGCAACAAATCCACGAATAGAATCTACCTCTTCAACCCAAGTCCTAGTGCAAACAGCCTCAACTTTAGCGATCTATCCACACACTCAGGAAAAACCTTGGCTTTGATACCACTTGGTGCAATGCAATACAACCACATAGTGGAAACACAAGAACAAGAAGAAACAACACAAGATCTAATACCAAATCACAATAATATGTTCATAAAATATAATTGATTACATACAATGTGTCAGGCTATAAGGCCTTCCTGGTTTGGGCCAAATACAAATAGAAAATTATAGAATCAGTTCTACAAGATCCAACATCATCCAACTTACAACCAATATTAGCTAGTCTAGATACACAACTGGATAAGAACCCCAAAAAGAATCCATACTTGTACCCGTAGGTCCAAGAGATCTTCTAGTTCCTAAGCCGTAGCTCTAGCTCTTCTCCAAATTTGCTCTTCCAAGCTCCTCTACTTCTCCATGATGGATGAATAATGCCTAAAGATTCCCCCCCAACCCCTACTTATACCAATCTAAGCCACAAGTTGTCCTAGAACACAAATTAAATAAAAATACATAAATTAAACAACCTCCTACAACAATTAAATTCCCAAAATTGATGTCCTAGAAAAATTGTGATATCTCCTAACTCAAAATTAATTAGAACTCAAGCTTCAAACTATAGGTAGAAGTCTAAGCTATCTTTAATCACTAAAATTTTCATACTTTAAATCATTGTGGAAAATTAGTTATACAATTTGAAATAGACACCAAATTCTCAGACCATGCCGAGCAACAAAGACCATGCCGAGCTCCATAGACCATGCCAAGCTCCCTAGACCATGTCGAGATCCATAGACGATGTTGAGCTCCCAAGACCATGCTGAGCACCAGTATTCAGCAAGCTCCATAAACCTTAACCAAAATCCCTCTCAAACATGCAAGATTGCAATTGAACCCAAGATGCTCCTGCATCATATTGCCTTCTTCACTATCACTCTATCAGCTCAAACTACCAAGTATAATTTTGAATTCCATGCTTTCTTATTGTCTTTCGAATTCATCTTTATGAATTTTAACAAGCTCTTATTTGTGGAATCAGCTTGCCCATTTTCCTATGGGTGATAGGGTTATGAAGTTGGCGTAGTAATACCACACTTGTCACAAAATTTAATAAATTTCTCAAACCTGAATCATATAGCATTATCAATTACAATCCTTTCAGGACAACTAAACCTTGTAATAATATTATCCATTATAAAACTATTTACCACTTTACTAGTAGAATTTCTTGTGGGAATAACCTCTACACCTTTTGTAAAATAATTACTTGCCACTAGGATCCAAGAGTAGCTTGTATTGAACTTGGTTGAGATCTCACCTATAAAATTCATCCCTCATTGCTAAAAGGGTGCCTGGACTTCAACTGATTTTAGTGGAGTATTCCCTTAAAACTTTAATTTTCCTACAAATCTCTAGCAAAGATCACATTTTCTAACCAAGATCTGGGCATCTTTAAACAAGCTAGGCTACCAAAAGCCTACTCCCATAATCTTGTGGGTAGTAGTCTTTTCTATATAATGCCCCCCACATACCCCATAATGCATCTCATTTAATATTCTTTTAGATTATGTTTTATCTATGCATTTGAAGTGTATACCTTCAAAGTTTCTCCAACATAGACTACCATTTACAATAATATACTTGAATAAATGCAAATTTATAGTCCTTTTTTTATTATCTATCAAGTGAGGTGGAGCTTGCATATGTTGTAAATAGTATATTACATCCTTATACCAGACACAATGATCCATATTACATGTATCAGCACTAAGGTCCTCATTAAATTTTTTTATTTCATTAGCATCTAGATTTGATTGGGAAATTAATTTAGGTAATCCTTGGCCTCTTACCAATTTGGTAATCTAGATGTCTATATTGAATTCTTGGATCCTATTGATCCATCTACACCTTCTACCAGACACTTCTTGTTGAGTAAAAATATCCTTTACTATTGCATTAGGTACAAAGGAAACAATAGTAGCACCAGCTATGTAACACCTAAATGCCTTGATAGCTTTAACAAGTGCATACTATTAGTTATCATTGATTCATACTTAAGTTCTACTGGCTAAAGAGACTTACTAAAGAATGTAATAGGTTGTTCATGACCATCTTCATGTTTTCTGAAGTAAAACTACTGCAATGGTATGAAAAGATGCAGAAGAAAAAATATGAATAGGCTTTTGTAATTAGGGGTCCTAAGGATAGGAACATTTTTAATTAATTTTTTTATTTCTTGGAAATCCATAGCAGGCTCACCCTCCCAACTAATGGTTGCTCCTATTTTGAACATTTTTAACATTGGCCTACTAACCTTAGCAAAGTTAGTCACAAATATCCTTAAGAAATTAACTTGCCCAAAGAAAGATTGTATACCTTTGACATTTTTGGGCTTTGGCACCTTATCAATTGCTGGCACTCTTCCATTGTCAATCTTTATAGCATCTTTTGAAACTATATGCCCAAGTAGCTTCCCCTCTGTTACTCCAAAAGTGCACTTCTTAGGGTTTAAAGAAAACCCATATTCTGATGCCTTACTAAAAATATTTTCAAGATGCCTACAATGGTCTTCATCTTTCTTTGAATATTAAGTGATGTCATCTTGATAAACCACCATGAATTTATCAATATATTCTTTGAATGCTACATCCATGGCCCTCTAAAAAGTTGCTCCTACATTTATGAGACCAAAAGGAATTCTTACATACACATAGGTCCCCCAAGGAGTAGTAAAGGTTGTCTTGAACTATTATTTCTCATCAATAAAGACATGATTGTATCATCAATAAGGACATGATTATATCTAGAGAAACCATCCATTATTGAAAATTAGTTCTAATCCAATGACCAACTACAACAAGGCCTCCATATTGGGTAGTCCATAATTATCTTTTAATGAGGCAATGTTGAGATTTTTGAAGTCAACACAAAGTCTAATGTCACCAGTCTTCTTTCTGACTATCACCAAATTAGATACCCATCAGGAATGCCTAATTGACTTTATTATCCCCCCATCCCTAAGTTTCATAAGTTCTTCTTGCATTTTAGGGGCTAAAGTGGGATTTATAGGTCTCTATTTTTGTCTGAAAAATCTAACATCATCCTTGAGAGGAATCACATGCTGGAACAAATATTGCCTATAAGATTTAAGGTCATCTGATGACCATGCAAAAACATGTCTAAATCTTCTTAATAGATTTATCAAGGTTTTCCTAATTTCAGGGGATAGGGTTTTTCCAATATATACCTTCTTGGGAGCTTCAGAAGTGCCTAGGTTGACTTCTTCAAGCTCTTGTGGCTTCTAATTTTGACCTCTAACTGCACTCTATCTTGATTGCCAAAGACATTATTCAAGATAACTAGTCACTTAGGTACCTTTTTGGATTTTAGCTATAAGATATCTTGACCAAAGATTTTCTCCTTTCCATCTATTATCTCTATCCAAGCACTATGGTCCATTTCCTGGCCATGATATTTATTCTCATTAAGGAGAAAATTTAATATGTCCTTATCATCTTCAAAAGTTTTCCAACTCTCCACACTATCAGGAATAGATGGCCTATTTTGTATTTCAATTGTGAACACACCAAAAAATGAGATATCATCCAGCTTGATCACTACATTAGCTAGCAGATCAACCATCTTATTATTACTCCTATCTTTCCAAAAAATACCAAAGGCATCAAATAATTATATCTAGTCCCAAACAACATTCTTGTACTATTTCAATCTTTTTTTCTTGGAAGCATATTTTTCGTTTATTTGAGATACCACTAATTTAGAATCCCCAATAACTTGCAACTTTGTAATCCATGACTAGTTGTAACTTTTAATCCCAATAGTATTAATTCATATTCTACAACATTATTGGTACATGCAAAGTTCAAAGTAAAAGAGTATCTAAAGGTGTTTTTCTCTAGGTATATAAACACTATCCTAGCTCTTGAGCCTTCTCTAGAACTTTCCCCACCAAAATACATGGTTCATATCTTCTATGAGTGCAAGCATTTAGCTACCTCTTATGTAATCATGAGGGGTGGTTTTTCAATTTCTTGGATGATAAGTTCAGCCCTAAATGCATTGACCTTAGTGTCAAGAAAATATTTAGCATCCTTATCAATACTATCTTCAAAGATATGAGAGAAATATTCAATTGTGTGTGTGTGTGTGTGGGCGGGGGGGGGGGGTGGATGATAAGAAACCAGATTCAATAGGATAATAACTTGTAGGCTTTATAGAAATAACTATGGCTGTAGGTGCTTGAACAACAAGAATCTCCTTTTGCTTGATGGTTCCAGAATCTGGTTTCTTTCCTTGAACACTTGTCTTGATAGTTTCAACTCCTTGAAACTAAACCTTTTTATTTGGTTCCCACTTCTTGCCTTTGTTATCCTTGAGATTGGAAATCTTAGGAGTTTCCATCTTGTTCTCATCAACTATCTTAATAGTAGTATCTTTGATGAAAATACTAACTAGCTTAGCTAGAGCGTTGTTAACAGTATGATTTCTTAGTTTGTAAGTACTATGAATTTGAGCCACCATCTGTACAATAATTCTATCAATCTCCTCCTTAGATGGTGTTCTCAAATTTATGTGATCTACCCTTGGCAATACACTACATACAATTCTCTTATCATGATCTTCATCATCTAAAAATACCTACTGATGATGCATCTGATATACATTTATCTGGTCCACAACATCAACCTTGGATTCTTCAATGTTTGATTCCTCCATGTTGTCACAAAGGTTCACCATATTGGATGTCACATCCTCATGATTTTCTTCTTCCTCTTCCTCTCCATTTTGGGCCTATTGATTTATTGCAAATAATTGAGCAATTACACAATATTAAGAGGAGTAAGGGGACTAACATATAATACACCATGTTGTATCATCAAACATGTTCACAGTGTTTCTTTTAATGGGTTTGGTGTACCTTTTTCTTTGTTTCTTTGAGAAGGATTTGGGATGGGCTTCCCATCCTTCCATTTTGTAGTATAAGGGTAGTTCTACAACCTAGATGCCCTATTAAAATTATTATTAAAAGGGGCCTTCTTGACAGTATTTGGCTTGTTTTCTTGGTAAGTTGGTGGATTAATTTTCTTTAGTAAGTTTAGAACTTGCCCCATTGTATCTTCTTCAAGCTTCTTCTACCACAAGCCTTTCTCCATCCTTCTTGTTTCCCTTTGGATTGAAAATCTTTGGGTCATCCCTTCTTCCCAATTTACCAAAAGCCCTTTTATTATTTTCAATATTGATAGCCATTGTATAACCCTCACTCAGAGTTCTAAGATCTTTATCCCTTAGGTTATATTCCATCTTACTTTCAAAGGCATTGAAATATGTTGTGAGACATGCATCCTCACCTAGCCTCATGACTTGGAACAATTTATACATCCCTTTCTGAAATCTCACATTAAAATCAAATGTGGACCCATTAGGGTTTTTCTTGATATTGATGAATTCATTCAACTTAAAACTAAAATTTTTCTTGTCTCATATTGTTCCTTTAACAATATCTCTAAGTCATTCCATGACCTAAGACTATTATTAGGTAGCCTTCTAAACCAATCCCTTGCATCTTCTGTTAGTGAATGAACAAACAACTTCATCACTACATCTTTATGTTCCACCCCATAGTCATTGACCATATCAATGAATTTTGTCAAGTTCTCTTCACCAGTTATGAAATTATTGCCTAAGAATTTGATAACTTTATCTCTCAATTCATTAGAGATAGGATGAGGAAAATTGGGAATACCCACAAGGACATTTTCTAATATTGCTCTAAATAGTTGGGTCTTCTCTAAGGAATAATGGTATTAGATGTACTTTCTCTAGAAGTTTAACTTTAGATATGGGTATGTGGTTGTTGGGACTATTGAATAATTGGGATTTGACTAGTAGTAGCACCAATGACATGGACTAACTGAGATAAATTTTGGTTAGTTACTATAACTCCAGAAATGAGAATAGATGGGATAACTTGTAAAGATGGGCCAGGGCAAGATGCTAAATTAGAGTTAGCTTTAATATATTGTATCTTTCTCTTAGTTTCGGCCACATGAGATTCATTTTCTAATTTCTTGAGTTCCTTGTCTAGATCTTCCCTTTTCTTCTTAGCCTTTTCTAGATCTAGATCAAGTTTAGACATGGTAAAGCTTGTAGACTTAATAGGAAGAACCTGGGGCTCATTGATTTGTATTCCAACAACCTTTTGTTATTTCTTATCATAATATTTCATAGTCAGATCTATAAAACTATGTTCAAGAGGTCTATAGGGTTGAACTTGTGTAATAACTAACCCTTCCTTCTCTTTAAGAATGTGTTCCCACTCTTGGACCTTGGACCTTAGCACTTCTTCATCTCCAAAAACATCTCAGTGTAGTTTAGAACTATTTTCTTGTAGCCTTTTCTTTTTCTCTTGTAAGGAAGCCATTCTCCTAAGCAAGTTATCTCTATCAATAAGGGTATTCAAAGTAATTTTTTCTTTCTCCTTTTCCAAATGAATGTGTTTGAATTCTTCTTCTGCAATCCTTTTTCTAAGATGGACTAGTTCTAGGAATAAATATTTAGGGTCTATAGTGATGGCTTTAGAACCTATTCGGTCATTGATGTAGGAGCATCCTGGGTTGACATGTTATCCTACTCATTTGTGTTTATTCTGCTAGTTGCTACTGAGTTGCAGTTATTTCCAACTTGCAACAAATTTCCAAGTGCATGTAATTTTTTAGTATAAGACGAGTTGAAATTATTCCACATTATGCTAACATTTAGAGTTGTGTGTTATCCCACCTCACTCTATAGTATGTTTCAATTTCCACAGTGTGTGTTGAGTTATCCTTCATGTGCCAAGTGATCTTTCATGTGCCAAGTGTTCCTATTGATGCTAAGCGTCAACATTTTTTTGAGTTTTCTATATTTTGATTCTTAATGGGAACCAACTTGCATGATTAAATTTGATCACAAATTTTATGATAAGATCTTGTCTTGGGATGTGTGTAGACCATTTTAGGGTTAGCCTTTCAATTATGTAATGTTCTATAATCTTCTGTAAGCCATTTTGATAAGTATAAATAGGGTGTTTAAGCTTAGAGTTAGAGAGATTTTAGTAGAGATTTTGAAGGACTAAGAAATTTTGTGGCATATGTGTCTGGAAGTGAGAATTTGAAGTTAGATCATGGATCTTGAGTGTAGTTTGTATTTGGTTATAACTTAGAAGGCCTTATAATCAATAAAAGAATAATATTTTGTCTCTATTATTTTGTACTCTTTGTGTTTTTTCTTCCACTGTGTTAACTCTAAAAGGTTGGTTTGGATTTATGGGTGTTCCTTTGGCCCTAGTTATTATTCCCTCCTTGCACTAGGTGGTATCAGAGCTTGAGATTCATCCTCGTGGAGATTGGATCATGTAGAACCCTGATTCAATTTGGTTGTAGGGTTGTAGATCTATGAATTTTCCCTATAACTTGAAGAGCACTATGATCTTGTAGGAACCTAATTTTTAAAGATGGTTTGTGGAAGAGGAAATGTAGATAATGTTGTATTGGATGCATTGAGACAAATTACAACTATATTAGATGCTATGGAGACAACCCAGAGGAGAGGAGCACATCTTGATGATGTGAGTGATGATAAAGCAGTAGCACCAAACCCTAATCCAGAACCAAAAGAAGATGAAGATGTGGAAAGATTGTTGAGACTATTTTCTAGTGCACATTCAAAGCCTACTATGGAAGTTGTTCCTTGTGATGGAAAATTAGACACCAATTTTGTGTTGTATTAGTTCTCTAATATAGAGAAGTTCTTTGAGTATGAAAACACTCTATAATAGGAAGGTGAAACTTGTAGTTACTAGGTTAAAAAGCCATGCTTCACTATGGTGGAGTCATTTGAAAACTAATAGACAATGGAGAGGAAAGGAAAATATTAGAACTTGGGTGAAAATGGTGAACAAGGTAAATAAAAAATTCCTTCCTTCTGATTACCAAGTTAGCTTGTTGAGAAAGATACAAAATTTGAGACAAAGAGACAAGACTGTGAAGGAGTACACTAAGGACTACTACATATTGGATATTAGATCTAGACATGGGAATGATGATGTTGAGAAAATTGTAAGATGTCTAAATGGATTAAGATCTAGAATCCAAGATGAGATAGGTTTTGTGAAATTGGAAAGTGTGGAAGAAGCATATCAATATTCCTTGAAAGCTAGGGAGATCTTGAAAAAGAAGCATGAACAAAGAAAAAGAGGTAGAGATGGTAGATTCGAAAGAGGTAGAGGTAGATCTAATGGTTAAAGTGGCAAATGTGATAGTTCTATGTAGGATAAAGGAAAATCTAAATGTAAGAATGATGGAAAAGACAAGACTAAGTAGAAAGATAGTAGTTCATACTAAGGAGGTACTAGTTCTTATTGAGAAAGAGGTAGTTCTTATCCTAGAGGTGGTTTACATGGTAATTATTTCAGATGTGGTAAAGAATGGCATAGATCTTTTGAAAGTGGGAAAGGTAATAGAAATGTTGTGATTCAAGGGACATTGAGAGTTCACAAAGTGGAGCTGAGGCTAGAGAAAATCTAATGGTGAGAAGAACCTTATGTAATAAGGGAAGTGATGAGGAACCTATCATTAGGAGAAGTCTTTTCAAGACCACATGTAAGATGGGTAGAAAATGTTGTAAAGTGATCATTGATAGTGGAAGTTTTAAAATTTTGGCATCAAAAGAGCTGGTTATAGAGTTGTAGTTGTAGAAGCTAAATCATCCTTAACTCTATCATGTTTTATGGATCAAAGATGAGCATAAAATATTGGTAAGTGAACAATGTGTTGTGTTCAAGATTGGACATTATTTTGATGAAGTTTTATTTCATATTATGCCTATGGATTATTTTCATATTTTTTTGGGTAGACCTTGGAAATATGATAGATATTCTATACATGATGGAGGATTGAATCAATATACTCTTTGGGTGAATGAGAAGAAGCAAATATTGTTGCCTTTGATTGAAAGTCCAAATGAGGTTAATCATACTATTGTTCAAGTTTGCATGCTTAATGGAAAGAAATTTGAAAAAAGAAGTGTGCTAGTCCTCAAAATTGCATTCTCATTGTGAGTGTCCTTTCCAATTTTTGAGTCATTTTGACCCCTATGAAGGCTGTAGCATAATGTACAATCTCCAATGTTGGAAGGGGTGTGGACGAATGGACAAGAAAATGTAGCTCACGCATAGGAGACCAGCACGTGATGTAATAGGAAGTTGTAACATACAAAGAATCCAAGTAGTAGTTCAATCTTTTATCCCATATGCATGAGGGAATAGTTTGTTTTGGTTTTTAAAAGATGGGGCGCTCAAGAGTTAAATAACTTGAGTAGTCTGCATGTGTACAGGGATCCACTCACAGCCTACCATGGGGTCAACAAAGTTTTGATCAATCGTGTGATTGGGGGGATAGACCTTGAGGTTGTGCGATGTTTTTACAGTTTCATAGAATTGTAAATAGAAACATAAAGGGCCCCAATCCTATGATTGTTGTAGGATTGGGGCATAAATTTTGGAGGTGTCCAATATTATGACTAGTCGTAAGATTGTTGAAAGATAAAGGAGAACCCATGATGTTATGAGTGTTGGTCTTAGAATGGTTTTGACATTTTAGTGTCAACATAGTTAACCACTTTCTACATATAAGCCGAGTACACTATGTATGCTAAGCTACAGTATGTGCTGAGCTAGAATTCCAACAAGTGTCGAGTCACTAGCTGAGCACACTATGAATGCCAAGCTATAGTATGTGCTGAGAAAGAATTCCAATATGTGTTGAGTGACTTTAGGTGTCGAGCAATATACATGTGTAGAGTGAAATATAGGTGCCTAGTCATAGTTGATTCTGAGTGAGTTAGAACTATGCATGTGCTGAGCAAGGCAGAATGTAATAAGTGTTGAGCAAACCAAGATCAACCATATGTCAAGCATCAATAGTCCAATATGTGCCGAGTAACATAGAATCAACATATGAGTTTGTGCCTTCACAAACTTAGATGTAAACCATTTTTTTTTTAGCTGACATAGAATTTTTTCAAAGGATAATAAAGATAAGAATGAATCTTTTATGTTTCCTATGCAATCAGCATGCAACCAATAAGAAAAATAGAGAAGGCATGCAACCAATGGGAAAAGTGCGAGGAATAAGAGGGAATTAAAGATTCAATATGGATTGTAGATCCATACATAACCCTAAGTCTACAAATTCTTTATAAGAAGGCTTAGACCCCACAATTTTGAGTTGTTGAATAGAAGTTAAGGAAGTTGCTAAGCAAATAGCAAAAATTGTAGAACAGGGAAAATAACATGGGCATCAAAGACTTAGTGAATTGAGAAGCAATTACATATCCAGTCGATCAGAATAGTACAAGGGATACAAATAGATATTAGATCTCAAAGGATCAAATTTAGAATGAGCAGAACTAGTGCCTAAAATCTACAATTGAAGATTGTAAGCAATCAAGTCAAAGATTTATAATAGTCTCTAGCAATTGTATTAGATGGTGAAAATCCTATGATAATAGGTTAGCTTAACAACTATTTTGTAGATCCTTTAAAGAGGTGACTAAATCCTTTAATAGGGCGACACTTCATGTAAAGTTTTTGTAAGTCCTTTAACTAGGTCACTATTGACATAGTGTAAAGCCTTTAACATGGCAAGCCTTTCACAGGGCAGACCATTAGAAGTGGTTAAACATTATTGTTGAAGTGATTTTGTGGGTATCATTCCCACTCTAGTTTTACCTTCTTATTCCTCGAGAGTTTTTGGTTTACCAAAATTTTGGTGTCATGTCTTGATGCATGTATTTACTTTATGTTTATTTAATATGTTTGCATGCATATAATTTACTTTCAGTTATTTATTTTAAAGGATTAGAAAAGGTTAAAGTGTGCTACTTCTTCTTCACCCCCCTTCTTAGAAGTACTCTTCCCATTTGAATATTCCAACAATTGGTATCAGAGCTAAGGCTCT
Organism: Cupressus sempervirens; assembly: GCA_028749045.1. Classification (NCBI taxonomy): domain Eukaryota; kingdom Viridiplantae; phylum Streptophyta; class Pinopsida; order Cupressales; family Cupressaceae; genus Cupressus; species Cupressus sempervirens. Next base: position 830,493,577 of record CM053791.1, read on the forward strand.
CACAAGGAAAAGCCTAACAACTTAGAGAAAAGATCTTAAAATGAAAGTCTTCAAAATTGGGAAGATCATAGACAATCAGGTGATTGATGTGCATCTCGCTCTACACAAATTGGAGGAAGTAGAGAAGAGTTGAGAAAGTCTTTGAAAAGAAAGAAAGATATGGCCATAGCTGAAAATGACATACACTACAAGGAGATTGATAGATTGATACCACACAAGTGTTTTCCAATGGAGATTCCAAGAAATTTGATGTAGCAATAGCAAAATTGATGGAGAAGAATAGAGCTCAAGAAGAAGAAATTAGAATACTCAAGCTTGAACAGGAATCACAAGCCATAATGCTTTGTGAAGTGACTGAACAAAAGAAGAGAGCCATTGAAGAAAATGATATGATAGAAGATGACAAGAGAAATCTTACCAATAGACTGGAGGAGAAGATAATTGAGTTTGAAAGAATCTCAAACATGCAGCTTGACACCTTAAGCCAGATGATGAATGCTCATCATGAGCTGAACATGAAGGACATTGAGATGTCCACCTTGAACATAAAAAATGATCAATTGAAAAGTGATTTGAAAAGAGAGAAGGAGATAGCAAAAAGCTTCAACAAACTCAATGAGGCTATCAAGTACTTTGAGCATCTACTAAAATCACCAAGGGCCAATAATGATACTTTAGGACTTGGTTACATCAACACTGAACAAGGAGAATCATCCAAGACTATAGAAGAAAGAAGTAACGAAGTTAAGAACAATAAACCTACTTTTCATTTCTATGGTAAAAAGGGACATACCTCTAATGTATGTAGGAGAAAGAATGTTAGTTAGCATAATAAGCCTAAAAATGTAAGCTTTTGTCACAATTGCAAGAAGAAAGGAAATCAAGCACAAGAATGCAGGAATAGGACTATCAAAACACCAAGTTTTGACGGTCACTACTACAACTACAAGAAGTATGGACATAGAGCATTTGAATTTAGATCAAATCCTATGTGGACACCTAATCATCCTACAAGGAGAAAAACCAATGCTTACCACTACAATTGTGATTACAATACTAGGTATAGCTATCACTACTGTTAGGAATATGGACACATTCCTGAAAATTGCATAAGAACACATTTTAGAGGGAGCTACAATAGATGGTTAAGTCAAACCATATGTTTCAATTGCTTGAAGACTGGTCATATCAGCAGAAATTTCCCAACAAAGTCAAAGGCACCCAAGTCAAAAGTCAACAAAGGAAAAGAGAAGGTACATTTTGAACACATCAGAGGGAAAATGAACAAGACTTGGAAGAAGAAAGATGAGTGCAGCACATCAAATGAAGGGATCACTTCACCCAATAGGTCAAGTGATCACACCTCATCCAACTAAGCATGAATAGGTGTATGGGACTAATATAAAAATTTATATCATACATCAACCCCAAGACAAAAAAGTATCGTAAAGAAGAAATCAGCATGAGCAAAGATGCCAAGTCAAAATTTTAAATTTTTGTAGATACTTTTGAGTTGTCCTTAGATGTTGAGTAAAGCTCTAGTGGATGCTGAGTAGCTAGTAGCAACCAAGATGATGGTTGATTCCAAGTTGAGAAATGTCAATGGAAGTCCAGTGGAAGCTGAGTGAACAAAATCCAATGGAAGCTGAGTCATGTTGAAACTTTCAAGTGTTGAGTTTATAGTTGTATGCACTAAGCATTTAATACTAGGTTTTGAAAGGTATAAGGTCAAATTTTGATCATTTTTATGTCATTCATACATAGAGAAAAGATGAGAAGAGTGTAGAAGCGATCATCTAGCAACCTTGAAGCCATTTGCATTGATTTAACCAGTGATTCAGCATAAATTTTGTCAATCTAAGGTATTTATCAAGTGCCAAGCTACACAGTGTTGAAAATTTTAATATATTGAAACCCTAGTTTGGTATAATGGCTTCTGATTCCAAGAATCCCAAGGGAAAGGAAAGTCAAGAGGTCTAGCTAGTTAGCAATGAAGTAAAACAACCTAAGTTTAGACCCATTCATGAGGTAGCCTACAAAAATGACCCTGTCGACGCATTGTCCATAATTCCACCCAAGGTAGTCATGGTATAGGATGTAAGGAAGTGTTACAACTATAAAATAGGAGTAGTAGGAGACCTTGAGATGTTCCAAGCCTATGACAAACTGTGTGATAACAAAATTCTAAAGGATGAGTTTCAAATAGTTGAGAAGAAGGGTTTGGCCCATGCCCTAGTTTACCCTACAAGTTTCAAAATAAAAAGGATATGAATTGTCTTGAGTAGGATACACAATGGTTGTTTGTGGTTGGAAATAGGACCAATTAAGATTACCAAGAGGATAGTACATAGGATTACAAGTTTCCCAACCCTAGATCAGCCTAAGACCTTGTGCAGTGATTCCAAAGAAGTTATTGAAAGGAATACAGGGGCTAAGTGGAATAAGAGGGGTATGACCATTGATGCTATAACAGATCCCCTTCTATATTTTGTAATGAGAGTGATATCTCACAAATTTTATCAATCCAGTAGATTAACTAGTGTACCATGAATTGTTGTTGATGTAGCATATGAGCTTGTAAAAAAAGATCATACATATGATCTAGCAGAACTAGTGCTTCAACAAATAAATGAGAACCTAGGTGCAATAAGGAGGTCAAAAGATGCTCAATGAAAGTTTGGTTCAGTCCTTGTCTACGTATTTATCTATGTCATGGAAGAGTTTCCTTCTATAGAAAAGGTGAACTAAAATCCAAATAAAATTGCAATTACTCAAATCAATGAGTACATTGATCAGATGGGTGATAATTTTGAGGCCCAAATGAAAAGCTATTTTGAAGATTTTAAGAAATCCATGAAGAAAAGGGTTAGAATACTAGTTTCCTTAGTGCAAAAACATATCAATGACATATGCTTTTTGGTTGACATTGACTATACCTACATTGAAGTAGAAATTCCAAGGGTAAGATGGCTTAGACCATTAGGTTATGAATTGGATATTGATGAAGCCTCAGTAGAAATCATAGCATTGCTCATAGAAGAAATTGATAAGGAGGCTCCTCATTTTGGAACATATGATGTTGTGAAATCTAAAGTTGAAACAGAATTGAAGACAACATCTGTAATTAAGAGGAAAGACAAACTAGTGAATAAAATAAAGAAGAAATTTGGTGTAGATATCAAAGAAGAAGTAGGTGTTGAAGAAGAAGAAGATGATGATGATGAGAATGAAGAAGAAGAAGAGCAAGGCAAAGATCTTATGGAGTTAACCCAAGGCTTAGGAGAAGATAAGGAGGAAGTTGCTAAGGAAGAAGAAGCAAAGGAAGCACCTACACATGCAGAGAAAAAGAAGAGAAAGACTAAAACTCAGCCTCCACCTAAGCCCAAACCCAAGAACATAACCAAGCCTACACAAACCAAACCAAAGGCACCAGTAACAAGGGCTACCACAAGGGCATCTTCACAAAAGGGCAAAGAGGAAACAAAAGAGAAGAAAAAGGCCACTGAACAAATTGATGAAATGCCAAAGAAAAGAAGAAAGTATGTAGCACAGCCAGACACTAATGCTAAGGAGAAAATAGAATCAAAGGATATCAACCAATTTAGAGTGGTAATCCATCCTCCCAAATCTTCCATAGATAAAATTTGTGAAAATATTAAGAATGTAGATTTGAATGATTTGAAAAGACTTGATTTCAATAAGCTAAGTAGAGAAGAACAAAATAAAATAGAGGAATCTTTATATGCCATGATGGCTGAATTTAAGAATACACCTCTAGAGTTAGATAATATGATGCCTAGGGAGCTATATGAGATAATTGAAAACAAATGACATTATTATCTAAAAATGGAGAAGGAGATCAAAGAATCTACCTTAGCACAAGTGATGCCTGACCTAACAAGAGGTCAAATATCAAAGGCTACTAAGAAACATGGTGGAAAATTTGCACCTAAATATAGAGCCTTTAGCATCCTACAAAATAAAATTAAGGATGTAGTGAATAAGTCCACACAATTGTGGAAGGCAATCTACAAGATAATTGATGATGAGGATGAAAAAGGAAATAAGGTAGATGCCAGTGCCAAGGTGAAGATAGAGGAAAAGAAAGTGGAAGAGAAGCAAGAAGAAAAGAAGAAGTTGGAAGCACCAACAAAAGGAGATGAAGAAAAGAAAGGAAAAGAATCAAAGAAAGAGGAAGAAGATAAGGAAAAAGGTGAGGAGGAAGAGACACAAAAGGTAGAAGACATGGCAACAGCTAAGTAGTAGCAGCAAGAGGAACAGAGTGTTCAAAAATACCACTCCGTAGCCCTCCTCATGTAACCATCACACCTGTAGACACAATAACTATCAAGGATGTTCCTGACTCTTCTACTTAGAACATCAATCCCCTAACTATAGAGGATCTCTCCAAGATCCTTCACCAATCCACTCTATAGGCACAATTATGCACAAATCCTATATTAGTGAGTGTTGATGAGTTATAGATGGTAGTAGAAAAACCAAAAGGAGACAAGGTGAAACCGCAAGAACCACCTTTCACCTATATAGATACTAGTACTCAAATTTTAATGCTTCCACCACCATCTCCAACAATTTCCATAGCAATAGGTGACACCACTCAGAAGTTGAGTGCAGAAGACGAAAAATTTGATGAGAAGGAGGAGGATACATCAAAGGAAAAGGAGCAAGGCACTATTAAGACATTGATAGAGCTACCAAAAATAGGCACTCCTACAAAAATCCTTCAGAAGCCAAGCATTGAATCCATACCTTTGCAAATCTCCACACCAGGCTCAAGTTCTACAAAGGTGACCAGGGTACTTTAGTATGGAGACCCTAAGTTAGATGAAGACATAGTCATACTTGCTTATGACTCAAAGAATATCGCAATGGAGTAGATTATAGAGATGCAAGATGCATTAAATAGAAGGAGAAGATGGGAAATACTTAGAAAAGAGCATAAACATAAGCAAGCACTACATGAAATTAAGGACATCTTTATGGATTCCTTCAACTTGTAGTCACCAAATGAGTCAAAACCCATAATGGAACAATTATCAGATATAGTTGACTAGGTGACAAGTGAAGACTAGGACACCAATGTCAAACTTATGGAGTGGTCTGAGAAGATGTTTCAAGGAAAGGTAAATGAGAAAATATCTAGTGGCATAGCACTTGCACAAGTTGAACTGGCCAAGCAAATTGAAAAGGTCAAAATTATACTTGAGAACATTTTCTCATTGTACAAAAAGCTGTGTGATTTTTCCAATTTCACACAAGAGACAGGCCAAAGGATAATGAGCTTGGAGAGAAATCTAAGGATTTCTAGCATGCAATTACGAAGAGATCTAGCTCAAAGTGAGAAGCATTTTTCCCAATTGCTTCACACTCAAAGAGAGTTAGTTGTACTTACTAGTGAAGAGGCCAATATAAAGGCCAAATTAATGTAGATTTGGTCCTCCATTACTCCACATTTGGAGGTCCTCCACCAGGAGAAAGTCTATGTTGAAATTGTCTTAAAGAAAGATACTAATCTTTCTATACTTGATGGACTTGTACATCATGCTGTAGAGATGACCATCTAACATAAGTCACTTGAAATTGCTTTGGAAAATTGGGATGCAACTCTAAAAATGATAATGGAGGTAAATAGTACATTTTGGCTAAATATGGTATTACTCCTTAGCATCCTTTGACATAAGTATCAAAAAGGGGGAGATAGATATAATGTTTAAGGGGGAGAATACTAAGTATTCTAGTAATTACATTCTTTCATTCATTCTTTTGGAGAATAAAAAGGAAAAGATTGCAAATAGCCAAAAAGGGGGAAGATAAGACATAATGTGTAAATAGTGTGGGGAAGAAATAATGTTTTGGGGGAGGTATGAATAAAACTTGCAAGTACAGTCAGAGCACAGCTCAACAAGTAGGTACATGAAATAGAAATAGGTCAAAGATAAGGAGTATCAAATACATCAGCACAAGAATTTTGGTTGTAAGAATGAAATGACACAATCAGCTTAGGGGGAGTTATAATAATTTTAAGGTATATTATTCCTTAAAAAATTTTGAACAAGTTTTTTTCAAATTTTGTACATATGCAGAGAAAATTAGATAGGGTACTCATAAGGATAGATGAATAATGTCTAGTTAAGTGTTTTTGGCACTCATGTCAAAGGGGGACATTTTTGGTCTTTGAATGGTTTCGATATTTTAGTGTCAACACACTTAACCACTTTATACATAGAAGCCAAGTACACTATGTATGCTGAGCTATAGTATGTGTCGAGTGACTAGCCAAGTACACTGTGTATGCTGAGCTATAGTATGTGCTAAGCCAAAATTCCAATAGGTGTCGAGTGACTTTAGGTGCTAAGATATATAGGTGCCAAGTGATATATAGGTACCGAGTCATATTTGATGTTGAGTGAGCCAAAATTATACATGTTCCAAGCAAGATAGAATGTAATAAGTGTTGAGAAAACTAGGATCAAACATGTGTCGAGCATCAGTAGTCCAGTATGTGCCAAGTAATAAAAAATCAACATATGAGCTTTTACCTTCACAAACTCAGATGTAAACCATTTTTTTGAGCTAACATAGAAGGATTTCGAAGGATAATAAGGATAAGAATGAATCTTTTATATTTCCTATGCAATTAGGATGCAGCCAATAAGAAAAATGGAGAAGGTATGCAACCAATGGGAAAAGTGCAAGGAATGAGTAGGAATTAAAGATTCAATATGGATCATAGATCCATATCTAACCCTAAGTCTATGAAGTCTTTATAAGAATGCTTAAACCCCATGATTTTGAATTTCTGAACAGAAGTTAAGAAAGTTGCTAGGCAGATAGAAAAAAGGGCAAACAATAGGGGCATCAAAGACTTAGTGAATTGAGCAGAAACTACATATCCATTTGATCAGAATAGTACAAGGGCTATGAACAAATATCAGATCTCAAAGGATCAAATTCAAAATGAGAAAAACCAATTCCTAAAATCAGCAATTGAAGATTGTAAACAATTAGGTCAAAGATTTCTAATACTCTCTAGAGATTGTATTAGATAGTGAAAATCCTATGATAATAGGTTAGCTTAACAACTATTTTATAGATCCTTTGAAGAGGTGACTAAATCCTTTAGTAGGTGACACTTCATGTAAAGTGTTTGTAAATCCTTTAGCCAAGTCACTATTGACATAGTGTAAAGGCTTTAACCTAGGTCTTACAGAGCCTAAAGAAGAAGGAATTATCCTTATAGTTGGCCCAAGACTGTAGTCAAGTGCATTTATTATAGGAATTTTCTAAACTTGGATGTATTGGTCTTGTTTCTTGGTTATTTTCAAAACTATTAAATTGGGAACCAACAAAATGGTGACTCTTCTGGGGACTATGTGAAGTAATTCACTATTTAAAGGACAAGAATCTCCAGTGTGAACTTATATATTTTAGTCCCATATTTTGGCATGGTTTTTCCCATCTGAGTCACCAACAAAATGGAAACTCTATTGGGGAATACTGTAATCTAAAGGTGATTCAATACAATTACAAGAAAGGCATGTGTAAAGGATTTTATCAACAACAATGTCATGCTGAAGTTTCATGCTTCCTAGTGATGTTTTATCCAACACTATAGTAGCTTTGAAGGTTGAAGAAAGATTGTATTATCACTAGTGATTCCATCATTAGTCACTTCAACCTGGAAGTGTTTTCAAAGTGCTATAGTGTTCAGAGTCAAGGGTGAACAAGCATGGTTTGTTCTCTGTTTTCAAGATTATAAATCTATAATAGTGGTTTGATGATCTGTATTTTTCCTATCATTGAAAGTCTAGTTCAAATTTTCTCAAGTAAAAAATCTTGTTTTATTTTTCATTTATGAGTGGAAAATCTATCTCTGTACTAGTGTATCCTAGTTGATTTTATGTTTAAAAAAAAAATTGAATGGCTTTCAGTTGTATGGGTAGATTTGAAGCTCTTGATAGTTTCTTGGAAAAGAAGCTTTTCTTGATTAAGTTTTAGTCTTGTTGTTCCTACTATTATAAAAAAATTGAATGTTTGAAGGTGAATCACAGCTATGATTTATTTTTCCTTTTAAAGGAGGTGGCGGCTCTATAATGGTTTCATATATGGTGTGAGGAAGTTCATGTCAGCACCAGTGCCAAAATTAGCAGAGGAAAGTTTACATCAACATTGAAGGTATTTTACTTTCATGAAAGTTGAATGTTAAAAGTAGTACCTCTACTTAGTGATTTTTCAACACTATAGAAAGATGTGAAATTTTTATTTTAAAATGGATTCAGACATTAGGTCTGATGTTAGTCTATAATTTTTTGATAGCTTGAAAACTGTGGCTAGTAATATTGTTATGTTTAATAAGCAAATTCACAATATGATTGTCAGTATAGTCAAGGGGAAAATGGGAAATCTTCAAGGTCTAAATGTTCAACAAGTTTATATAAAGCTTAAATCAGCAATCAGTATGATGCCCTTGCATTCTAGATAGGAGGAATCTTCCCTACATAATGTTTTCCTAGATATTATAGTTCCTAATTCAGTTAATTGTCTAGCACCTATAAGGTTACAAGAGCTTTTACAAGCTGAGAGATTCATTAGGGAGATGGAAAGTGACAATGATAGTGTTCATATTATGTCTCCTAATGATAATAATGCATGTGTTGAAGGTCAAGGTAATCATGAATGTAATGAATCCATAAATAATGGTAATCTGTCTTTCGAGTTTGAAGAGATGGATTCATCTTTTAGTGAATTAGAGGGTTGTAACCAGCATAAAGAAGATGGATATGAAATTGAAAATAAGTCTTGTGATAGTGAATATGAGTTTGAAGAAGTTTGTCATAGAAATAGAGGCAATGATTGTTATGATGAAAATGAGCATTATAATGATTTTGATATTTTAGATTGTTTTATTAATGTTGGTGTTGTTATGTGTTTTCCATGTCAGCCAGATAATAATCACAGCCGGGAGAAGATTTGTGAGGAAGTCTTCTTGAGACCTGATGAGATTTCAGATTTTTTGGCTCGTGAGTTTGAGAAATTTGTAAGTACTTTTAAGGATGTTTGAATTCTCCCTCATTGTGTTCCTTCATTTGGTCAAGTCATTTCCCCAATATTTGATGTGGAAAAAGATATAGAATCTAAAAACTCTTTATCAAACTTTGGAGGTGCATATGACAACTTCAAATGTATGTGCACATGATGACTTGATAGATGCAAGGGATGTGTTTGAGAGGAAGTTTGCTATTGTCTCAATGTTTTCTCATGCTAGTGATTATAGTGAAATATGTTTTGATACTTCAGATGAAAAGGAAAATAGTGAAAATAATGTTGCTGATTCTGACTTTCCTTTTTATACTGACAAGTCATGTAATGATAATTTTGATGATTTTTATGTTCCCTCTAACAATTTGTTAAATGAAGACAAGGATTGTGATCAAAAAAATTTGGATCAACATTTTCTGAATAGTTTTTCAGATTTGGTGACTGACCATTTGTTTCAGTGTGAAGAATTTCCAGCGAGTGGTAAATCTAATGTGATGAGTAATATGACTACAAAGAGGTAGAAATCAGATTTTATGTACCCTTCACACCCAGATACACAAGGTGAGTTGCATTTTCTCAACATGTGAAACTTCATGAACAAAGTGGAATATGAACATTTTGTGTTTCCTCTTGATAGCATGCATCCGTCATATGTTTATGTTGGTTCTTAGTTTGATTTTTATATTCAAGAGCATGCTGATATACATTTTTTTAGTGAGCAACATGAAGAAATTGATTCAAGTTTTTATATGCACTATGAAAGTGGTGATCACAGTCTTGTTTTTCCTAATGAAGTGATTGAAAGTACTAATGTGTTGGGTGAAACAAAGGATAATGAAAGTTTCAGTTTACCTCAAGGAGATGTTAATGAAAATCAAGTATATGACAGAGGTAAGAAATTAGATTTTTTGTTCGAAGAAAGTTTCTGAGTGGTCTTCTCCTTACAAAGATCTGATTTCTTTTCATGCCTACAAGGGGCATGCATCCCCAAATAGAGCCTCTGTTAGTCCTCAAAATTGCATTCCTTTCCATTTTTTGAGTCATTTTGACCCCTATGAAGGCTATAGCATAATGTATAATCTCCAATGTTGGAAGGGGTGTGGATGACCTGGCAAGAAAATGTAGCTCGCACACAGGAGACTAGCATGTGATGTAAATGGAAGTCATAGCATATAGAGAATCTAGGCAGCAGTTGGATCTTTTATCCCATATGCATGAGTGGATAGTTTGTTTTAGTTTCTAAGAGATGGGGCACTCAAGAGTTAAATAACTTGAGCAGTCTACTAGTGGACATAAAGACATGTATACAGGGGCCTACCTACAACCTATCATGGGGTCAATGAAGTTTTGACCGATTGTGTGATTGGGGAGACTAGGCTTGAGGTTGTGTGATGTTTTGATAGTTTTGTAGAATCGTAAATGGAAAAATAAAGGGCCTCAATCCTTTGATTATCATAGGATCAGGGCACAAATTTTGGAGGTGTCTAATATTATGATAGTCATAAGATCATTGAAAGATAGAGGAGGACCTGCAATGTTACGAGATCATCAAAGGATCAAGACTTGAAGAGAAGGGGTGTCTAATGTTATGTCCATGTCGTATGATCATAGGGGTTAATTTGGATCTACAATATTACAAACAATCATAGATCACCAAGCCAGATTTGGAAGAGCTCTAATGTTACAATCATGTCATGAGATCAGGGGGCAATTTCTAAGGGCCTGTGATGATACAATGGGCCCCTCTTTGTCGTGAGATCGTAAAGCAAAATTTGGGGATGTGCAATGTTACACTAACATTGTATTATCGAGTGGCTCAAATCCAAGGCATTTGATGCTATGAAATTGTCCATATTGAGAGATCACTGGATGGACTTTGGAGGCTTACAATCCTATGAGTTTCATAGGATCATGGAATAATTTCAAAAGCTTTGTGATAATACGATTGGCTATATGTTGTATGATCAAGGAGATGGAGGATTGAAGAATATTAATGTATTAATTAATTAAAGGAACTTGAAATGATGATGGTCCAATGGAAGATTGACAATTGACACTATTTGATTGGGGGGAGAGGGATAATATAAAAGATTAAGATTCAGAGGATTTCAATGCCAAATTTTCAAATTGGTCTCAGGGGCATGATTTTTATCTAGAATAGGTAGTATAATATACCATTGAAATGGGCAAGAAGAAAATTTTCCATTTTTGCAATTAGATTTTGTGCAAGTGTTAACCATAAGCATCTATATGAGGATTTGTAATTTTGGGAGCTTCTTAGTGAAAAGTGTAAATTTATTGTTGCAAATGAAATTGCAATTAGATATAGTTTAATATTCATCATATTTGACTTCATCATCAGTTTGAAGGGTGATTTGATTGTTTTAATTGCAATTGGTTGCAAATGATGTTTTTTGGCAACAACACAAGTTGATTTCATGGAAAAAGAAGATATGACCAGCTAATTCAAATTTTGAGCCACCAACAGATTTGATTTGTACTTGATATTTTCTCCATGAGATATTTTGGTAATTTCTTTAGGAAGATATGTTAGATATTTTGTTGCATCATTTATGGTTTTTGGTTACAGGTAGATGAAGAAGATCAGTTACAACAAATTTAGATTGAAGATTATCTTAGGGGGACAGATGTCAATTTCAGATTACAATTCCAAAAATATCTTCTCTTCTATATATTCTTCCTCTCTACTCTTTGTAAGGGTTCCAACTCTTTGGAGATTTTCTGAGAATTGTGAGACCAATTAGGTTAGTGAGACCACAAGATTAGCTCTAGTTTTAGAGTTGTGATACCATTTTCTCAGTGTTTCTCTATTATGAACAACAATATTGTATTTCTTTTGAAGTATTGTTATATTACACAGTTATTCTTTGTGTATTTCTAAGCGTTAACATGCAGATGATGTAATGGTTTCAAGGAAATTAAAGCAAGAGTTTCATTTCTTTTAGTTTCATTCTAATTCTCATCTCCTTCTTCTATTATCTACAATGTTTTTGTGTTTAAGAAATAAGAGCTTGAAGTCAATTTCAATCCCTTAAGGTTGTATGTCAGAATAAACTTTTTGTTGGAACAAAGAAGCCAAGTAAATGCTTGTTTATATTGACAAGGTTGCAGGTTATACTAGGAGGATATTACCATAAGTATGAGAGTTTTTATGAAGATTGATGTATGTTTACAAGTCAAATAGATAGATTAGCTATCTGAATATATGAGTATACTTCAAGTATCCATCTATATGTTAAGGTTCAGTTGATGCCTAATGGATAAGGGACTGGTTAGCTTAGAGATTGCATATCCTCTATTGTTGCATACCCAGGTTATGTTGAGATCCACATTATCAATTGAATATCTTTCCCTATATGTATAAGAATTAAAAGAGTTTTCCATCACTTGGTTTATCAGATTCATGTGCTCTATTATTAGCTATTTCACCCATGAATGATTGCATAAACATAGAAGATTAAGGGATTTTATCTGTTATTGAGATTCAGTTATATGCCTTCACACTAGTACCATATAAAGAATTTGAGGTCCACCCAACTAGGTATTACAGAGCCTAAAGAAGAAGAAGGAATTATCCTTATAGTTCACCCAAGACTATACCAAGTGCATCCATTATAGAAATTTTCTAACCTTAGATGTATTGGTTTGGTTTCTTGGTTATTTTCAAAACTGTTAAATCAGGAACCACCAAAGTGAAGAAGAATCAAGTCTATTTTGCCATAATTCCTAGAGGACTAAGTTTGGTTAGTAATGAATAAATGCCAATAGAAGCTAGTAATAATAGAGTAATAGATAGTGGTAGTCAAGTACAAGAAGAAATTGTAGTATTTCTGAATGAGTACAAAGAGACTATTCCTTAGGATATTCCTAATGATTTACCGCTAGTGAGAAGTACAAGTCATTGTGTGGATCTGATTCCTAGAGCTAGTTTGTTGAAAAAAGCACCATAGATTGACACCTATGAAGAATGAAGAACTTAATAGACAAGTGCATGAGTTGTTGCAAAAAGGTTTGATTAGAGAAATTTTGAATCCATGTGCTATACCTATTTTAGTAGCACCTAAGAAGAATGGAGAATGGAGGAAGTGCATTGATTCCAGAGCTATTAACAAGATCACAATGAAATATAGGTTTCTTATGATGAGGATGGATGACATAATGGATTGTTTGAGTGGAGCAGATTATTTTACCAAGATTGATTTGAAGATTGGTTATCATCATATAATAATTAGAGAAGGTGATGAATGGAAGACTACTTTTAAGATAAAGATGGTTTGTATGAATGGTTGGTTATGCCTTTTGGTTTAACTAATGCACCTAGTTTTTTTATGAGATTGATGAATGACATTCTGAAAAGATTTTTGGGTAATTTTGTGATTGTTTATTTGGATGACATTTTGATATTCAGTAATACTAAGGAAGAACATCTTGAGCATGTTAGAAAAGTATTGTAGAGATTGAAAGAAGAAAAGTTGATGATTAATTTTAAAAAGCGTTCTTTTATGCAAGAGGATATTGTGTATTTTGGATTTGTGATTTTAACTGATGGTTTAAAAATGAAACTTGAGAAGGTTAAAGCAATTATTGAATGGCCTACACCTAAGAATGCGGGTCAGGTAAGATCATTTCATGGTTTGGCTAGTTTTTATAGGAAGTTTATAAAGAGTTTTAGTGTTTTTTGTAATGCTATAACTAAGACAATGAGAAGAGATAAAAAGGAATTCAAGTGAACACATGGAGCTGATATGAGTTTTGAGAATTTGAAACAAAAGGTTGTTGAGTTATCTATATTGGCTTTGCCTAATTTCAATAAGGTATTTCAAGTTGAATTTTATGCAAGTGGTAGTGCAACAGTAGCTGTATTGATTCGAGAAGGTAAACCTGTTGCTTTCTTTAGTGAGAATTTGAATGATGATAAAAGCAAGTATTATGTGTATGATCAAGAGTTTTATGCTATTGTTCAAGCTTTGAAAAAGTGGAGACATTATTTGATTCCTAAGGATTTTGTGTTGTATACTGATCATAAAGCTTTATATTGCTTAGGAAGTTAACATAAATTGAATCAAATACATATGAAGTGGGTTGAGTATTTTGGTGTCAAATTTTCTTTTATCGAATGTAGGACTATCTTCTTTGAACATGTTCACCATGGATCTCCCAAATTTGTTAAACTTTATCTTCAAGGACTTGATGCTCTGATACCAATTATTAGAAATAATAGTCCACCAAGATAACTAAGAGTGGGGTGTGAATTAGTTATCCAACAATTAAAATATTTATCTTCTTTAAAAAAACTTAACCATTCAACCAAATTAAATAGAAAAAACAATAAAATATTCATAGACAACTACACTAGATGTGTTGACTAGGAAAACCCTTGATCAAAGGGAAAACCTTGGTAGGAATGATGCTCACAAGATGATGTACTAATATAAGTATTCCTTGTTAGAAGATGGACCCTATTAGGAGTCTATTACAACATTTCATATAATGAGTCCCTATTAGGAGACTTTGAATCCCTATTAGGAGATTTCAACCTTGTTAGGAGTTTTGGTACAATGTATGCAAGAAAAGCCTACTGCACAAACATGCAATTTCAACTACAAGAATAGCTCACTTCTCAAACAAGTAATTTATTATTATCATCTCCTTTCCTTCCTTTATACTAAGTCCATAAAATAATTCCTTGAATTGGCTATTAGACCTTCTCAATTAATTATTATAGGACCACATTAAGAACATGTTACACTTAGCAATAACATTAATCTTCCACCTTACAACTTGAATAACTTTCCATACATGCAATATTATGATGAATGAGCTTAGTCACATCATCCTCAACATGTCTTCTATTTTTTCTCAACCTCGATCCTCAAGATATCAACTCTACTTAAGAGATATAACAAGTTTACCAGAACATGCCTTTGTAAACTCTATCTCAAAATAGACATCACTAAAACTTTCATAACTTCTTCTAGACTTATCCTTTCTTCTTCCAATGTTAACTGCATATATCAGATACTTAGAAGTATCTCCCATAACCTTGGATGGTTATAATGCTAAACTAGTCATCCATACCAACTTGATCTTTCTGTTGTTGTTCTATCAAATACCATAGAAAATTGCTATGTTGACATGAATGACAAACTCATTCATGAATGTAGCATATCATCATGGTAGTACTCCCCCATAGGAATATTATTAGCATTCATGCTTCCACAAATCTTTCTAGTCTTCCAACAAGGACTACTATGAATATTTGGTGAAGTGGAAGAATAGACCAGTTGAAGATGCTACATGGATTTCTCAATTTGAATTGGATTCAACTCAGGTTGTGACACTTGTATGATTTAAGAGAATCATTTCTTTCTACCCTAGTTTTCTAATGTAGGAGCATCCTGGGTTGATGCATTATCCTACTCATTTGTGTTCATTCTGCCAATTATTGTTGAGTTGTAGTTATTACCTAGTTGCAGCAATTGTCGAGTGTAGTGATTTTGTATTATAAGCCAAGTTGAAGTTATCCCATGTCATGTTAACATTCAAAGTTTCATATTATCCAATCTCACTATGTAGTATGTGTTGAATTCCATAGTGTGGTGTGAGGTATCCTTCATGTGCTAAGTGTTTATGTTGATGTCGAGTCTTAGCATTTTGGACAAGTTTATGTGTTTTGATTCTTAATGGTAGCCTACTTGCATGATTAATTTTGATTGCAAATTTTATGATAAGATCTTGTCTTGGGATGTGTGTAGACCATTTTGGGGTCAGCCTTTCTATAATGTAATATTCTAGAATCTTTTGTAAGTCATTTTGGCAAGTATAAATAGGGTGTTTAGGCTTAGACTTAGAGAGATTTTGAAGGACTAAGAAAATTTTTGGCATATGTGTCTAGAAATGTAAATTTGAAGTTGGATCTTGGATCTTGAATGTATTTTGTATATGGTTGTAACCTAGAAGGCCTTATAGTTGGGCATGTATGTTGATCATTTGATGAATCAATAAAAGAATATTGTTCTCTCTCTCTATGGTGATGTTCTCTTTGTGTGTTTTCTTCCATTGTGTTAACTTTGCAAGGTTGGTTTGGATTTTTGGGTGTGGCTTTGGCCCTAGTTAGTCCTCCCTCCTTGCACTAATCATCTAGATCTATAAGATCTGCCAGATATGGTCATTGTCTAGGACTAAAATTGGTATCCATATTTTTCTAAAAGCCTAACTATGGTTCATTTCATTCATCATATTTTGTCTATAAGGGACATCCCCCATAGGAGACACATTTTTATCATGAAATACCCTATCCTCTCTAAGTGGGGTGTTGAATGTTTCCCCTAGCAGTGTAGTATGCTTAGACTCAGGACTTTTGGAAGGTGACTCTTTCTCAGCCACTAGGTAATATTATGAATGGGCTGACACTCTACCCCTAGGGTCCACTCTTTTCTTATTTTGATTCTTTCTACCCCCAAGTGGTAATTCTATGTACAGTGGTATTTTTGGGTGGTGCTTTGTAAAATAATGTGTATTTTTCTTCTTATCTACCATTGGTTAGGATTACTTGATATATTTTCAACACTAGTTACAAAACCTTAGACTTGATTCACCACCCATTTAAGGGGAAAGTTTTAATATGAGCTTAAGAAAACATAAGAAAACTTAGAAATATAAATGACACAATAGATCAAACTAATAAATCTTCAAGATTACACACTGTGTAATAGAAACCTTACTTTATAGACAAAGTATTGGTAGATATGACAATATTCTTCATAGAGATCCCCTGCAGAGTCACCATTTTGTTAGAGTTCTTACTGGTAAGGAAAATACTAGGTTGTTTTGAGCCTAATACTAGAATGCATAGGATAGAGATCAAGGCTAAGGAATAGCTAAAACCTATAAATAGCTGGGTTTATCCTAGCTTTGGACCAACTTCAACAAAATCACTATGACTCCCTTCACTTTAGGATCCGCATGGCCAAGGCAAGAAAACCTCAGTGATTAATATGACTACTATGATATTCTTCTCTTCAATACAATCTCCTATAGCAAACAATGGTCAAATTTCTTCTATAATTCAACAAAAACCTCCCTATCACAGTAGCTAACTATAACTGAGAAGATGTTGTAAATAAGTAATGACCAAAAAATTTAGTTCTTCATTACATCAAATGGTAAATTGATTATTTTTAATTGTGTATTCAACAACTATATGAATAATTAGTTTGCGACTAAAAGATTAATGACCTATATCTCATCCATTCTTGTATAGAGTCAAAATCAGCATCTCAAACCTATTTAATCAACTTGTAACTAAATCTGTCAACAGTAAACTATAAGCTTCATTCTTGCCATATCCTTCTCAAAAAATCTAAACCCTATCAATTATAGAGAGTGATTATCTAATTCTTTGAATCAACAACAATCAGTAAGAGATATACAATTTGTGTGAATTGCATTAAACTGAATGAAACTTGTTCATTTCAATCTCAAGATTATAGATATATAAGAAAGGAGAAAAAACTCAAATACGTAGATATATAGAGAATTTCCTCTTCTTTTGTATTGATTTTCCTTTGAAAATGCTTACAATACTAACAGAGACTTAGAAATAACTCAAAATTTGACAATTGATACTCAATATTCACTATATTTTGGAGTATACAAAATTAATTACCTCCATATAATTACGAAAAACTTGGGTTGATTGCAAAAAGGCATTAAAAATGAAAATTCTACAAGTTACCGACCTCTATTCCACATCACAAGAATCCTTATATAGAGGATTGCAACAAGCTTCAGATGAGAGGACAAGTGTCAAAAACTATCTGGTCAAAAATAAGAAGCAAAAACCCCTTGAAGGTTACATTAATTCATTCTTTGCAGTTGGAGAATAGACAGGAAAGTGGGTGTATAAAGTAAATTTCATTTATGGAAAAAGCCTTTACTTTAACTATTGTGTCTTCTTCTATCTCCCTCTCTCTTCTCATAGCAGCTTCATAGTTGTATCTATATAATCATCCTCTTGGCATGGTAGAGCCTTGATGTCTACTATTAGTTCCCATATGGTGATGTCTATTTCAATGATAGTCCAAGTGGCACTTCTAATTGTTTCTAAATCCTCTAAGCACATGGTCATCCCTGTTGGAATTTCTTAATGGGAAGAGATCTTCTGAGAGGGGCGCGGGGGGGGTGGGGGGGGGGGGGGTGAATCAAAAGTACTGGCTTTTAATCCACTTTTAAACCCTTAATAACATATAACTGAAATTAACATGCATGCATATAAACATTAGATAATCATAAGAGATAAACATGCATCACCACATAACACTTGAGATTTTGGTGACCCAGAAACCCTCCAGGAATAAGAAGGTAAAACTAGGGTGGGGATGATACCAACAAAATTACTATAGCAATTGATTTCAACCACTTCTGATGGTTTTCCCTATTAAATGCCTACCCTATTAAAGGCTACAACACACTGTTAATATGTGACCCTATTAAAGGATTTCTACACCCTGTTAGGAGTGTGTCTTGTTAGAGGACTTAAGTACATTCAACTTAGAATGCCACATTATTAAAGGATTTACATAAGGCTGTTAAACCTACCTAACTCAATAGGATTTCCAAATTCCTAATACAATTGCGAGAGAGTATTAGAATAATACACCTAAACTAATGCAATCTCTAATGTTGATCTCAAGATCTTGATCTGCTCGTCTATTCCTTGTTCTATTTTGATCAACTAGATGTGTAAATGTTGTCCTTTACACTAAATCTTTGACACCAATGCTCGAAAATGACCTCAATAAAAGGATCTGTTGTTCCTTCTTCTCTCCAACTCTTTTTCAATGGTGTCAGGACTCCCTTATAAATATTAGTGGATCATTATGCATCCTTGGATAAAATTTTCCCACTCAAACCCTAGAAATTCACCCATCGGCTGCATGCAATTCCAATTTTTTGATTGGTTGCATAAGGATCGCATAGGTAAATGGAAGGATTTGATCTTATCTCCTTATCCTGTCATGAGTCATGCATAATCATTTTACATCTTGGTTTGTATTGGCACAAACTCTTATGTTAATCCTATGTTGCTTGGAACATGAAGTAATACTAATGCTTGACACCATCTATTCTAGATTGCTCAGCATCTACTATGTTTCCTTCGTTACTCAACTCCTATTAGCTTTCCTACATTGCTTAGCTTCTACTGATTCTTGAATCACTCAGCTCCTATTAACTTCGCAATGTTTGGCATGCACTGTCTTCTGATCTACTTGATACATGTTGAATTTTGTATAGCTCATCATATACTGTAATTTTTTTTTCTCCACATCAATTTTAGTTTGCTCGGCACTATCTATGACTCAGCATATAAATAAATTCTAGCTCGGCTTCCATTGTGTATTCAGCATGTATAGTGAAAATGGTTAAGTGTGTTGACACTCATTTGTCAATATTATTTATTTGATCAACAATCTCCCCCTTTGAAATGAGTGTCAAAAATACTTAACTTATGACTCCCCCTGAGTTGATTATGCCTTGTCATATCATGAATTTTGTTGTCTTGTGCCATTGTGCCTAATGTATTTTATTTTATCCTTTAATATATCTCTCCCCTTATGATATTATATCCCCCTTTGAATATTAATATTATCTCCCCCTTTTTGATATTGATGTCAAAGGGTCCTAAATGGTAATGCCATGCTTGGCCAAAAATGTCTTATTTACCTCAAGGAGTATCTTGAGAGCTGCATCCCAGTTATTCAATGCAATATCCAATGACTTTTTTTGGATTGCAAGCTTTGCTGCTAGATCGACAAGTCCTTAATGAGTAGAAATATTTGGATCTTTCTTTAGGACTATTTCTGTATACATTTTCTCCTTATGTAATATGTCCAAGTGAGGAGTGATAGAGGCTTGTATTTGCATCAACTTTTCTTTAATAGTGACCTTTTCTGCTGATAATGCAGTTAATTCCCTCTGAGTGTGAAGTGTTTGAGCATATTTCTTTTCATTCTATGTAGGATTTGAGGGTAGTTGCATGTCAGAGAGCTTAAGTTTGCTCTCAAGGCTCAAAACTTTTGGATTTATTTCTTGTGTGAACTTGGAAAAACCACACAATTTTCTATAAAGGGAAAAGATATTCCCTAACACAATATTTACATTATCCAATTTCTTAGCTAGGTCAACCTATCCCAAAATTATGTTATTTGCTATCTTCTAGTTGACCTTTCCTTCAAACTTCTTTTCTGACCATTCCAAAAGTTTTGCATTTGTATCATGGTCTTCATTATTCACTTGATCAACTATATTAGATAGTTTCTCAAGGATTGGCCTGCTTGAATCTGGAGGTTGTAGGCTGAAGGCATCCATAAATATATCTTTGATCTCATTCATTGCCTACTTGTATTTGTGGTCTTTCCCCATTGCCTCTTGCCTCCTTCTCTTATCCAATGCACTTTGTATCTCATTAATCTTTTCTTTAGTCAAAGTGCTTGAATCATAATAAGGTATTTTAATTTCTTCATCAAGCTCAGGAATGCTATAATGCATGGTCTTGGCTACCCTGGTAGAACTTGAGCTTGGTGTACTGACATGTAAGGTCATCATTTTAGTACTCGACTTCTGAATGGGTTTGGTAGGAGTACCTATTCTAGGAAATTCAACCAAGGTTTGTATTGTTGACTCCTTATCTTTTGTTTCTTCCCTATCTTCTTCTTGTACCATTGCTATTGGAGGTGTACTTGTTGTATGTACTATTATGCTTGTGACTTCCTCTATTGTTGCACTCGGCTCTTGATGAGCTTTTATGGCTATTCTTGGTGGTGATGGTGGTGGTAGAAATGAAAATCTAGTAGTTTGAGTAATTTGAGGTGGTTCTTGTGGTGATACCTTGGCTTCTTTGAGTTTATCTACTACTTTTGGAGATCATCTACACTGACAAATATGGGACTTGTACACAATTGTGCTTGAAGAGTTTTTTGGTCAAGGATCTTAGTGAGATCCTCTATAGTTAATGGGTTGATGTTTTGACAAGAGGTGTCAACAAAATCCTTAATCTTTATGATTTTTTTAGGTGTGGTAGTAGAGTGAGGAGGACTAGGAGGTGGAGGTTGTGTGTCTTGCACACTTTGCTACTCATCAGTACCCTTGTCTCCATCTTTTCCTTCCTCCTCTCTTTCTTCCTTTTTTTCCTCTTCTTCAACCTTTTTCTCTACTTCTGTCTTTTCTTCTCTCCTCTTCCTTCTTTCCTCTAGTTTAGCAACAACTTCTTCTTTGTATTCCTCTTCAAGGACATCTTCAGTTTTCTTATACAAGTTCTTCCATGTTCTTGTGGTTCTCTGTACAACTTCTTCAATTTTGTTTTGGAGAATGGAGAATGCCCTATAATTAGGTGTAAACCTAGTGTTATGCCTTTTGACTACTTTAATTACATTTTCCTTTGTCAAATTAGGTAGTATGCTTGCTAGGGTTGATTCCCTCATCTCCTTTTCCATCATTAAACAAAAATGCCATATGTCTTCTACAATTTTAGACAATTACTTTGGAGGATGACTTAGGAGGATGACTTACCTTTTCAATCTGATCTTCCTCATCAGTATCAGGTGGAGCCACATATCTTTTTATTTTCCTTGGCTCTTCCTGTGTCTTCTTGATTGTCTTCTTCTTCTTTGTAGCTTCCTCTTTGGTCTTTTGTGTAGAGGCCCTTGTTGTAGCTCTGGTTGTTGGTTTTTTAGGCATTTGCACCGCAACTTTCTTTGGTGAGGGTTGAGAAGTAGGAGGTGTCTTTGCCTTCCTTTTGATGACTTTTCCTTTGATGGGTGCTTCCTTGGTTTTTGCTTCCTCGGCACTCTCATCTTTGTCTTCACCTTGGCCTTATGACAATTCAAGTGGCCCTTGTTCTGGCTCATCCTCATCATTCTCATCATCACCTTCTTCTCTTCCTTCACTAATCTCCTCTGCTTCACCTGTTGTACTTGTTTCTCCAACACCAAACTTCTTCTTTATTTTCTTTACTAACTTTTCCTTTTTCTTTACTACTGTGGTTGTCTTGAGTTCTGTAACAACTCTTGATTTGAAAATATCATATGTTCCAAATGCCTTTGTAGATTTGTCCATTTCTTATGCAAGTAATGTTGTGATGGCTACAGAAGCTTAGTCAACATCAAGCTCATATCCCAATGGTCTAAGCCATCTTACTCTTGGAAGGACTACTTGAATGTAAGTATAAACAATGTCAACCATAAAACATATGTCATTTGCATACTTTTCTACCAGTGAGACTGGTATCTTGATTCTTTTCTTCATTTCAATCTTGAAATCATCAAAATAGATAGACATTTGATCATCAAAGCTATCTCCCATTTTTGCAATGAAATAAATTATTTGATCAACAATAGTTTTATTTTGACTCCAGTTGACTTTACCAAATGAAGGGAATTCCTTCATCACATAGAAGAACATACAAACTAGTACTGACCCAAATTTACATTGTGCACCCTTGGACTTTCTAATAGCTCCAAGATTTTCATTAATCTGCTGCAACATGAGCTCTGCAAGGTCATAGGTGTGGTCTTTCTTTACAAGCTTATATGCCACATCCACTGCTATGTAGGGTACATTATTCAACCTACTGGATTGATAAAATTTATGTGATATGATCCTCACAGAAAAGTCTAATAGGGGGTCTTTTACTATGTCAATTGGCATTCCCCTGTTATTCCATTTTGCACCTATGTTCTTCTCTATTGTTTCCTTCTTTTCACTTCTCAGTGTCTCAGGCCGATCTAGGGTTGGAAATCCTATAACCCTATGAACCATCTTCTTGGTAATCTTGACTGGTCCTTGCTCTAGCTAGAATGATCCATCATGGATTCTTCTAAGTATTATGTGTATCCACTCAATTTTGAATATGATTGGAAAAATTAGGGCTTTGGTTAAACCCTTCTTCTCTATGATAGAAAACTCATCTTTCAATATACCATTATCATAGAGTTTGGCAAAGGCATTAAAGATTTCCAAGTCTCCTATGGTTCCTATTTTGTAGTTATAACACTTTCACACATCCTGAACCATAACAACTTTTTCAAGGATGGCAGATAGGGAACTAGTGGGATCATTTTTATATGCAACTTTTGGTATGGGCCTAAACTCAGGTTGCTTAACCTCATTGCTGACAAGTTGAATCTCATGGCTCTCTTTCCCTTGGGTTCTCTTTGAACTAGACACCATTTTTAGCTGAATTGGGGTTTGAAGATTAAGGAAAACTTCACAAATTGTAAAAATTGGCACCTGAAGGAAATACCTGGTTAAATGCTTAGATCACTTGGGTAGATGTTGAATCATTGTAAATCGCTGGATGAAAGCTTGAAAATCACTCAATCGTGCTCCTAGTAATTGATCTTCATTTGAATGGCTCAAAAATGAATCAATTTTCACCTTTAAGCAACTCAAAAACCTTGCATTTAATGCATTTTTGTACCTTTACTTATCGCTCAGCTTCCAAAGGTTTTCAACTCAGCATCCACTCGGCAGTTGTTGTCACTCAGCATCTACTAAATTTCTTAATAACTCAACCACCACTACAGTTTCACTTGGCATCCAAAGATAGCTCGGCATCATCATTCAACATTTTTGGCTTGGCATCTTGTCTCATGCAAATTTATACTTTGCAGTGCTTCTTCATGGTTTAGGGCTGATGTATGATACTTCCTTATGTGTATCAACCCTATGTGCTCATCTTATAATTAATTGAATGAGAAATTATCACTAGAGCTCATGGATGAAGTGACCCTTCCATTGGATGTACTTGATTCATCCTTTTTCCGTCATGTCTTCTTCATGTCTGTTCTGTTGTGTTCCACATCAATCTTTTCTTTGCCCTTATTTACTTCAGTCTTGGGTGCCTTGGCCTTTGTTGGACAATTCCTGCTAACGTGTCCAATTTTCAAGCAACTAAAGCAAGTAGTTTGGTTCAACCATCTTTTATAGTTTCCCTTGAAATGTGTTCTTATGTAGTTCAGGGGTATATGTCCATACTCTTGACAATAGTGACAACTTTTCCTTGTATTGTAGTCCCAATTGTAATGTTGTTCATAGTTGTCCCTTCTTACATGCTAATTTGGTGTCCACATAGGCTTTAATCTACATTCAAAGGCTCTATGTCCATACTTCTTACAATTGTGGCAATGTCCATCAAATCTTTGTGTCATTGTGACTTTAGACCTGTAGTATTGTGTCATGTGTCCTTGCATGTTGCACTTGTGACAATAACCCTTGCTTTTGGGTGTGTTTGGCTGATTCATCCTTCTACTCCTGCAAACATTAGCACTATGCCCCTTTTTATTACAGTAATGACAAGTGGGTTTAGAATCCTTACCTTTGTTACTCATTTTCTTAGCACTTTTTAATGATTCACCAACTTCAGTGCTAGAGTATCCAAGTCCTGATGTATCATGGGCTGATCTTGGGGATTTCAGCAATTGTTCAAAGTACTTGATAGCTTCACTTGACTTGTTGAGATTTTTTTTTGTTTCTTTTACTCTATTCAATTCATTCTATAGTTGTTCATTTTGCATCTTCAAAGTAGAGATCTCAATATCTTTCATATTGAGTTCATGATGAAGGTTCATCATTTGGGCAAGTGTATCTATTTGCATGTTTGAGATCCTTGTTAATTCAGTACATTTTTCTTCAAGTCTATTTGCAAGATTTCTTTTGTCATCTTCCATCATGACTCTATCCTCAACTGCTCTTTTCTTTTGTTCAGTGATTTCACAAAGCATCATGGCCTATGATTCATGCTCTATTTTAAGAGTTCTTATCTCTTCTACTTGAGCTCTATTTTTCTCCATTAGTTCTGCTATTGCTGCATCAAATTCTTGTGTGGTGTCAATCTCCTTATAGTGAATTTCATTTTTGGCTATAGCTATTTCCTTCCTTCTTTTTAAGGATTTTCTTAATTCCTCTGTAGCTTCCTCTACCTTATGTAGAGCGAGATGCACATCTATCACCTGGTTCTCAATGATCTTCCCAAGTTTGAAGACTTCCATCTTCAGATCTTTTCCTCCAAGCTATTAGGCTTCTCCTTGAGAGAACTTAGCTCTGATACCAATTGTTGGAATGTCTTAATTGGAAGAGATCTTTTGGGGGGGGGGGGTGAATTAGAAGTACTAGCTTTTTAACCACTTTTAAACCCTCAATAACATATAACTGAAATCAACATGCATGCATATAAACATTAGATAATCATAACAGATAAACATGAATCACCACATAATACTTGAGATTTTGGTGACCCAAAAACCCTCCAGGAATAAGAAGGTAAAACTGGGGTGGGGATGATATCCACAAAATTACTATAGTAATTAATTTCAACCACTTCTGATGGTTTTCCCTGTTAAAGGCCTGCTCTGTTAAAGGCTACAACACATGGTTAATATGTGACCCTATTAAAGGATTTCTACACCCTGTTAGGAGTGTGCCTTGTTAGAGGACTTAAGAACATTCAACTTAGAATGCCACCTTGTTAAAGGATTTACATAAGGCTTTTAAACCTACCTAACTCAATAGGATTTCCAAATTCCTAATACAATTGCGAGAGAGTATTAGAATAATACACCTAAACTAATGCAATCTCTAATGCTAATCTCGAGCTCTTGATCTTCTTGTCTATTCCTTGATTTGTTTTGATCAACTATATGTGTAAATGCTATCCTTTCCACTAAATCTTTGACACCAATGCTTTGCAAAAACCTCAATAAAAGGCTATGCTATTCCTTCTTCTCTCCAACTCTCGTTCAATGGCATTAGAACTCCCTTATAAAGATTAGTGGATCATCATGCATCCTTGGAAAAAATGTTCCCGCTCAAACCCTAGAAATTCACCCATTGGCTGCATGAGGATCAAATATGTAAATGGAAGGATTTGATCTTATCTCCTTATCCTGTCATGAGTCATGCATAACCGTTTTGCATCTTGGTTTGTATTGGCACAAACTCTTATGCTAATCCTGTGTTGCTCGACACATGAAGTAATACTGATGCTCGACACCATCTATTCTGGATTGCTCGGCATCCACTTTGTTTCCTTCGTTACTTGGTTCCTGTTAGTTTTCCTACATTTCTCAGCTTCTGCTAATTCTTGAATCACTTGGCTCCTATTAACTTCGTAATGCTCGGCACACACTGTCTTCTGATCTACTCGGTACATGTTGAATTTTGTATAGCTTGGCATATACTGTAATGTGTTCTGCTTGGCATCAACTATAGTTTTCTCATCACTATCTGTGACTCGGCATATAAAGAAATTCTAGCTCAGCTTCCATTGTGTATTTAGCATGTATAGTGAAAATGGTTAAGTGTGTTGACACTCATTTGTCAATCTTATTTATTTGATCAACAGTCCCTGCATCATTTATGGCTTTGACTTCAGTAGTTACCTTGGACATCTCTGTCTCTATCTTAAAGATCATATCAACTAGATCATAGATGACAATAGTGTAAACAACAATATTGCAATCAACCATGAATACAAAAACTAGATAGAGAAAGAAATTACAAACACAAAGATATTTTAGTAGGGAAAAACCTTTCGGTAAAATAACCCCACCCCTCTAAAACCTACACAATTTATTATCTTCAATAAAAGGGTTACAACACTTTTTCAATGCAAGTTCTTTTAGGACAAGGAAGACAAGTCTAGTCACAACAAAAATACTACCAATGATATGCTTTTCACTATCTCCTATCTAGTACCCTAAAGTCACTTATATCATGCACTTTCCATTTTAGGGAAACTTCCAAAGAAGAATTGTATTAGGGTTTTACCAATCTCTAGAAAATTAGGAACCCAAAAAAAATTTGGGGTGCTACCTCAATCCTCGAATGCTAGATGGAGACTCGAGTGTACAGTACTCAATGATCAATTGCCACATGTCTTCACTTCTTCACCCATCATCATATCTTCCAAAGATAGCTCTTACACATCATAGGAATCCATCATAACCATTTTAGTCATGATCTCCTTATACACAATTCAAGATGCCAACACATGCAAGTCGAGTGACACATCAACATGCCAACTAGACATGCACACTCACACTTAATTACATTATTTGCAAAAACAATACATTTACAAAACAAATAATAAGAACAAGAATTATCCAAGGTTGAGACACCTTATTCCTAACAAATAGGAATTGCTTCATTGTTACAAAAAGACAAAAATTTGGGATGATCAAGAATATTATCAAAATATGATGACCATTCTACCCAGTCCTTTATTTTGCCTTCATTATCTATAATTGTAGGTATAAATTTTGTTGCCACTGCAGTAATTGTTTTCAATTTGTTCTAAAATAGTTGCATCTTACCTCCAAAGAATTCATTTAAATCCCTTACTTTATGAATTACCTTTCTAGTGCTCGCAATGGTTATTTTTGGTAGGTTTTTCTTCTATAGAAGTATAGTAACTAGATTATCAAAGAATTGCATATATGGCCCCCATGTGCTAAATAGTGGAGACAACAGTGCAATTGCCTCTGCAAATTTGTACTCTACTCCTTCCAATACAAGGTATTTTCTATGAACATGTTCTAAAACTTCCTTTAGTGCATTGATCTTATGAATCAACAATTTTTTCATAGCTCTGATCTCTACATCCTTTCTAGATTCTAAATTTTCTTCATCAATCCCCATAGCATGACATGATGTTTCTACTATATTATGTGTCTGGCCTTTTGTTTACACATCCTTGTCATGGATCTCTGCATCATTTTTGACATTCTTTTTCAAATCAGCTATTTCCATTTCAAGTTTTATGGTCCTTAGTTCTAGAACATATGTTTTCTTCATCTCCTCTTCATGGGTTCTCTTTGTTCCCAGATATCTCTCATATGTTTTTTCTAATTCAGCTTGAAGGGTATCCATCTTGTTTTTTTCTGATTAGTCTAACTAAATTATACAATCCAAATATCTAATCACTAGAGGTAGATTGAACATGCTAGAAGATAACATTTCCCCTAAGGGATTCTTTAATTTTCATTAGGGTAGGTTTATCATGCTTAGGAGCTAAACTGTAAATTGTCATTGTTTGAGCATCTATATTGTAGCCCAACCCTCTCAGTTCTCCATACTTATTCTCATTTTGAATGAGATTGTTTGTCCTGTCTTCTCATCTAATCTAGCAGAAAGGATGAACTAAGATCCCATATTGGAATGGCAATCATGCCACTCCTCCTTACCAATTCCCTTGCCTCCTCTATAGTGAGGCTCTCACTTGTAGGGTCATATTCTTGTAGTTTTTTACTAGTGCAGTAGCTACCTCATCAAAATCTCTTGGCTTCATTTGTAGGGCAAGTTCATCTTGTTCTACCTTAAATAGAAAACTCTTGAACTCGTCAATCTTTATGAAATTGTCATCTTTCATGAATTCATGAGCCTATATGATTCTATTGTCTATCATTTGAGCTTCCAGCTACAACTTCTTTTCTCTTTAATCATCCTCAAAAGCTTGTGATAGTGAATATCTCCTCTTTATGTCATCAAAATACTTATTGCCTCTTGGAAAAAATTAGAGGGCCTTTTGTTGGGCTTTTTTAGGTAATTCAAAAAAAATTTGTTTCTTGTGTCTCTATTCTACCCACTCAGAACTCTCAGGAACATCTTCTTCAACTTCTTCTTCTTTAGTTTGGTCTTCATCATCAAAGACTTCAACAACAATCTAGTCATCTGAGTACTCAAGGTCAACCTTTTTTCTGATTACTTCTAGAACCTTGGCTACTAATTCATCAAAATTTGTCACACACTTGTTCAATTTTAACCAGTAATCCTCATCAAGATAAAAACCTTTGAAATTTTCATCTACCTTTCTTTCTCTCCATTCACCCTCATTTATCCTGTCAACAATGACATCCTCTTCCCACATGGGTTTTGTAGGAGGTAAGGTATATCCTCTAGTATTTTTTAAAGCATGTCTAATCACATTGCAAGGATCATAAGTCCTAGCTAGCCCGGTTGGTGGTTTATATTTCCTTAAAAATTCATTTGTTCCCTCAATGGAATTCTTGCCAATTTCAAAGTCTCCCACTTTGGTACATCTACAATGGAAAGTTCCTTTCTGAACACCTTTGCCTAAGTATTCTCTATTTAGAGAAATAAATTGCTAGAATATTTCCATAAACCCTAACCTCTCAAGTACATGTTTAGGTGGAATATGGGGTGGTTGAGGGCATCTAAAAATTCTAATAATAGTATATTGTTCAAATAAAAATACACTACCCAAATCATGATTTAACTTCTTCCCAACATCAAAACATAGCTTAGGTTTAACAACCTTTCTTTCAATTATCAACCCTATCATCTTTAATAGTGGATGAACAAAATCATTGTAAAAAGAAATTACATTAGAACAAGGACAGAACATTTTCCATACCCTTGTCCATCTTTACACTTGAAATCTCTCTCCCCATTCTTGAGTAGACTCGAAGAAACTTTGATAAAAATGTCTAAATTCTTGAATAGGATTAGGTGCATGAGTAGAGAGTAATGGTGGAATTTGAAAATTGCCAAGTCTCCTTGTTGAGCAGTAGTGATCTCCTTATGGATACTTTGAATGATGTAATCCACAAAATCATAACCTATATTATGATTTGGGTCTTGAATATTCAAGGCCATAATATAATGTCCTAGTAGTTCTTCCATAGCTCCATATGAACCTAAGACCTTGTTGATTCCAAACATAGTGTTCTAAAAATATCTTTGGAATAATTCCAAAGGAACAAATTTATCTAGATCCTTCCTCTTTCGAATATCTCCTACATTCTTCTTTGTATATGGAATATACCTGGTCATATTACGGCCCATATAGAAATTCTTGTGATTTCTGAAACAATTAGTTAATTTCTCCACTTCTATGGGCATTGACATAGGTCCCCCTAAGTCAAAATCCTCTATAAATGTCTCTTTGCCTAGGGATAGGAAAACACTTCTATCCTTTCTATGAAATGTCTTGTTGATAGGTTTATAACATTTGATTAGGGCTTTCACCAGGTCAACATCTATAAATACTTCAAGCATAATTAATTTGCCTAAGTTTCTTACCCATGGGTTACAAACTAGAACCTCTCATGCTCTATTTCTATAGAAGAACCAAAATAATTCATACCCATTTCTATCAAGAACTTTTTCATCTGTACATAATGCGTATGGATCTTTGAATACTAAATCATTCGCTTTTTGTGCATTAGTTGAACTAGGCAAAATGTGAATCCACTCATCTACAAAAGTGCTTAAAAATTTTGGTGGTGCATCTAGTTGCTCAATTACCGCTTCTGTAATTAGCTCTCCCTCCTCTAAGACATTTCTAAAAAACAACTAGTTAATTTTGTATGTTGAGAGCTGAAAATGTTTCCTTGGATATCACTTTGCACTTGAAAATTTCTCAAAAGAAGCAAACAACTTAAGAAAATGGTAATGAAAATCTCTCACTCTTCAGACTTTATCAATTTTTGTAATGAGGCCCTAGCTTTAATTTGCAATTAAGAGTGGCACACTTTAAAACCTATCAATCTCTCAAAGAACTGCCCAAATCTACACTTTTTTAGATTTTCGTACATCCAGCTCATCACATCCCAATCCAGCTTAGATTTTGTCATTGAAAAGCCATTTTATGCTTTTAGAAATAACTAGTGTGACCATGTGATTAGGGCCCTACTTCTTAGTACTTCACAACTTCACAATTATTTAGCAAGAAACTTACATTAACCATGCAATGCCACACTCACTATTTTATCTATCCATTATTCCTTAATCACAACATCGTGACCTAAATCTTATCTAGTACACACATTCTTGTGAACATGCAATGCCTTACAAATTTAACCATTTGACCCTACTTTCACTTGTTCGTGACCTCAACCTTCTAACTAGGGTTAGAACCTATGACAACATGATCAACTAAATTCTCTACTTCATAGCCTTCATCATGAGTTAAGCACCAACTTTAGTGATGGTGTGAAGGTATAAAAGTTGACTACGTGATGACCTTGATCACTTCATCACAACCTGGAACCTTAATTATGTTTAAAGCTTTGTGAACTAGAACTAAGCATTTCTTTTGACATCCATACATCCTTCATGACTTCACAACTTAAAAACTATGTTGGCCACTTAACCATGTGATCATGCACTTATCTCAAATTCCTTTTCTATGTGTCCTAGACTAACCCAAGTGTCTTCAATTTGGACTCAACATCTGATTATACTTGAATACATGTCTTCCTTACACTACTTCATAACTTTTAGAAGATTAAACCTAAATTTCACGTGCGAATATGCAATTTAACCCTTATATTCATTGTTTTCCTTTATTCACATGGTCACCACTTTGAATTAGCTAAAGTCAAGAAGACCTGCAATCTTGGGCTTACTTTCCTTTCTCCCATTCACAACTTAGAAAGGAGAGTTGTCATTGATAGCTATAAAGCCATGCAATGCTTAAAACAAATTGTTTGACTCCATCACCACCCATTGAATGGTTAGTGAGCCAAGAGGTACAATATTGGGAAAAAGAAGATTTCACAACATCACAACTAAATCATAGAAAGGCCATGAAAATATATTGTGAAATAATGTCATAAAACATAAGGTTACAAGATATATCAAGGAATTTTGTACATATTTATGTTGAACCTTTCAAATTAATTTTTTAAAAGGGGTTTCGCTACTATCAAAGATGGAATGCTTTGACCTAGGGTTTTATAAGGGTTGATTGAAATTTAGGAACCCTAAGCACGATTATTGCAAAATATTTCATTGTTTTCACTTATAATTTTTAAAATCTTTGGTAAGTAGAAAATCAGACTGACAAGGGAATCCTTCAGATCTTGTCTTTCCTTCTCAAGTTTCTATAGTGTGAGTTTGATGTCAATCACCTGATTGTCAATAACCTTGTCTAGTTTGAAAGCCTCCATCTCCAAGGTCTAATCTCCAAGCTATTAAGCTTCTTTCAGAGAATTAATGCTCTGATTCCAATTATTGATTTATGGAGGTGTAAACAAGATAAAAAAGATACTAAGAGGGGGGGTGAATCATAATCTTAAACATTTTCAACATTTCACTAATTCATTCACATCTATCAATAACTTCTACATGTAAAACTTGTAATGTAAATCTATTGTAACATATAAATTTTATCAATCAAATGCATGAAAGTAAAACAAATAACACAATACTTTTTACCTAGAAACCCTCCAAGGTGAAGGTAAAAATGGAGTGGGGATTCTAATCACCTAAAAATGGTCATCTAGACTATTAGCCCCCTTCTCAACATTTTTGCTAATTTAATTAATCATTTACCTAGAATAAATTGCTAAAAATCAATTAATTTGATTATAACCTATATTTTGACTATGCTATCCTAAGTTCATTATTTGATTAAAAGAACATTTCCCCTTTTAATTAAATAAAAGAACCCATTCTTCTAACTCACTTAAAGTTCTTTTTCTATTTTGCAATTAAAAGAAAAGCCTTTTGAGACTTTTGTCTTATGTGGGAAGTCAACTTATATTCTATTGGTTGACTTATGTGTGCACATGGATCACTTCCCATTTCAAATTCTACCATTGATCATCCACCATCTTCATCTTGATCTCTACCATCCATATGACTTTAAAAGGGAAAGATCTTCCCCCTCAAAGGATCCACAATCTTGAGTATTATTATGTTGCAAGTTTACTATTCAAATTTTTGACATCTTTTTGTGGAGAACTTCTATTTCTTTTCTAGATTCTTTCATCCATGGCATTTTTATCATATGGCATTTCAGTCTAGTTACATGTTAACATAGTTCTTTTTGCAATATCTTAGCTCACATAGTTTAATTAGCATCGATGTGACACTTTCATTTTTTTAGCTTAGTTGCATTGTGCATTTCATCTTAGCTTACTTTTATTCTTGCATTGCATACTCAAGAGTTCTTTGACACTAGCATTCTTGCTCTTGCTCAAAGAATCTTCCATCTCATCATTTACTAGCAAGGGTTGTGTTCCTAAGGCTTAGCTAAGAGCTTTCTTTATGCATATTTATATGCCTCTTGCACTCCATGACTAGGGAGCTCTAAGCCACTATTCAAGCTTTCCAATCTATCGAATACCTTGGATAGAAGGGTTTCAAGAAGTGCACTTCTTGAGTGTACATTTTTGACACCCAGCATGGGGCATGAACATCAGGTTTTGTCCCCTACTTCACCATTTTTATTTCATTTTTTCACTTTCTATTTGTACTTTCTTTTCAATTTTAATTGCAATTATTGGTCGATATTTTTATAGTATCATATGAGAGTTCTCATAACTATCAGGAGATAAATTTTTTAAGAAATGGTATCATATGACCATACTAAGAACTATCACACCAGTATTGTAGATTATGTTGCATGGTTTAGTGATAAATATTGCACATGAAGATTATGTCACCCACATATACGTGAAGTATCATATGATATTCTTCCATCATAAACTATTTTTGGGTTTGAATATGCTTTTTTTTTGGAGTATTTTGGGTAGTTTCTTAGTTGTTGCTCATTGCTTGCTAGTTATTATAGATTCTTAGCTATTTTTTTAGAAGTCCACTTAAATTTTTTTAATTTTTTTTAAGGCTATCTCATGGTGCTAATAGTTGTGGTTGCAAGGTGGTATTTTGAAGCATTAAACATTGCCTAAAATTTCCTAAAAGAATGCATGTCAAAGCTTCAAATGCACAAGGGCTACTAACAATTATTTGCAGGGCTGCTTGATGCATAAAAACCCAACTTGTTTGTTTTTTATTTCATGTGTGGCATCTACTAGTTGTTCTTTTTTTAGGCATATTAAACTTGTGATTGAGGTTCTTTGGTGATAGGAGAGTATGCTCTTCACCCTTGTGGTGAATCAAAAATCTTGACCCACCTTTAGATTTTGAAAGCAAGTGGGTAATTGAATCTTTTTGGCATGTTTGGGGGAAACAATCGAGGTAGGAGAGTATGCTCTTCACCCTTGGGGTGAATCAAAAATCTTGACCCTTAAGAGTGGATCCATTTTGTGATAGTTAGGATCCTTTAGAGGGCCTACTCTCAAACAACCTGAGAGGAACAACCCAAGTGGGGACATGCAAATTACCTGGCTCTTCCAACCCACTATAAACTCAAGTCTATAAAGGACATAAAACCTTGGTAGACATAGTGTTTGTCTTTTCTTAGTGTGATCTTTTATGGGATTTTGACCATAGGGAGATCACTAGGCAAGAACACTTAGGGTGCTCTTGTGGCCTCGAGGTCTATTACCCACCACAAGGTGGGGTGTCCCTTAATTGGGAGCGAGAGGAACACTATGAATGGAATCCCTTTGTAAACACCCTAGGTTAGTATCTACCCTATTTTGTCACTCAACTTCTTGGTGCAAGGATCGATCCTAGTGGATTACCCAGATCACCCCAAGATTTACACTCACCATGCGTTCCCTTGGTTGTACTTATGGCATTTCCATGACAAAAATATCTCTTATGGGAAACCACTTGGTCTGTGGTGAAGGAGCATCAAGTGTGGGCCAAGTTGTTGAGTAATTAACCATGACCTTACAGTAGATTTCTTGGCTACTCTTTTTGAATGTGTTGTACACATCAAACATCTCGATAATATTGGTAGAAAATTTGTTCTGATATCACAAGTGCATGTTGGCAAGGTTGTTTTACCCCTGTTCAATATTTTGAGACATGTTAACACCACTACTATTTGCAAACCTTGCTAATGATTAACACGAACTAAAATTTCCCAATGTCTGATCCAAAAATCACTTCATTGACCAACTGAAATATAAAATTTTGGAGTCAAACTTGTCCTTTTAGCACAAAAAATAGCATTTTATTATCTGTTCACAGAAGAAATATCATGTGACATTATTTTTCACAAATTTTTTTGTATGTCTTTACTAAAGTTTGTCATCTTAGTGTTCAAATGTCTGTCATCTCACCTTGTGCAAACTATCGTCTACAAGAAAAGTATCACATGCGTGTTCTGAATTATGTCATACAATGTATTATGCTATCCTAATATTTCCTAGTCTCTGAAAAAGTATTGCCTGAGATTATCTACTATCAAAACAAGGTCTGTGTTTTAATTTTTCTAATCTAAGGTCTCATGACATCCATCCTCCCTAGTCTTGGTTGCACATCCATGTGTTAGGAAACTATTCTAAGTTGAAAAGATGGGTTTAGTGTGTCAGATGTAAGTCTTGAAACATCACTAATGAATCACTTGTCAAGATATGCTTACCATTCTATTTTAGCTATTTTCTATTGAGCTTCTTGCTTTCTTGCTTGGCTTGAGTCACTGGTGCTTCAAATCTGACTTACTTTTCTTGTCCTATTAAACAAAGACAAGTCCTTAAATGCTGATTACAACTAGATTTCAAGTTGGCAGTGGTAGTCATACCCCTTTTGTATTTGAACAATTAGAAACTCCACCTAGACATTCTTGGGGAAAACCTTGTGTGGAAGACCCTGAACCTATTGAAACACAAACAACTAATGTTAGGAATAATTTGCTTTACAGTTTTGAAAACCTGTTCAGCACACCCTAAGAGACACCTAAGGGTGAGAACAATTTGGTCACCATCATGCACCCTGGTGAAGTCCAATGCCACTTAGAAGAATAAGCACATGAAAATAAAATGATCTTAGAATCCATGTACGCTAGGGAGAAAGAACATCAACAAGCTGAAAACAATAACCATAGCCCCCATGAAGGGAACAAAGGGACTTGCTCTTGAAATCCTTTTCATGGAAATGATGGTAACAACACACCTCCAAGGACTCCTAGAGTCACCATGGGTGCATTCCCTTCTCATTATGAAAGTGATGAAGAGGTAACTAGCAAGGATGTTATAAAATTCCAACAAGACAGCTTTGCACATAAACCGATGCTTAGATCTTTAAACGAAAATGGGGACCAATACTTCTGATACATGGAAGCAAGAGGATGGAAACTCCCTCAAGATTTTGATGTAGAGTGCATAATTCCAAAAAAAGAACCCACTGAGGCTGAAATCTTAAGGGAAGAAATACAATAATTGAGGAAACAATTTGCACAATTGCAAACTTTAAAAGAATTTCCCAAAACTTCATTTGTTGAATCAATATGCACTCTTCCAATCGATAGGATTTTCTACGTGCTACCATTTCCTAAGGATATAGCAGTTCCTAATTATGAAAAATATGATTGAAATGGTGATCCTCATGATCAATTGAGGAATTTTTATGCTCTTAGCGTGGATTCTATGCATGAAGACACCTTTCTTATGTGATTGTTTCCTAGGAGTCTAAGAGGACAAGCTATGGAATGGTTCCCCTCTTTAAAAATATGATGAGCTTGTGCAACATTTTATCCAGTAATACTCCTACAAAATTCAACATCTTGTAATGGTGTTGGACTTATTCAACATCAAATAAAAATTGGGAGAACCCTTTGCAACATATCTTCAATGATGGAGATCCTTATATTCTTGCTATCCTCGGAAAGTTCTTGAGGCTGAAAAAATTGATATTTTCATCAATAAACTCATACTGGAGTTATACTTTGATCTACCAAAATAGTTATTCACATCCTTCAATGCCATGGTTGAGAGTGTGTATCACATTGAATATGTTGCTATCAAAAAGGGTGACATTGTTATAAAAAAAGACAAAAACAACAATAGAAATGGTAAATACAAAGGTTAACCTTGGAATTAAAACAAGAATGTTGTCAATGATGGAGTAGTGGACACTCTTAAGACCAAAGAACCTACATTTAACCTTTCTACTTCCATCTATGCTACAAAGCAACAAGAAAATGTGAAACCACAAACATTTAACAAGAACTCTAAGTTTACCAAGAAATGATGTGTTTATACACCAATGGTTGAGCCTTACGAGGTAGAATTAAAAACTTTAATTGAAAATAATTTGGTTACTTTACCAAACATTTCTCAACCCTACGACCCACCCATCATACCCTCATGGTGTAGAGATCATATCTGCAGTTACCATCGAAGTAAGGGTCACAACACTAAAAATTGTTTCAAGCTCAAGGATATAATTCAAGATCTTATTTAGGAAGGCAAAGTGATCACAGATGGCCTCATCAAAAATGCTGATCAAAAAGCTTTAAAAAAAACCTTTCCAAAATATGTGAAATTTGAAACCTCTAAACTGCTAAAATGAATCATGATGCCAAGATTAGCTACGTTTATGCTGACACGGACAATGTTATAGGCATGCTTGAGCCTACTGAGTATTTATGCATGGCAAGTTCTAATGATGAAAACCAGTTTGTAGATGAATGACCCAAAGTTGTCTTGAAAATGTACAATGGTCCTCAATACTGTAATGAATCTAAACCTAAGGTGGTGCTCCAGGTGACTGATTCTTTCTCATCACAAAATAAATTACTTAATGTCATTACTAGGGGGAAATTTAAGGTTGTTCTAAAAGTTTCCCATGATGCTAAGAATGCTTCATCTTCTAAATAACCAACTACTTGTAGGATCTCCAATTATGACCTTGTCAGTCAACTACAATGTACCCCAGCTCAAATTTCTATTTTTGAGTTGTTAGAATTGCCCCCTTTGCACAAGGATATCCTCAAAAAAAATTTATGCTATGCTAATGTTCCCACTGATAATGATGCAGAATGATTCCAGGCTATGGTGACCATATCTCTTCACCCCATCATCTCATCTTTTCTAAATAAGATGACTGAGTTCTTAGTCATCCCCACAACCTTGCTCTCCATGTCAAAGTCCAAATCTTCTACACTCATGTTCGTCGAGTCTTGATAGACAATGGTGTAGGGTTAAACATTATTTCATTCAATGTAATCCAATAGTTGAGCATGTCTGAATTTACCATTGACCCTAAATGAAAGATCACTATCAAGGCCTATGATGAGGCTGAAAGACCTCCCAAAGTTCTAATTATGCTTCCAATTAGAGTTGGTATAGTTGAGAAGAATGTCATTTTTCAAGTCCTAGACATACCATGTGTATACAGTTTGTTATTGGGATGACCATGGATTCATGACATGCAAGCAGTACCCTCTATGTACCATTAGTGCATCAAGTTCCCCTTTAATGGTAGTGAAGTAGTTGTCCCTAGTGACAACTCAATGTCTATCAACATGCTATCTATTGCTAAAACTAGGTTCCACATAAGCACTCTTCTCACAAGCAGACGCCATCCTTTATAGAATGTGAATAGAAATTAAAAGTGATGAGCCTTGGTATGGGTGAATACACTTTAGACTCTATTGCTGCTCTACCTATTTCCCCTTGTTCTTATGGAAAACTGTCTACTTAAAAAAAGACCTCTTCTTCTGTTATGACCCTTTTTGGCACTTTTGTGCAGTTCTCAATTCCCATAGAAGCAGAAAAAGAAGAACAAGCTATTAAAGATTGGATATATAGGGGAGAGGAAGATGAGGAGGACATTTCAATCACCACTCCCATTTCTCCTAAACAATATGGAAAATGATATAAGATGCTTGCAAAAATGGGCTATCAAGGCCATGAGTCCTTAAGTGGCAATTAAAAAGCTCTAGTTGAACCTTAAATTCATACTCAAGGTCATGATGCTCAAGATACTACTGGCCTATGATTTGGGTTAGAGGACAATATACTAACATTTCCTCAAAGTGTGCCCATGTCTAGTGAATTAGAGGATGATGATCCTTCCTTTATTTCTACCACTTCACAAGATGAAGACTTTATGCCCATAACTTCTCTCCTTTGGGGAGAAGAAACATTTACCACCAATTATGATGTTGAGGCTTCCACCTCTAGATAGCTAGAACAAGACAAATCTGACCCTAAAGATTTAAATAGAGGATGGATTAGACAAAATATTGCTCACCTAATTACTAAAGATCAGAGTATAGGCTCTCAAAAGTATGAATGGGAAATTTTATTAGATGCCTCCTATGAACTCAGGGTTGATGTCATTCACACTTATGCAAACCAACCAAATGGAGTAAACAAGTCTAGTATAGGATCAGATGAGTTTGTCTTGCAAAGTGCCTTAGTGGGCCACATTGCTCCCTCTAGGACTATTCCTAATCTAGATACCTTTGCAACATTCACTATAGGCTCAACTTTACATGTCACTAGAGATGACTCTTTTTGCATCAATAACCTTGAAGCTTCTACCTCACTCTCATTGATTCATCCCAATCTCATAGATTGGTCTATTCAACATCGATAACCAGAAATACAATCTTTTTGAAATGACTATGAGATCACCTGTTACCTAAATACCATTGAACCCATCACTTCTTCCACCAGTAAACCTATGATTCATATGATGGAATTAGATATCAATTACCTTAGTCATAAAATCAAAAGAAAAAAAATGGGCAAATGGTGAAAACCACATTGTGGTAGTATTTGAGCCTAAAAGTAGTAAAAATAAAGACATATCTAATGGTGAAAACCTCTTTGAGGCACCTACAGATGAGGTACTTAGTAGTCTGCCAAGATATTTTTAGAATAGATCATCGGTTCTCATTGAACCTACATAGCCTATCAACTTGGGGAAAGAGGAATCTCCTAAAATCATTCATGTAGCTCAATCAATGTTAGCTGGAGAAAAGGAACAATTTGCCTAATTTTTTCAAGACAAAAAGATCAATTTCACATGGACATACTCAGACATGTTTGGGCTTGACAAAAATCAAGTATCATGCATCATTTGTCTATTTCTCCTGATATCAAGCCTGTTAAACAAAAGTTGGGAAAGATGCATCCACATGTAGCTTTGTTGGTGAAAGAAGAATTGGAAAAAAAATTGAGTGAAAATTTTATCAAAGATATTGACTATGCAAAATGGATTTCCAACATTGTACCTGTATCCAAACATGATAAAACTATCTGTGTTTGTACTTATTTTAGAGACTTTAACAAGGCATGCCCCAAGGATGACTTTCCGCTACCAAACATCAATATGATAGTGGAAATGACTGTGGGTTATGAAATGTACTCCCTTATGGATGGGTTTTTCGGGAATAATCAAATTAAGATAGCTCCAGTTGATCAAGAGAAGACAAAATTTACATGTGCATGGGGTAATTTTTATTGGAATGTCATGCCTTTTGGGCTCAAGAATGTTGGTGATACCTATCAAAGAACAATGACCACTATATTCCATGATATGATGCATAAAAATATGGAAGACTATGTTAATGACACACTAGAAAAATCTAGAAAATGATATACAAATCTTGAAGACTTTAGTCTAATATTGGATTGTATGGAACAATTTCAACTTAGGCTAAACCCAAAAAAGTGTGCCTTTGGTGTCACTTCTGGAAAATTGCTAGGCTACATTATCTGAGAAAAAGCTATTGAGGTTGATCCTGAAAAGGTCTAGGCTATGATGGATATGCCTCCTCCAAGAAATATTAGCCAACTTAGAATTCTACAAGGACGTCTACAATCAATAAGAAGGTTTATTTCTTAGTTGGCTAATAAAGCTCAACCTTTTAATAAGAATTTGCATAGAGTATCTACTCATATTTTGAATGATGAATGTCAACAAAGTCTAGACCAAATCAAAGGATATTTGGCAAAACCTCCAATTTTGATGCCACCTATTCCAGAAAAATCTTTGACCTTGTATATCTCAGCTATAGCTTCTTCTCTAAGAGTGTTATTAGCCCAAAGAGATGAGACTGGTAAAGAATGAGCTATATATTATATTAGTCAAACTTTGGTTTCTTATGAGATGAACTACACTAGCATCGAGAAGGCCTATCTTGTAGTGGTCTTTGCTACTCAAAAACTTCAACACTACATGCTGGCACATATAGTTCACCTAGTTGCTAAAATTGATCCTTTGAAATATTTGTTGAGAAAAGTTGTGCTTACTGTTCACCTAGCTAAATGGATGATGATTCTTTTAGAATTTGACATTCAATATGTCAAATGTAAAGTCATCAAAGGACAAGCTATAGCTGACCAATTGGCTGATTTTACACTAGAGGATACAATACCTGTACAAGTTGAATTTCTAGATGCCTCAATTATGTACATTATTAAAAGAACTTCAAAAATGTTCTTTGATGGTTCTCATACACAAAATGGAGTTGGAGCAAGTTTCCTATTTGTTTCCCCTCAATGATATACAATCCCCAAATCTTAAAATCTCTTATTTCCTTGTACAAAAAACATGGCAAAATGTGAGGCTTTAACAAAGGGGATCAAGATGACTCTTGAATGGAGAATAACTAAATTACATATATATGGAGATTCTGAACTTGTTATTAACCAAGTGAACAATGACTATCAAATGAAAGATGATGAGTTCATACCTTACAAAAGGTTGATAGACACTCTAAGGAACTACTTCACTTTTGTGACATTTCATCAAATTCCTAGAGCAAAAAACAAGGTGTTGATGATGTTATGGCCACTCAAGCATCTATCCTCCAACTACAAGAATATGAATCCCAATTTGAGTTTAGAGTGGAAGAATTGTGTCATCTTGCCTATGATTCCTCACATAAGCAAGTGATTTGCACTATTGTAGGTCATGACCACTATGTGGCCATCTTATCTTACATGCATGATCAAATTATTCCTAAGAACCTCACGCAAAACCAAAAATTTCAATTCCTTCGCAATGCCTCACATTACACTTTGGTCTTTGGTGACTTGTATGGGGAGGGTCTAGACAAAATGTTGCTTAGGTTTTTAGAACTAGAAGAGTTCAAAAAGGCACTTGCTAAAGTCCATGATGGAATTTGTGGGGCACATTATAATGGCCTTACACTTTCTTGAAAGCTACTTTGGGTGGGTTATTATTGGCCAACTATGCAAGCTGATGTTGTTCATTATGCCAAATCCTATCAAATATTTCAACTTCATGGTAACTTAATTCAAGCTCCTGGATGTGAGTTGATTCCTTCTATGACATATTGGCCATTTCAACAATGGGCCTTTGACTTGGTAGGAAAAATTCACCCAAGTTCATCTAGTGGTCACAAGTTTATCATTATAGCAATTGAGTATTTCACCAAATGGGTTGAAGCTGTGTCACTATCTATTGCTATAGGAAAACATGTTTCCCTATTTATACTAAATCACATCATTTGTCAGTATGGTATTGCTTCCTCTATTGTCACTAATAATGGAGGACAGTTCAAGAATAAGGTCCTCAAGTAGCTATGCAAGAAGTTTCAAATCAAACAACACTACTCTTCTTTTTACTACCCTCAAGGGAAAGGCCAAGTGAAGGCCTCCAAAAAAACATTGCTAAAAATATTGCATCGCATAGTTCATAAGTTTGGTAGAGATTGGCACCTACAAATAAATATAACACTTTGGGCTTATAGAACTACCATCCATACTGCTACAGGAGCCACTCCCTTTTCTTTAGTCTATGGCTCTGAGGTTGTTCTCCCATTAGAATTAGAGATCCACTCCTTGCAAGTCTCCTTACATGGGTTGTAACTAATGAAGACCATAGAGCTATGTGAATACAAGAATTAGAGACTGTTGATGACCATCATAAGGTAACTTTTGATCACATGAGAGCTTATCAGAAGTGCATGTCTACTCAATATATTAAGAAAGTTTACCCACATGAGTTTCAAATTGGTGACCTTGTGCTTAGAAAAAATCCAAAAAATTAGCAACATAGAGAGCAGAAGGTAAATTTTGAACCTAACTAGTTAGGCCCATACATTATCACAATAGCATTTGGGTTTGGTGCTTATCAGTTATCTACTCATGAAGGTGAAGAACTTGTAGAGCCTATCAATGTCCAACATTTAAAGAAGTTCTATGCTTAGAGGCTTACTACTTAGCTATCTTGTACATATCTATGATCCTAAAAAAATCTTAAAAATCAAAAAAGGTCCTGAAAAAATGATCATCTTAGTAAAAATCTAGTAATAGGCACTTTGATGTATCACCAAAAAAAATCAAAAAAATCCAAAATCCAAAAAAAAAATTTAAAAGTCTTGATAAAATTTGCCAAGTAGTGAAAACCTGGAAATAGGTGCTACTTGAGACCCTTGCACCTATGTCTATCAATCTCAATCACCCACTTTGCTACACATTTTCCTAGCTTGGAATTATTCCTTATCCTTGTGTTGGGGGCATAGTTGCCTAGCTTACTTGAGGTTTCCTTGTGCATTAGGGTTTCTTTGGCAACTCACAAAATAGTGTTTCTCAACACTACTCCCCCAACTTGACATCAAGTGTTTCTCAACAAATTTTTGATAGTTTACCTATAGTCTTTGGTGTCATGATATTTATCATTATTATAATCAAGTCTTGAAGAAATGGCCAAGTGACTTACACACATGCACTCAAACACTTAAATGACTAAGCTATGTTGATCTTTATCTACTTTGTGTGTTCTCTATAATGATTTATTTTCTATATGTTCCCTCCCTAATAGTCTCTCAAGGATGTCATGGACTAGAAGACTAGGGGCATGCCGCATGGGGCATGTTTTATTGATTTTTGCTTGTGGATATACTTTATTTGTTGATAGCGTTTAAAGCATTTATGCTTGTCCTATTTGACACTTTGACTTATAAACATATCATCCTTGACTATTTTGTAAAACTGCACTTAGGAGTTATCCTGGCACTTATGCCTTGATACAAGTCTAATCTTACTACATCAAACTTAGCGAATCTAATCATATAGTCATCTTGACTTACATGTCTCTAATGCCTGGATTGGATTTCCATGTACCTATTTGATATCGATCATATCCATATCCTTATAGTTATACTAGTGATGGTTGTATGATCTCATGATGTCCCTAATAAATGCTTAATGATGAAATAAGGGTCTAAATGTTATGCGTCCCTTGCTGGTAAACCACTTTGCATGTTAGCTTGCATTATAGATTCATTTTTTAGCTTAGTCTTTCATTCTTGTATATGGTGAGAGCTCTCTCTTCATCTTTTGCAGACATTTCAGCTAATTGCTTTCACATCTTTCTTCTTTATCATGTCCTTTCATCTTCTTGATCTTTCACTTCATCCTTGCTATCCTATCATCATAAGGGGTTAATCTAGACATCACATTCAATCTATCCAAGTGTCACCTATTTTCTGAAACATAAGTCTATATCACACACTTGAGAGCTAAAAATATCATACAAAAGAGAGATACATGAGAATATACATATAAGTATCCAAACAATGCGTACATTAGCAAGCAACAAAAATTGAAACAACACATGAAAATTGAAAATGCTAAAACA
Source organism: Cupressus sempervirens (assembly GCA_028749045.1). Classification (NCBI taxonomy): domain Eukaryota; kingdom Viridiplantae; phylum Streptophyta; class Pinopsida; order Cupressales; family Cupressaceae; genus Cupressus; species Cupressus sempervirens. The sequence goes on from CM053791.1 coordinate 830,537,941, forward strand.
TCCATTTGAGATAAGTACACAAAATTGTCAATCAAATCCAATATCTCATATATATATCAATGTGTCACAATACATATACAAATTTGAGATCCAAAATCTAGATATTTGTCTCAAAAATACATGATGTACAATCAAAAATGTTAAAACTATCATAATTATCCTATGACTAGCTCACACCCTCTCCAATTGATGGTGGCCCCAATGGTGGAACCTATCTCCTATCCGGTGGCTGCACTACACCCTCTAATCTACCTACCCATTCTAAGTAATCAGAAAGTCTCTATCCTAGTTGCACCACACCACTGTAGGTAGCATAATAATAAGTAGAATGTGCACCATGATGAGAGGCCTCTTGCCTCACTGCATCTCACTCCCTATGGAGCTCATCTCCCTGAGCCTGCTTATCCATAAGCTATTGATCTCATACTACAATAGTGACCCAACCCACCTGTAGCTCTACCTCTAAGGTATCTATCCTCACATCTCAGTCATCATCCCCATGGGTTGGCTGCTCTACTTGCACCTTTTATCGCTCCACTCACCCCACTCATTTTTTCCTCGATGGAACCTCCTCTTCCTCCTCCTTCTCCTACTCTCTAGTAGTTTGTGCTCATGTCCTCCTCCTAGAGTGAGAGCTCTCTCCAACCTCCATTTGCCTACCTCCACCACCTCCACCTCCTCCTCCACCTCCACCTCCTCCATGTCCCCCTACTATGGGTAATGCATTGAGCTCTGTAAACTGAGGAAATGGGTGTCTCTACATCTCATACAAATATGATGGGTCCACCCCTGCATTTGCCACATCTGGATGATAATCCCAAGGAGCCTGAACTAGAACTATTATTTCTCGCATTGTTGTATGATAATGTAACATAGGTAGCCAATCCTATGCCTCATAAGAATGAAAATAAGCATAGGTGGTAGTCTCCACCGATATCACTTGTCACTCCACAAACTATTGGCATAGTTGATTGATCACAAATCGCTCTACAATCTCTACATGCATGCCTATCAATGGCCTACTATACCTCATATATTCTAGCTCCCAAGCATCTAGCCACCTATGGAAATCTTGATAGGGCCACCATGTGAAAGCCATCAACTCATCAAAAATATGCCAATAATATGTCACATCCCCACTATGAGTTTGTGGGATAAATCTTATATACCCAAAGATATAAGGTTGGTTGCACCCGTGGTTGGATTGTAGCAATGTGCTCCCAAGCCCAGATCTATGCTAGTACTACTTTGCATGCCCAAGAGTGGCCCTCATGATAGACCACCTCATGGATCTCATGGTACATATCCACTAGAATAGTTGGCACCCATGCCATCCTACATGGTTGTGTGATCAGATCCACCACCAATTGACCCCATCCTAGTGGGAAGCCCCTTTGGCCCCTGTCTACCACCAAGGCCTGGGCTACTAGAGAACATAACAAGTTAAGAAGAGGATAATCCACTCCATACTCATCAATGACTTGCTCCCAATTTAGATGATGATCTAGGATGGTAACATCCTAGAACAACTATTGCATCATGGCTCACCTCTCTATTGGTGTCTAATCATAGTACACCTATGACACATAATAAAACTTGATATTAGTACAATGTTAAAATCCAATTGCAAAAACATGACAAAGCAATCAAACATACAATGTACTGGGTCACCATAACAAGGCACTTATAGAATGTGATATACATCCTCCAATGTAATCAAGGCCTCTTTGATCAATAGATGGAAGGTATTATGTACCACTACTCAGCTAGCATGATTAATAGTCCATGGTTCACCCATATATGGGGCATCCGTATAACCCATCTCAACCCCATAGTTGATATAGCAGCATGCTCGTCATCAGTCAGATACTGTACAACTTGCAAACCCACCACTTTGGGGGCTCTAATAAGTAGTGCTGGAAATACCTCTTATAAACACACAATATGTACACATCAGTACTACATTGTAAACATGATCACAATGCAAAAATAACCAAAAAAATGTTCAAAAACAAACTGTACAATACTTTTCCCTATATGGAAGCAATAAAAAATGCTAGAAAGATATTGTGCGATCTTTTCATAAAGTGGTATGATACAATTTTCTCATGTAATATTTCACGTAGGTGTAGGCAACAAATGGGTGTGGCCCATACAACAAACCTAAAACTATACATGCGACACTTTTTCTACTGTGAAATATTGCATGATATTTTATAAAGTATCCATGCAATACTTTTCAAATATCACCCAATATTTTGCATTTAAAACCTTACAACATGAAAAAAAGACCACAAAAGCTCACAAAAATGATGAAAAGTTTTTACTTATTGGTGCCCCATAGTTGTCTGGCCAGTTGTGCAACTAGTTGCGCTCAAAACAATGTTAGTGAGTCAAAATGCTTGCTAATGTCATTACCCTCTCTCAACCACTCACAAGCTCTCACAAAATCATAAAAGATAAAATGATTTGAAAATGACATTTGGGCCCTTTTTATAGCCTCCAACTTCATTTTGACCTAATTTTTGAACTCCTCAAAATTCTACAAAAATTGCACCCCTAGCTAGTTTTGACATCCTAGATCCATTTTCAAGATAGAAATCAAAATCCAAATTCATCTTGATGGTCAAAATTGCATTTTAAAATTCTAGCTTCTTTTGAGTAGTTAGCTGACTTCTTGAGATCTAATCTCTGAATCATCATTAGGGCATCCTCATTTCTTTACATCTTTATCATTTCCAGGCTCCATATCTACTCAAATTCATGTTTTCATGTGTAAAATCACCTTTCTACTTAATTTGACCTAATTTTTATGATGTTATTTTTGTGGTTAACTCTAGTCAAACTAGGGCATCCTATCTCTTCGTAATAGTTAATCTTTGGTTCTAATCATCTATTTATCATCTTGGATTTTGGTATATCTTGATTTGCTCATATCTAGCTTGTTCTTGCACCCCCTTACCTCATTTCAATTTTGATCCTGATGGGGTAGAAATACTCTATCATCGCTTGCTACAACTATCTATTTTCTTAGGAGCATTAATTTGGTATTTTCACTTGCTTTTATCTATCTACTTTGCTAGGTGTTAGCATTCTTCTTGAATGTTGATATCATCTCTTCCTAGTGTTCATTACTACTGCTATCAAGCTATACATTTAGGATGTGCTATCTCTTTCTACATTTTTTCCTTTGGAATCAGATATCTATAATCTATCGTTGCCTACTTGGCTTTTATTTTCTTTGACATAATGTGTTCCCAGATTGATCACGCATTAGTCAAAGAAGGGAAAATGTAATCACCTAAAATGGTCATCTAGACTATCAGCCCCCTTCTTAGCATTTTGGCTAATTTAATTTATCATTTACCTAGACTAAATTGCTAAAAATTAATTAATTTGATTATAACCTATAGTTTGACTATGCTATCCTAAGTTCATTATTTTATTAAAAGAACATGTCCCCTTTTAATTAAATAAAATAATCCATTCTTCTAACCCATTTAAAGTGCACACATAAAGTCCTTTTTCTATTTTGCAATTAAAAGAAAAGGATTTTGAAACTTTTTTCTTATGTAGGAAGTCAACTTATAATCTATTGGTTGATTTGTGTGTACACATGGATCACTCCCCTTTTCAAATTCCACGATTGATCATCCACCATCTTCATTTTGATCTCTACCATATGTACAACTTTATAGGGAGAGAGCTTTCCCCCTCAAAGGATACACACTCTTGAGTATTGTTATGTTGCAGGTTTACTATTTGAATTCTTAAGAGCTTTTTGTGGAGAACTTCTATTTAATGTCTAGATTCTTTCATCCATGCAGCATTTTTATCATATGGAATTCTAGTCTAGTTGCATGGAAATGTAGTTCATTTTGCAATAGCTTAGCTCGTATATTTTAATTAGCATGGATGTGACACTTTCATTTGTTTAGCTTAGTTGCATTGTGCATTTAATCTTAGCTTACTTTCATTCTTGCATTGGATACTCAAGTGTTCTTTGACACTAGAATTCTTGCTCTTTCTCAAATAATCTCCTATCTCATGGTTTACTAGCAAGGGTTGTGTTCCTAAGGCTCAGCTAAGAGCTTTCTTTATGTGTATTTATATGTCTCTTGCACTCCATGACTAGGGAGCTCTAAGCCACGATTCAACCTTTCCATTCTATGGAATACCTTGGATAGAAGGGTTTAGAGAAGAGCACTTTTTGAGTGTATAGGGATGACAGCCACAAATCTTCACTACTGCAATAATAAATTTAACTAGTTAAGGTTATAATGTTTATTCATAAAATATGATCTACCCTGTTAAAGGGTTTAGAGACTGTTAGGTCTCACATTGTTAGAGGATTTAACACTTACAAAAAGTAACAACTCTATTAGGTGTTTTACATGTTGAGAGATTGTTAGAAGTAGGAATGATGATGATATTCCTATGGGGAAGTATTATAGATATGTTACTATGATGATATGTTACATTTATGATTGAGTTTGTCATTGATTTCAACATAGCAATTTTCTATGGTATCTAATAGAAGAAGAGTGGAAAGATCAAGTTGGTAGGGATGGCTAGTTAAGTATTCTAATTATTCAAGGTTATGGGAGATACTTTTGAGTATCTAGTATATGCAATTAATATTGGAAGAAAAAATTATAAGTTTGGAAGAAGTTATGTAAGTTTTGCTGATGTCCATTCTAAGATAGAGCTTTAAAAGGCATGTTCAAGTAAACTTGTTATATCTCTTAGCAGAATTGTTATTCTGAGAATCGAGGTTGAGGATTTGAAGAAGACATATTGGTGATGACATGGCTAAGTTTTCTTGTCATAATATTGCAAGTATGGAAAATTATTCAAGTTGCAAGGAAAAAGATTAATGTTATTGCTAAGTGTAACGTGTTCTTGATGTGGTCCTATAATGATTAATTGAGAAGGTGTTATAGCCAACTCAAGGAATTGTTTTATGGACTCAGTATAAAGGAAGGACATTTTCCTTTATCATGAGATATGGTAGTGTATGGAATTGTATTAATTCAAAGAGATTGTAAGCAATAGAGAGAGTGTAATGTGAAGTTGAGCAGAGTAGAGTGGAAGTGAAGGAAAATTCATTGCTGAGGTTTTGCTAAGTGATCTAAGGTTTGATATTTGGATCTAAAGTTCATGACCTAGTCTACAAGGTCTGATAGTGATTGGTTTGGTTGATAGAACAAAGGAAAGAAGAATATAATAGTAAACTACATGTTTGGCCAGTGAGCTCTTCTTGTAGTTGAAATTTCATGTTTGGGCAATAGGCTTATCTTGCATACATTGTACTACAACTCCTAACATGGTTGGCACAAATCCTAATAGGGTTTGAATATCCTAACAAGGATTCAAAGTCTCCTAATAGGGACTCATATGTACTAAATATTGTAATAGACTCCTAGCAAGATCCATCCTCTAACAAGGAATATTTATATTAGTACATCATCTTGTGGGCATCATTCTCACTAGGGTTTTCCCTCTGATCAAGGGTTTCCCTAGTTAACAAATCTAGTGTAATTGTATATGTCCATCTTTGTATTGTTGTTGTTTACTTTGGTTAAATGGTTAAGTTTATTTAAAGAAGATAAATTTTTAAATTTTTGGATAACTAAGTCACTCCCCCCCTCTCAATTATCTTGGTGGACTACTCTTTCTAACAATTGGTATCAAAGCATCAAGTCCTTGAAGATAAAGTTTAACAACTTTGGGAGATCCATGGTGAGCATGTTCAAGAAAGATAGTTTGAATTTTGATGGAACAAATTATGATAGCTAGAAGGTCTGAGATATTGGATCAAGAAAAGAAAAAAAAAGATAATCATTGCTAAAAAGGATTTGGATATTTATACTGAAGAAGAAAGAGATCTTTTTATGTGTGACATAAGAGCTAGAGAAGCACTATTGACCGAGCTTCTTGAAATTGAATACAATCAAGTAAAGTCACTTGCTACTTCACATTTGATTTGGAAAGATTTGGGAAATAATTTTAAAGGTGATGAACATTCTAAGAAATGTATGTTACAAAGTTGGATTTGTGCATTTCAAGATGCTAAGATGATGGAAGATGAATCTGTAAGAACATATGTAGGCAAGATATCAGAAATCAATGTAGGTATTAGACCTCAAGATGGAACCAAAGAAGATGATGAGGTTATATGGAAGATATTGAAGAGCTTAACACCACCATTTAAACCAACAATTCAAATGATATAGTTATTGATAACTTGTACCAAAGATTTCATAAAGGAGACATTGCTTGGAAGAATTGGAGCAGTTGAGAATGAGCTTAGATAGTCTGGAGAATTGACTAGAACAGAGATAGTTTTTAGTGCCTTGAATATTCAACCTAGTTTATCAAGAAGCACAAGTGTTAGAAAGGATTTTGCTAGCAACAACAGATTTGAAGAAGACAAAAAGATTGAATAACGAGTAGCCTTTCTGGTAAGAAGAGAAAAAGGAGGTAAGAAAATCTTTAAATGTTGGACTTGTGATGAATATGGTTATTATGCATCTAAGTTTCCTAAAAGAGAGAAAAGGTATAAATGAAATTAAAAACCTAGAAGAGATAGAGAGTGTTTGTATGGAAATGAAGAAAATAATTTTGATGAACAAGCAGTAAGTGCTAGTGATGATCAAATAGGATTTGTGGAAATTAAAGAAGAAAGTCTAGAAAAAGTAGCATTGGTGTCACAGGTTGAGAATAAATCTGATTGGATAATTCACAGTGGTTGTTCACATCATATGATTGGTAATATGGACAAGTTTGTTGACTTCAAAAGTTAGGATGGAGGCATTGTCAGACTTGGAAATAATGCAACATGCCAAGTTAAAGGTATTGAATCTATAACTCTTGATGGTAAAACTAACACTAAGGATGTATACTTTCTTGATGGTTTCAAGCACAATATTTTGAGTGTTAGACAACTAGTGGACAAGGGTTATTAGTTGTAGTTCTCAAACAAGACATGCATGATCAGAGAAAAGATGGAAAGTTAATTAGAATAGGAACTAGATCTAGAGGTAATGTATTTCAATTGAATCCTAGTGAAATGACTTGTTTGGTTGCAAAGGTAGATGACATTTGGTTATGGCATAAGAGATTTTTTCATATAAACATTGACAGTATTGTGAAGACTAGTAGTATGTTTGCAGTTAGAGATTTGCCTAAGATTGTAAAGCTTATTAACACAATTTGCAAGGAAAATGTGCTGGAAAAACATAACAGAACTTCTTTTCCCTATAATAAGTTTACTACTATAGCAAAGTTGGAGATTGTACACATAGAGCTCAGCGGTCCTATGAAGACTAAAGGATTCTATAGTGAAAGATATTTTATTAAAGAAAAATATGAGGCATTTGATAAGTTTAAGATATTTGAGAATAGAGTTGAGAATGAATATTGTATGAATATTAAATGTTTAAGATCAGATAGAGGAGGAGAATTTACTTCAAATGAGTTTAACATTTTTTGTGAAGAAAATGGAATCAAAAGACAATTATCAGCTCTGAGAACCCCTAAATAGAATGGCATTGCAGAGAGAAGGAACATATCAGTTATAGAAATAGCATGAGCTATTTTAGCTAAGAATGATGTATCCAAGATATTTTGGACAGAAGTTGTGAATACAGTAGTCTACACTGTGAATAGAGTACAAGTCAAGAAAGACACAAACAAGACCCGTTATGAACTATGGTTTGGTCACTCACCTACAGTTAAGTATTTTATAATTTTTGGTAGTAAGTGTTCTATCAAAAGATATGATGATATTGGTAAGTTTGATGCTAGAAGTGATGAAGGTATGTTTCTTGGTTATTCATTGAAAAGATGGGCTTATAGATGCTATACTCTGAGAAATAAAACTATTATGGAAAGTGAAAATGTGAGAATTGATGAGAAATTTAGGATACTAGAGAGAATATTTGATTACAATTCTAATGATGATGTTACTAAACCAAGGAATGATGAGATATTTCTTGAGACTAACAATGATTTGTAGAATGAAGGAGAGCTGAGGCAGGAACAAAGCTTGAAACCTTCAGTAGAGACAAGAGTTGAGATAGCAACTCCTACTTAGGGAAAGAATATGATAAAGAATCACCCATCTAAGTAGATTATTGGAACTAGAGATAAAGGTGTGATGACAATAAGTAGAGTCAATGAAGAACTATGTTTTTTATCTCATGTTGAACCTAAGAATGTAGATGAAGCATGTAAAGATGATTATTCGAAACAAGCTATGAAAGAGGAATTAGATCATATCGTAAAGAATGAGACATTGGAATTGGTCCCTAGAATAGTAGACAAGAATGTGATAGGAACTAAATGGGTATTTAATTAACAAGATGAATGAGAAAGGAGACGTCATAAAGAACAAGGCAAGATTGGTATGTAAAGGTTACTCACAGCAAGAAGGAATAGATTATGATGAGGCATGTGCTCCAATGGCTAGAATAGAAGTAGTAAGATTATTCTTAGCCTATGCAGCACAAAATAAATTCAAAGTGTATTAGATGGATGTAAAATTGGAATTTTTGAATGGAGAACTTGAAGAAGAATTATACATTGAGCAACCTAAAGGTTGTCCTTTGACAGATCATAAGGACATAGTGTTCAAACTAAAGAAAGATTGTATGGCTTGAAGCAAGCACCTAGAACCTGGTATAAAAGGTTGGACAAACATTTGACAAAGCTTGGATATAGAAAGGTATGGTAGATAGTAATCCATTTTGGGAAGAAACTAATGATGGTGTGATAATTTTGGTAATATTTGTTGATGATATCATAGTTGGAGGAAATGATGAGGAAAGTGACAAATTTTTTGAAGAGATGAAGAAAGAATTTGAAATGAGTATGATAGGAGGAATGAAATATTTTCTAGGATTGTAGATTATACAAAATAAAGAAAGAATTTTTATTTCTTAGAATAAGTATTTGAAGGATTTATTGAAAAGGTTTGGTTTCGAAACATGCAAACCCATTGGAACGCCTATGGTAATTGGACACAAGTTATCTACAAAGGATGAGACACCTACTGTTGAGTAAAAAATGTATAGATCTATGATTGGAGGATTGTAATATCTGACTCACACAAGGTTGGATATAGAAAATGCAGTTGGAATTGTTGCAAGATTCTAGGCTGATCCCAGAGATGCATATTATGTAGTAGTCAAAAGGATATTTAAATATTTGAAAGGAACATCAAAGTTTGAATTTTGGTATGACAAATCTAATGATTTTAATCTAATTTCTTATAATGATGTTGATTGGGTAGGCAGTATGGATGAAAGAAAGAGCACCAGCAATGTAGCAGGAGCACCAGCAATGTAGCAGGAGGAAGATTGGTTTCTTGGCTAAGCAAGAAGTAGGATTGTACATAATAAAGTATAGCAGAAGCAAAATATGGTGCAGTAGCAAACAATTGCAATCAATTTTTTTGGATGAAATAGATGCTAAAGGATATAAGGATAGAAATTAGTGAACCTGTTGTCATACATTGTGACAACACAAGTACAATAAATATGTCTAAGAATTCAGCATTGCATTCAAAGGCCAAGTACATTTCTATTAAGTATCACATGTTGAGAGAGAAATTTGCAAAAAAGTAAATTAGATTGGATTATGTGAGCACTAAAGAGCATATTGTAGATATATTCACTAAGCCTCTTCCCAAAGAGACTTTTGAGTATTTTTGAGGTATGCTAGGAGTTATGCCCCTTCCTACATTAGAGTAGAAGATGTAAAAGTGCATTAGTCTAGTGTAACAGAGTGTCATTATTTGTTTGGACTAAATGTTGATGCTTCCTATATGAGGGAGTATCTAAGGTGGATAGAGTCATCTAGGACTCTTGTTGGATATTGTTTTGAATAGTGTCTTTGGACACTTGAACTAGTAAAAATTAGTTGTTGTAGATTTTTATGGTTGCTAAAACCTTAGACACTGATGTCAATAAGGGAGAAGTTAGGCATGAAAAACATCATGTGGAAGAACAACATGTTCAAAAGAAGTATAGCATGGAATGATAGTTTGAAAGAAAATATATTGAGGTATATCAATAGGGGAGGATGATTGATGAAGAGGATTTGAAAAGAAAGGTAAACAGTCTTTTGTTGGTATTCATGGAACTAGATGTTTTTCATCTATGTTCACATCAATGCCAAAGGAAGAGATTGTTGAGAGATTTTTGAAAGCATGAATTCTAATGATATTCCTATGGGGGAGTACTATAGATATGTTACTATGATGATATGTTATATTTGTGACTGAGTTTGTCATTGATGTCAACATAACAATTTTCTATGGTATTTGACAAAAAAATAGTAGAAAGATCAAGTTGGTACTGATGGCTAGTTGAGTATTATAACTATCTAAGGTAATGGGAGATACTTCTAAGTATCTAGTATATGCAGTTAACATCAAAAGAAGAAATAATAAGTCTAGAAGAAGTTATGTAAGTTTTGGTGATGTCTATTTAGAGATAGAGTTTATGTAGGCATGTTTTGGTAAACTTGTTATATCTCTTAGTAGAATTGTTATTCTGAGAATCAAGGTTGATGATGTGAAGAATACATTTTGGTGATGATGTGGCTAAATTCACTCCTCATAATATTGCATGTATAGAAATTTATTCAAGTTGCAAGGAGAAAGATTAATGTTATCACTAAGTGTAATGTGTTCTTAATGTGGTCCTATAATAATTTAATTTAGAAGGTCTAATAGCTAACTCAAGGAATTTCTTTATCGACTCAGTATAAAGGAAGGACATTTTCCTTTATCATGAGATTAGGTAATGTATGGAATTGTATTAATGTGAAGTTATTGTAAGAATCAAAGAGAGAAAAATGAAAAGTTGAGTAGAGTAGAGTGGAAGTGAAGGAAACTTCATTGCCAAGGTTTGCCTAAGTGATCTAAGGTTTGATATTTGGATCCAAGGTTTGTGACCTGGTCTACAAGGTTTGAGTGATTGGTTTGGTTGATAGAAAAAAAAAAAGAAGAACATAACAATAAAGTGCATGGTTGGGCAGTGAGCTCTTCTTGTAGTTGAAATTGCATGTTTGGGTAGTGGGCTCATCTTTCATTCATTGTACTACAACTCCTAATAGGGTTGGCACAACTCCTAAAAGGATAGGAATCTCCTAACAGGGATTCAAAGACTCCTCTGAGGGACTCATATGTACTAAATTGTTTAATAAACTCCTAATAGGGTCCATCCTCTAACAAGGAATATTTATATTAGTACATCATCTTGTGGGCTTCATTCCCATTGGGGTTTTCCCTCTGACCAAGGGTTTTTCTAGTTAAAAAATCTAGTGTAATTGTCTATGTGCATATTTGTATGATTTTTGTTTACTTTGGTTGAATGGTTGAGTTTTTTTTTTAAATAAATTTTTTAATTGTTGGATAATTGATTCGCCCCCACCAACCCACTCCCCCCCCCTCCTCTTAGTTATCTTGGTGGACTATTGTTTCTAACATTACAAAAATCTATTAAGACCACTCTATTAAGAGATCTACCCTAGTTCAAGTCAGTTAAAATTGATTCAATACCTAACTCTCAATTTTCTCTATAAGTTGATTTTGTGTCTTCTCCTTTCTAATTGATCCTTTCCTCTAATCTGATATTACTTTTTTTTTTCCTTTCACTTCACTTCTTATGAATATGTCACTTTATTTGTTAATTGATAACAAAACCCTTCATTGACTTCTAATATGTTCTCGATGATGTAAATAGAATAAGTGGAGTAAAAAAAATGTTGGGATACATTTTGATCCCATTAAAATCCATGAAATTAATTCCATTTTTAAATACATCTCATGAGGCAAAACAAAACTCTTTCTAGCACTAGTTTACAATACTTCACCATTCACATGGTCTAACTTCTATACCCAAGTACATTAATCATAAATTTCAATTCTAAAATTTTATTTCAAAACCCTTTATATTATTTTTTTCCAAATTAGGAATAATAAAAAATATCCAAAACTTAGCCAAAAATAATAAATGCTTTATATGTTATAGTCTCTACATGTAGACTCATTTTCTTTGTCATAAATCAGAAGTAAAACCAGTAACCCTTCATAGGGCATCTAATAACTTCCTCAAAATGACTCCAAATAAAACCAAAAAAATTTTAAATCAACCCTATATGAATCTATTTCTGAATATATAAGCCATTAATTTTTTCAATTCATAAATTGTTCTAAAAGTACAAATCATTTCTTGTAACTTCAACAGAGATCCTTAAGAACTAGTCTTCATTAAAATGAACATAACTAACACATATCTAAATGAAAATGACTCAAACCAATTGGAAATAAAATTTGGTTTTTATACCCTTCCAATTAATATAACTAGAGTTTATTTTTCATCCAAACATGTTCATACAAAAAATTTAAATCCGACTATAGTTGGGCATCCTCAAATCTGAAATAACCACTTTTACCAAAACTAGCATAACTTATTCAAAGCTTAACAAAATTGCTCCAAACCAAAAAGAGAAAGAATATTATTCATCCTAATCTTTTAATTTTTAAAAAATACAAGGGTTCCAAGCTGTACATCACCATACAAGGCCTAGAACCAACACAAAAGTAGTTAAAACCAATCAAAGTTGACAAATTCTTAAGAAACCAAATGTTTCAAAATGATCTCTTCTTCTTCTCCTTCACTTTTTTTTTGGAATGACCAATAAAATTATTTTAAAGTGGTTTTTGTGGTTTACAACTTCCCAACCACCTTTTAAACCAATCCAATACATTCTTTTAACCCTTGTACATTTTTCAATGCTTCTTTAAGCACTCCCATTACAATGCAAATCTATTTTTTTCTAGTTTTTAATACATCACAATGAAAAGCTAAGCATTTTAACCATTTCTTCAACATTTTTATAGGAAATTCTAAATGACTTAAATATTACAATAGTATAATATTCATCATAATGTATGAAGGGTCAAGATGCTCTCGCGTCATACTCTCAGGCTTAAAAGATTTCCATGTCCCATGGCAATGTGCAATGGATAGTTTTGCAAACAAATCTTTTTCTTCCTTGTCTTTCTCACTGGGTCTATGCTTCTATTGTGTACTTTATCTTTTTAAAATGACTCCCATCAATGGTGTAAAGACTGGCTACTAGCCATCACGCTTCATGTTGCTTCTTCATACTACCTTATTGCCATCTTACCCACCCAAGATCCTGGAAGATGCGGACCACCCTTAGCTTAGTGGTTGCTCTCTTGCACCTTCTACCCAGCTTAATCTTGTTGGAGACAATACCAAGATCCCATCTTGAGATCTTCACATATGCAATGGAAATTGCATCCTTCTTGCAGCTATGATGGATCCATATATCACCAATTATATCTCTACCCACAAAAACACCAGATATTTTTTTGGCTCTGATACTAATCTGATGTAAATAGAATCAATGGAGTAAAAAAATTTTGGGATACATGTTGATCCCATTAAAATCCATGAAATAAATTCCATTTTTAAAGACATCTCATGAGGCAAAACAAAACACTTTACAACTATAGTTTACAATACTTCACTGTTCACATGGTCTAACTTCTATACTTGAGTACATTAATCATAAATTTCAATCCTAAAATTTTCTTTCAAAACCCTTTACAGGATTTTTTTCAAATTAGGAATAATAAAACATATCCAAAGCTGAGCCAAAAATAATAAATTCATTATATGTTATAGTCTCTATATGTAGAGCCATTTTCTCTGTCATAAATCAGAAGTAAAACCAATAATCCTTCCTAAGGCATCTAATAACTTCCTCAAAATGACTCCAAATAAAATCAAACCAATTTTCAAAAAACCCTATATGATAATAGTTTATTAATCTAGAATCCATTAATTTTTCCAATTCATAAATCGTTCCACAAACATAAATCATTGCTTGTAACTTTAGTAAAGATCCTTAAAAACTAGTCTTCATTAAAAGGAACATAACTGACACATATCTAAATTAAAATGACTCAAACAAGGTGTAAATAAAAGTTGCTTCATATACCCTTCCAATGAATATAACTAAAGTTTTTTTTTTCATCCAAACATATCCATACCAAACATTTAAATCCAGCTATAGTTGGGCATCCTTAAATCAAAAAATAACCACTTTTACCAAAATTAGCATAACTTCTTCAAAACTTAACAAAATTGCTCCAAACCAAAAATAGAAAGAATATTATCCATATCAATCTTTAAATGTAGAGAAAACACAAGGGTTTTAGGCTATACATGGCTGTACAAGCCCTAGAACCAACACAAAAATAGTTAAAACCAATCAAAGTTGACAAATTCTTAAGAAACCAAATGTTTCAAAATGATCTCTTCTTCTTCTCCTTCATTCATTTTTTTTTGAAAAAACCAATACAATAATTTTAAATTGGTTTTTATGGTTTAAAAATTCCAACCACCTTTTAAACCAACCCAATACATTCTTTTAACCCTTGTACATTTTTCAATGCTTCTTTAAGCACTCCCATTACAATGCAAATCTATTTTTTTCTAGTTTTTAATACATCACAATGAAAATTTGAGAATTTTAACCATTTCTTCAACATGGTTATAGGAAATTCTAAATGTCAAGATGCTCCCACATCATACTCCCAGGCTTAAAAGATTTTCATGTCCCATGGAAATGTGCAATAGAAAGTTCTGCAAATAACTCTTTTGCTTCCTTATCTTTATCACTGGGTCCATGCTTATACTACACACTCTATCTTTTTCAAATGACTCCCATCAATGGATTAAAGACTAGCTGCTAGCCACCATGCTTCATGTTGCTTCTTCGTACCACCTTATTGTCATCTTACCCACCCAAGATCTTGGAAGATGTAGACTAACCTTCGCTTAGTGGTTTCTCTCTTGCACCTTCTACCCATCCTTATCTTGGTGGAGACAATATCAAGATCCCATTTTGAGATCTTCACATATGCAATTGCAACTGTGCCCTTCTTGCAGCTATGATGGATCCACATACCACTAGTTCTATCTCTACCCACAAAAACACCAGATCTTTCGCTAGCTCTGATACCAATCTCATGTAAATAAAATCAATGGAGTAAACAAAATTTTGGGATACATGTTGATCCCATTAAAATCCATGAAATCAATTCCATTTTTAAAGACATCTCATGAGGCAAAACAAAACTCTTTCCAACACTAGAATACAATACTTTACCGTTCACATGGTCTGACTTCTATACCTGAGTACATTAATCATAAATTTCAATCCTGACATTTTCTTTCAAAACCCTTTAGATAATTTTTTCCAAATTAGGAATAATAAAATATATCCAAAGATGAGCCACAAATAATAAATTCATTACACGTTATAGTCTCTACTCGTAGACTCATTTTCTCTATCATAAATTAGAAATAAACTAGTAATCCTTCCTAGGGCATCTAATAACTTTCTCAAAACAACTCCAAATAAAATCAAAAAAATATTCACTCAACCCTATATGAGTCTAGTTTTTGAATATATAAGCCATTAATTTTTCCAATTCATAAATCATTCTACAAGCACAAATCATTGCCTATAACTTCAACAAAGATCCTTAAAAAGTAATCTTCATTAAAATGAACATAACTGACACATATTTAAATGAAAATGACTCAAACCAATTGGAAATAAAATTTGGTTCATATATCCTTCAAATCAATATAACTAGAGTTTCTATTTCATCCAAACATGTATGTATCAAACATTTAAATCCAATTGTAGTTGGGTATCCTCAAATCTAAAAATAACCACTTTTACCAAAACTATCATAACTTCTTCAAAACTTAACAAAATTGCTCCAAACAAAAAAGAGAAAGAATATTGTTCATCCTACTCTTCAAATGTGTAGAAAATACAAGAGTTCCAAGCTGTACATTGCTGTACAAGGCCTAGAACAAACATAAAAATAGATAAAACCAATCAAAGTTGACAAATTCTTAAGAAACCAAATGTTTCGAAATGATCTCTTCTTCTTCTCCTTCATTCCTTTTTTTTTGGAATGACCAATACAATGTTTTAAAGTGGTTTTCATGGTTTACAACTTCCCAACCACATTTTAAACCAACCCAATACATTCTTTTAACCCTTGTACATTTTTCAATGCTTCTTTAAGCACTCCCATTACAATGCAAATCTATTTTTTTCTAGTTTTTAATACATCACAATGAAAAGTTAAGCATTTTAACCATTTCTTCAACATGGTTATAGGAAATTCTAAATGACTTAAATATTACAATATTATGATATTCATCATAATAAATGAAGGGTCAAGATGCTCCTGCATCACTCAATCCTTCATTACATAATGCTCCATGTTCACACATATACTCTTCTCTTCTTCCTCTCTTTTGTGTTACTTGATTTCACTCTCTCTGACCACACAATCTAGATGAAGTTCATCACTATTTAAAGTATTTCATAAAGAGTTTTCTAGATGATTCCATATTTTGCCTCTTCATCTTGATTGTTGAACACACAACATAGGAACCTATAATCCATGTCATGTAAATGCTCTAAAAAAACCTCTTCAAGAATTAAATATACCTTACAATTTGGCTTGATATTCATTTTGCTTCAAACTTTGTTCCATTCTTGACTATTATGTAAACTCTATATTTCTTGATCTTTACTATTTCCTAGTGCTCAACATTATTGTTGTGTGACTTGTATTATGCTTGGCAAACACTATATAACTTGGTACTCGTATACTTGGAACTTTCTTAATCACTCATGAGCTTGGCTCGAATAGAAAATACTCTATGACCAAAAATTGCTCAGCTCGTATAGATCTTGGTAGATACTCACTTATGTACATGACTTGGCCTATATAGACTAGCTCAGTTGGAGTAATGGTCATCTAACTCTACCTTGTAAATGACTAAGTGGTTGATACTAATAGATAAAAATAGATAGAGATACCTCCAATATCACGTTACTAATACTCATGCTAAGTCTTTGACAGAATGCTAGTAGGAGTTAGGATATCCTCCTCCTTCCACAACTCTTGAACCTTCTTTCTCAATTTCCACCACTCTTTCTACTACACCTACATATGCTCCATCTCTTATGACTAAATCTACAAAGGTGTCCACTCCTTTAAGTGTTGGCCTTCCTAGTCTCTTACTTCCTATGAGTGTTGCTTGTACTTCCATTCCTTCTTTGTTACCTTCATATAATGTGGTTACTTTTACTTATCTCTTCTGCTTGAGCTCTATTCTTCTCCATCAAGTTTTCTATTGCTGCGTCAAAATATTTGGAATCTCCATTTGAAAATAGATTTGAGGTTTCAATCTCCTTGTACTATGTTTCATTCTCAACTATGTCAATCTCTCTTCTTCTTTTTAAGGATTTCTTCAATTCTCCTCTAGCTTCTTCCAAAGCATGTAAAAAAAGTTGTATTTAAATTGCCTGATTCTCTATGATCTTCTCAAGTTTTTAGACTTCCATTTCTAGATCTTTTCTCCAAGCTATAAGGCTCCTTCTTGTGAGAGCTAGGCTATGATACCAATTGTTGGAATTTACAAGTGGGAAGATACACTTCTCAGAGGGGGGTGAATTAGAAGTATCAAAATTTAACTTCTAAAACCTTTTAGCTGAAAACATTCACATGCATCCAATCCATCTAATAAACATGAAAGTAAAGACATGCATGAAAATAGACAACACACAAATTTGGTAACCCAAAAACCCTCCAAAATGAGGAGGTAAAACTAGGGTGGGGATGACACCCACAAAATATCACTGCAACAATGTGTAATTATTCAAGGTTACAATGTTTGACCTTCCAATGGTCTACCTTGTAAAAGGCCTTTCATATTAAATACTTTTACACTCTATCAAAAGTGACTTGGTTAAAGGATTTCACTACCCTATTAAAAGTAGGCCTAGTTAAAGGACTTTTTTACATTCACTTGGAATGCCACCCTATTAAATGATTTACAAATGGCTGCTAGGCCAACCTAAGTCCATAGGATTTCTATATCTAATATAATTGCTAGAGTATTAGAAAATCTTTGACTTGATGGCTTTGCAATCTTCAATTGTTGATTCTAGATCCTTGTTCCACTCTATCACTCTGATCATTGCTTGATCTGATATGTCACTCTACAATTTTTGATACTTTGTTCTTTCAACAACTAGATTCTACAATGCTACTCTGTTCTTCACTAAGTCTCTAACCCTTCTAAATTTTTCTATAGTTCACCCATACACTTCTCTCATCCTCACATTCAACGAGGTTTTTTCCTCTTTTTAAATATTTTGAAGTCTTAGGATTAGGTATGAATATATAGTCAATATTAAATCTTCATTTCCTACTTATTCCTTACACTTTTCTTATTGGTTGCATGCCTTCTCCATTTTTCTTATTGGCTGCATGTTGATTGCATAGGTAATGTAAAAGATTCAATCTTATCTTCAAGATCCTTTGAGATTCAACCTATGTCAGCTCCAAAAATGGTTTACATCTAAGTTTGTGAAGACACAAACTCATATGTTGATTCTGTATTACTCAACACATACTAGTTGTTGATGCTCGGCACATATAGGAAAATCTAGCTCACTCGACTCCTATAGCAATACTATTTCACTCGGCACCTATAGTGACTTGGCACTTGAACTTCACTCAACACCTGAAGTTCACTCAACACTTGAAGATTTCTCGACATCTAAAGTATTCTATGGGTCGACATTCATTGTGGCTTGGCATCTATATTATACTCAGCATCATCTTGAGAATTGGTTAAGTGTGTTGACACTCAAATGTCAAAACCATTCTGAGACTAACATATCTCAACCTCCTTATTCTATTAATTCCCTTTAGACCTTTTCAATTTTTTTATTCAATAATTTTAGAATAATATTGGTCCAAGTATTTCCTTAACTAGTTTAATGTATTGTAAGAAAATTATTAAAGAGAAATTTACTAATTTTATTGGTAGATTTAAACATTTATATACTCATATTTCTTATCATGCACATGATCATGATATTCAATACATCTTTATTCCTAGTTTATAGACATAAATTAGAGATAAGATTCTCCTTACTAAGTATTCCTCATTTTCACATTTATGTGAAATACTTCACCACTACCAGTTAGAAGTGAGTCAACTTGATATCTCTAGTCTAATGGCTCTTATTTCTAGTGATAAGAGTGATGCCACAAGAAATTCAAACAAGTTCTCAAAACCTAACAATTTCATCAAAACCAAGTCAACAAATAGATTTTTTGATTAACTGTCTACTACATCTAAAGGTATGACTACTTTCTACTCTATATATCATCCTAATCGTAAGTACATTCAATAATATGAACCTTTATCTGAGGTGATGACTAAATTTGTTCATGTTAGACATCTTAACCTTCCTCCTATTGATACTAGTAAATTGTTGCCTAAGTTTTTTGATTCAAATGTTTTATATCAATACCAAAATCAACTTGTTCATGATACTAACAGGTGTTATAATTTGATGAATTTTATTCAGGACCTTATTGACTATAAGGTTGTAGCTATTGATTCTCAAGATAATAATACAAATAAATTTACTATTCCAACTAATTAGAATCTATAGATTTACACTAATCATTTTAGGTACACACTGATCAAATGTCATTAATCGACCTTCTTTTTCTAACTGCCATATTAATTATGATGAGAAGATAGAGGAAGTGAATCATGTGGTTAATCATGTTGGGTTGAAACCTCAACTTCTAATTTTTCTCCACCTGAACCTAAAAATAAACCTCTTATTAACTTTAGTGAATCAGATATATTTAGGGCACCTAATGGTCCTCTTTAAACCATAAAGCTAGATTTGCACATATCCCTTCTTTTGGTACTTTGGTTGATCCTTCTTCTATTGTAAATGTTATCATTAAAGAACACCTTTTTTAATCAAGCACTACATAGAGATAACTATGATACAAATCATGTATGGATTCAAACTTGTAATGGTTTTCTTTATTGTCCTCAAGCTTCCATCACTTTATCTGTTTCTCTCTTAGGGAAAGTTGTGTGTACTATCTTTGTTGTAATTCCTACTTCAGATCAATTTCAAATTTATCTTCATATTCCATGGCTTTCTTCCATGCAAGTTTTAGCTTCTCCTATTCATAAATATCTTAAAATTCCCCATGATGGAGATATTCTCACTATCAATCATTCCCTTTACAAGTCATCGTGTCTTAGAGATTGCACTGAGATTGATATTTATTGGCCATCTCGTCTTGAAAAACCACCTATTCATCCTAATCATCTCTATAGAAACTATCAAAAGCATAAATTAGCCAAGATCATGGAACATAGTCTTCTTAAGGGTTATTCCCCTATGCCTATCTTGCCTACTATATATGTTCCTTCTATTTTTGAACCCTTTTTTTTCCTTTTGCATCAATTCTTTCAGCTACTATATATGAACCTATTTTTGTTCCCTCTTTGAAACTTCTAGTAGTTAATCCTACTGCTTCTATTTTATCTTGTAAAACAATTTGAAACCAACATGCTTGTCAATGCCACAAGAACCATCCAGCTAAAGCTAAGGATAAAGCTCATTCTCTTACTTCTCAACCTACATCTTCATCTCAACATTTGCCTTCCTTTGATCAAACCATGCATGAGTCTTTGGAGGAAGTTAAACAAGGTAATGCTATGCATATGGATGAACATGATAATTTTATCTATATTTTAGATTCTATTAATCTTGATATGGAAGATACTTTAGATGATGAACATATTATTAGTTATGAAGAATTAATTGTTATGGATAATGATTTTCCTAACATTCTTTCTGTGTAGCTTATAATCATTTCTAGTAATGAGCATAGTGACTCTCAAAGTATTTTCTTAGAATTGGTTGTAATTTCTACTATGATGGATTTTTTTCCTCTCACTAGGTGTCATCCTTCCCCTATAATTTTAGACTGAGATTGGGGGGTACATAGAATGCTTGATGAAAGATCCATTTACCATGACAGTATTTATATTCTTATATTGTGTTTTTAGATGTGTTTTTTTTTTTTCTATATGTTATGATTTGATTACTTTAGACAATCCTTGTTTATTTGTTGAGAACAAGAGGATAAAGTGATCACCCTGATCATTGCATTCTTCTATTTTATATATCTTCTTCTATATATTGTTATATGTTATGTTGCACTTGTGCTATTTTTCATACCAATGATCTTTGTATACACTTCTTGGTTTATTATGATATGGTAGCACCGATTCTTTTTGGTCTCCATGTTATTGGCCCAAAAAGATTCTTCTTCGTAACTCTTTCATGTCTTTTCCTCCATTGTGTTCTAGTTTTACTTCCTTTTGGAAATGATGATATTTTCATACTTGATATAATATTACATATTATAATATTATCATATGATCTTACTAACCCTAAAGTTAGTACACCCCTTTGTGTTTTCTCTTTTTGTATGTGCTCATTTCCTTTGATATGTTTCTCTTATTGGGGGCATTTCATAGTGGAAATGTTCTTTAGTGGATGTGTGTATACTTATGTTAAAGTTATTGCTCGTGTTAAGGTGCTTGTAATCTCTTTAACATGGGGGAATACACTCCTCTCATCCTTTGACCATGAAGAACAAATATAGAATCTACATATACATATAACATAGATTACTTCATCCCTAAGTGCTTGGTATGATTTCTAAGCTATTTCCAAATATATGCATTGTTATTTCATGTTTATCTCTCTTTCTCTTTCCTCTAGTTTTAAGGAACTATTGACAATTCTTGGGGGCTTGGTATCATATGGATCTCTCTTTATACTATTGATAGTTTTAGAGGCCTAATCATTATTTCAAACCCTTCTTTTGACTACTGAAATTCTAGGAAGCCCAGTCTTGTTTTGGTCCCTTAAGGACACACACATCCTTGTGCCTGAGTCACTTTTGATTCTTCTTTTTGGCTTATGGAGTCTCTTGAAGTTGGATCCTTTGATGGACTAACTAGCTTGCCATAGACAATTTATAGACCATTTGGTTCATCTTCAATGGGTTGACTAGCATGCCACATAGACTTGCTAGACTGTTCAATGTCATTCCCTTTTGCAGAGACCTTCCCCCTTTTTTCTTTTCTTTCCCATTTCTTGTGTAGTTCAAAATAAGGCACAAAAACATTTTTGGGTGAGTAACTACACCCCTTATTATTTCTCACCTCTCTTATTATGATTTTGGTTGTGGTAAAGACTTAAGTCTCTTGGGGGCTTGATGATTTCTTTGCTTCCCAGATTGTCATAAGATTGATTATTTTCTCTTGATCTACTTTACTATGAATTTGAGGACACTCATACTCCCACCAAAGTTGGGGATAAATATGCTATCCTAAAATGGATTCACTTTATATTTAATACTTTTAAAAACCCTTTCCATAATGTCTTTTTTGGACCATGGATAGAGATGTTCTTGATGCCCTCTTTTCCCTACCTTCTTCCACTTTCTCCTCTATTTCTTCTATTAACTGCCTGATCTTTATGTGGCTCCCTAACCTCAAATTTGGGACAAGGTCAACTTAAGTTGACCTATTTTTGACTAGGTCAACCTATCCCCTAGTTATTTAAGGACTCAGGTCCTAAAAGGCCTCAGGGGTTTAATTAGTTTTATTTCTATGTTTGATCAATTTGTATTTTTTTCCTGCCCAAAAACTCATATATAAGGAGACTTGGAGGCTTCATTTTCATATATCATCTCATTCATACTATATCATATTCATAATTTCATCCTTTAATATCAATTATTCATATCCTTTTGAATACAAGCAAGTTATTCAATGAGTTCAAGCATTTAAGCAAGGGAGAATTCTATCTAGCATTGAAGGATCCTTTGTGGGCATTTCCTTTTCAAGATCTAGCTTATTTTTGGCCATCAAGGGAGGAGATATACATTGATTTATTTATTGTCTTCTACATCAATACACATTAGCATCCATGGTACCATGATGGGATTATGGTAGATCCGTTGCAAATTGTGGAGATACCCTACTTTCCTATACCTAATTCAAGATCTACAACACATTAAAAAAAATCCTTATTGACAAGGGTTTTTATTGAGGTAAATCCTAGAATTTATAATTTTTTTAGTGATTTACATTTGCATTTATCATTTACCATTATTTTCTTAACCTATGGCTTTTCTAAGGAAAGCCCTCATCCAACACAACAACAAAAACCCTTCATTTTCTTTGTGTAGGAGTAGGATAGCATAATTTCACATGAAGATCTAGAAATAACTCCTTGGAATATTTTTGGAAATTTTGGTTTGATTTTTTCATAGTCTCCTTGGACTACATCAACTTTTAGGAAAATATCCTTCTTAAGTTGACCTAGTCCTTTTTGCTTCCTTGATGAACGATTTATGGGTTTTGTTCATTTCATCACTTCATTCAGGAATTTGTAGTAAAATATTAAGAAATAGACTCAAATCTATTACTTATGGAGCTAAAATACATCTTCCTCTACATGTTTCAAGGTGAGCCTTTCATATTTCATTTCCTTTGATATCTTTACCCTAGATCTATATCATAATTGGATTGATTGCAGTATATACATATCATCTAGATTTACATTATTTAAGTAATTGGTTCAATTTTGGATATACATTATCCTATAAGATTAAAAGAGTGTATTTATTTATATTGCACTCTCCTTTATAATTCAAATTCAATATTGGCACCCTTTTTCCTTTGAGTTCTAGCTAATCTAGTTTGGATTATAAGTGGAATCATATTTGACAATTCCCCTCTTTCCCTCACATACATATTTGAAGGGCTTAGTGATCCAAAAAGAAAAGATCTAACCCTATTAAAGTATCTCCCTTTTCCCCCTAAACACTAGCTCCAAAAGCTTTACAATTATCCATTCTTTTCCTTTATCAAAATTTCCTTTAGGATGCTTGCTAAGAATACATCCTTGACAAACTCCATTAGAAAATTGAATAGACGAAAACCGTGTGACCATTTTTGTTGACTAGGTTATTGTAAGTAGTAGTGGTTCAAGTGGAAAAACCATTTATACCACAAATGGATCACTTTATCTAAGTGATTGAGTAATGCAAGTGAAGGTTAATAAGGAATAAAGTGAGAAAACTGATATGATATGGATTGATGTTTTATCTTTCCCACTGTAATTGTAGACCCATTTCCCATCTCACTAATAACTATTGTATCTAGAGTAAACTCAACCCACTTGCTAAAGCGTATGTGAGTGACATGATAATAGATAGGAGATTAGTTGAAAAATATGGAACACAAAAAATGTCATGAAATCTCTCTTCTCTCACACCAATGCACCCTCCTATGCACTTTAGGAGGAGTGTCATCACCAAAAAGAATGGAAAGAAAGAACATGATTCCAATGAGGAAAAACTAGGCATGTGGTATGAAGAATCTAAATCAATAGTCCATGGATTTGGTTATGAGGCAATAAAAATTAGGGCCTTACCCTTTACTTTTCCTTTACTTTCTCTATTGGAAGATTCTTGGGATGAATTTGACTTGGCTGAATCAGACACTTTGATATCATTCCTTTCAAGAAGATGGGACTAGTGATCAATTTTCTTATTCCAACATTCATGTTCACCATGACTGAGTTTCTTATAGTAGGAACATGTTTTTTCCTCCTTCTTGGGCTTATTATCTTTTGAAAAAGATGCACCATTTGTTGTGCTTAGAGTAGAAAATTTATTTTCTTGATTCTTTTCTACTTGGTACTTTTGCTTCTTTTCTTGCTTAGGAGGACCACTTTGTTCTCCTATGCCATAATTTAAAATCAAAGCATCAGACTTAGATGGCTTAATTCTGCCCATATGGATCAACTTGTCCTGCTCCTCTATGAGTTAATTTTCAAACTCATTAGAGAACGCATTGTAAAGTTGCTTCCTAAGGCACTTTTGGTAGCACAAAAAGTTGAGACAAATACAAAATATGTAGGGCCAAGTTTAGAAATAATAGTAAAGACTAATGTAAATATTTCTTCTCAGTTCCACATTCTTTTAATTGCAATCTTAAAGATTTCAACTTATGGAAGAAGTCTTGAATAATGTCAAAGTTAAATGGATTTAATCATATCAATTCATTCTCTAGTTGATTCCCTCTCAATTCATCTTATTTTCCAAATAATTCTTCTAATGTTGTCAATAAATTACTAGGAGTTTTAGTGGATTCCACATAAAATAAAAGATCTAGAGATATATCCATGAACAAGGTACCATATGCTTCATCACATTTGTTGTGTCATTTAGAATCTTCTTGAAACAATGTTGGTTCAATTTTTAAACCCATTGTTACTCTATATAACCCTAACTTCTTAAGATATATTGTCATTTTAGACTTCCACTCATAGTAGTCATAGGGTGTGAGTATTGGCATTCTCAATTAATCCACTTTAGTGCATAAATAAAGATTTTTGTGAAGAATGAAAGAGAAGCAAAGTTCACACAAGATATTACACAAGAGTATGCACAAGACTAAACACCCCCCCCCCCAACGCCCCCCCCCCCCCCCCCCCCTTTCACTAGATCAAAAAAATCACCCCCAATGAAGGTGTAATGAATTTTGTACTTTATAATTCAGTGCATGTACAATTTCCACATTTGCAAAACATGGATCAAAATAGATTAGATTGGTGCAATTAAAACTTTTAATATAAAGCAAGTGAAGACTTATACAATCAAGACAAAGGATCTTAGGAAACCAAATTGTTACAAATGTCAATTTTTGCCAAAGGATGTAAGTAAAATTTCTATCCAAATAAGATTAGTTTTTGATAGAATTTTTGGATTCTCCGTAAAAAATCATTTACTTTCATAATAAAAAATGGAACTAAAAAATGTGTTTGTGTGAGCCCATATGATGCACTAAAATTTGCAAAATGTAGGATTACATAGGTACAATCATGAAAACCTATAATTTTGTATTAATATCTCCATCATCTTAAATTAAATGCACTCTAATTTAATGATGGTTTATCACCCATTTAATGTGAGGTCATCATTCATTTACATATTTCTTCCTTCCTTCCCTTTCCTCTTCTTTCTCCTAGGTAGAATTGAAGTAGAACCTTATGGATCCTCTTTAAAGATCCTATTTTAATGGCATCAAACTCAAGGTAGGATCCATCATACTAGTCCTCCTTTCCATTCATCTTTCCAATTGGAATCTTCTTTTTGCACTGTAACAACTATATCTTGGACTTTGTACCTAATTCTAGAGATCTAAGACCTGGTACCTAATTCTAGAGATCTAAGACCTGGTTTGGGATCCTAACATGATCATGGAGGTTCTAATATTTGGTTATTAGGGGCAAAGTGCAATCTTGATTGGGACCTATTTTTGGTCTCCTCTTTGGGTATCATGTTTGGATGCTCTCGAGGTGTTGATTTCTATGAAGGTCACCCTACAAGAGTTAGTTAATTATGATCTCTATATAAACCCTTCCATTTTATTCATTTCTCATTCATAAAATTCATATCTCATCATCAAGTGTTTAATTATTTACATGTTGAAGCTCTCAAGTTCTAAAGATTTATTCAATCTTTCAAGACATTTAAGCTATGTATCAATCGAAGATCAAGGATTCATGCATTCAATATATTGAAGGATTTAATACAAAATCTACCATTTCAACATCCAAGATCTCTCTTCATACATTCAAGATCTACATTCATCTGCATACATAAGGCAGATTTCAAATGCATACATTTATGAAGTTTTTGATGTCACTTTGATTTCCTTTCTACGGTTTTGAATTTGAGTCAAAGCTACTACATTTACATACTTCATTATATTCCAAATTCAAGTGTATATTCATAGATTTACATTTCTTTTATATTAGATCTATCACTACTACTTGCTAGCATTATATTTATATTTCAATTCAAGGTTGATTCCTAAAATAGGGTTTGACTAAGGCAACCCCCCCCCCCAACAACAAACAAACAAGTCTTTCATTTTGTAGGTTTTGGATCTTGAATCAATGAAAAAGTTGCAGATTTGGATATCCTTTTCAAATTTCTTTATAAATACAAAATAAAAATCATCGTTGCAAATTCTCAATAAAAAGCCATAAGTATTCCTATGGGGGAGTGTTCTAGCAATTTTAGAGACATGATTCAGAGGTTGTGTGTTGCATTGATGGTAGAGTTTATCATTAATGTCAACATACTAGTTATTCTGTGAAGACTGGCAGAGGAGGAGGTAGAGTTTCACTTCACAAGGTTGAAGAATTGAATATCATCTTATGTGCACATGCGATTATGTTCCAGAGAATATCTAGATGCTACAGTTAAGAGTGTGTGCAAAAATATGAAGACTAGATAGAGATATAATGGATTTGGTGAAGGCATCTTTTAGATAACATTTCTGGAAAGATGATAAAAAATTTTGATTGTAACTCCTAATAGAGATGGAATCTAATTGAGTGAAATTAGATAAAATTTGAAGAAACGTTGAGGATTTTTTGGTTAATCATGAACATATAGATTATCAATGAGTTGAAAGGTATGAAGATTGTGATCTGATAGCTTACTTGTAATTATGAAAAAATGTAATATTGTAATGTAATATCTTAAGTTGGTCCTATATTATTATTGTAAATCGAGAAAGTGTCAATGTTGACTTGATAACTTGTTTTAGGAATTGGTATAAAATAAAGTTTATTTACTTTTGGATTAGTATCCAGTGCGGATTATATAATATTATGTACTATGTGGGCTTACATGTGAATATCTTTTGGATCAGAGAAGTAATTGGTGTAGTTGAGGAATAGTGGGCTTACAAAGAACAATATTTGGAAAAGAAGTTTTTGTTACATGATTGTTGATGTGCACTTGTATTATTTAGTGATGATAGCAATGAAGCTATTTGGACACTAGGTTCTTATGTCTTCATTTCAACTCAGGTTGGCACAACTCCTAATAAGGTTGGCACACCTCCTAACAGCGTTGGCACACCTCCTAACAAGGTTGGAATCTCCTAACAAGGATTCAAATTCTCCTAGCATGGAGTCATATGTACTAGATGTATTTAATTAACTCCTAGTAAGGTCCATCCTTTCACAAGGAATGTTTATATTAGTATATCATTTTTTGGGTGCCATCCCCACTATGGTTTTCCCTCTAATCAAAGGTTTCCCTAGTTAACAAATGTAGTGTTACTATGTATGGTTATCTTTCTATGGTTGTTACATCTATTGTTTACATATTTCAAAATTACAAAGGATATTGAGAGTTGTTTTAATTGCATGAACAATTCACCCCCTGCCTCTTTCCCCCATTTATCTTGGTGAAATTTAATCTCTAACAATTGGTATCAAAGCATCAGGTCCTTTAAGGAAAAGCTTAATAGCATAAGGAGATCTATGGCATAGTTCAGGAAAGAAATTATGATGTTTGATGGAGTTAACTATGATAGCTGAAAACAAAAGATGAAGATACATTTTCTATGCATGGGTTTGGGTTATTGATTGATTACTAAAAGAAAAAAGGATGTGATTGGAGGAGATAAGATTGAAGGTTGTGATGAAACTAAAAAAGAGATATTCATGTTCAATATGCTTTCTAAAGAAGTACTATAATCAGTTCTTCTTGAAACTATATTTTCTCAGCTAAAATATTTAAGACTTGCCCATGAAGTTTGGAAAGCTTTGCAAAGAAAATTTGAAGGTGACAAACATGCTTAGAAGGTGATGCAGTTCAAGGCAAGAGAATCCCCAAAGGAGATGGCCAAGCCCCCAACAATTAAACACACAGTAGAAACATAACACCAGATACACAATCTAATACCAAATCACAACTCTTTATTCATAAAATAATGGTTACATGCAATGTGCCCAACTATAAGGCCTTCTAACTTACGGCCAAATAAAATAGAAATTAAAATATATTTGAACAAGATCTCTTAAGATCCAATTCAATTCCTAAGTCTAGCTAGTCTAGAACCACACTCTGGTAGAAACTTCTAAGATCTCAATTTGTGCTCACAAGCCACCAAGCAACCTCCTTGTTTCTAAACAGCATCCACTAGCTCTTCTCAAAGTTTACTCCTCTACCAAACCCCCTTCTCCAAACTAGATGAATATGACTTAAGACTCCACAAGACCCCCTACTTATACCCAACTAAGCCACAAGTTGGCCTAGAAGCTACAAATTAAATAAACCCCTTGCATTATATTCATATTTAAGCCACAAGTTGGCTCACAACAAAAATTAAATACAACACGTTAACCCTCATTTTTTCCATAGTTTACTCATGATACAACCATGTGAAATAACTAAATACTTAGGACAAGCCCCAAGTTTACAATGCATAACTAACTCATATGACCACATAAGAATACACACACTAAGACATAGGTCCACATGTCATCCCACTATCCAAATCCAAGAGTGCACACACCAACTCCCTTAGATCGAAGATCACAAATGCAATCTCCAATGCTCTACCAATAAATTAGGAACCAGTGACCAACAGTCACCAAAATAGCTCTAACTCCAAGATGATGAATCCAATCATCACATGCACTTAAGGAAAGGTTCCCCAGTATGCCTTGAACATATCCCCAACTGCATGAATCATAACTCCACAAAATCAAGCATGAAGCCCTGCCTACAAGATTGTTGACTTCCCTAGGATTCTCCTACATTAGACACCCTAGGTACGAAGAAAAGACATTCTTATTAGATAAAAGAACATCTTTTAGGGTTCAACACATAAACCTTGAACTAGTTCTTCACATACAAGTCCTCTACTACATCAACTTTTACTCTCTTTCCTTTGTTCTTCATTTGCAACTTCTTTTCTAAAATTGTCATCTTTACATTAGTATTCAATGTACAATAGGTTTTATTTCCACACTAATCTCTAACCCTCTCAAAATTCTTCAACTCAACTTAGCTACCAATACTTAGGTTCCTATTGAGCTCTCCATTCTACAAAAGAATCATGAAATGCTTCATGCCACCCTTCTCAACCATAAACACATTCTTGACACAATCATGCACAACCCCACAATTATATTGCCAAGGTCCACCAAGTAATATATGACAACTACTCATGTCCACAATATCACACAACACTTTATCCTTATACTACCCAATATGGAAATCAACAAGACAATGCTCCCTCACTTCTAAAGCATTTTCATCTTGTAACCAACTAATCCTGTAAGGAAAGGATGTATTAACCTCTTCAAACCAAGTTTCTGAACCATCCACAATCACGTTACAAATTTTACCACTACACTTTAATGAGTCCTAAAAAAATTCCTCCTTTGACAAGGTTCCAATGTCATCTTTCCAAGAAACACTCTATTAATCATTAAACTAGCTCCATCGATCTCAGGTTCATTTACTAAAACTTCATCTTCTTGCACCATAGTAGTTCTTCTATCACTAGCCTTAGGAAATGTATAAGCTTTGTGTCCTTCTTCATGATATCTATAGAAAGTACCCTTAAATTCACCTCTACCTATCCTTCTCTTCTAATCAACAGGTTTTGGTTCATCTTCTGCAATATGTTTGTTCTTCACCAAGTGATTTTACTTCTCCTTTCCTCAAGGATTACCTTGATGTCTCCTCTTTAGTTTCTCTTCTTCCCTCAAAGCATATTGATAAGCATACTCAAACAAAGTAATATTCAACATACCAATCTCATCTTGAATATTTGTAAGAATTTTTCTTAGGGTAAAATTCACCAACGAACTAAGAACTCAAACACAAGCACAACCATAGACCAAAAAGAGAGAGTATGATTAGAATTATGATATATTCATTCAATATGCCTTTAGAGTACACGAGGAGTGTCTATATATAAAGGCCTCTAAAATACATCTAGAATGACTCGAAATCAGCTACATGATAAGTCATACAACCAAGTACATTTCCACCAAATATGGGTTATCATCCTTAAGCATGGAAGTAAGTGTGATGATGAGAGGATAAGCCTACAAGGGTGTAACATGCCAATCAATGTTGTAGACAACATGTGCTAAAAAGGGAGTATGAATAACTATGTTGTCTACATGAAAACTCAGTGAATGATGCAAACTCTAGTGTTGTAGACACCATGTGCTCAATTAAAGTTGTGTACTTCTATATTGTCAAAATGACAACTCAAAAAGGTGCACAAACTCCTAAGTGTCACACAAAATAAAATAATAAAATAATGCAATATAATAAAATAATGCATTAACATAAGTAAACTTAAGTGTAAATAGTAAATACGTATTTACACCAACACCCCCCCTTAAGTGCAACTTAGGGCAATTCCCTTAAGCTTATGAAAACTAGGATGAAATGCATGATGTGTCCCAGCTACTAGGCCATGTTAGGTACCCATGTATATAATGAAATGCAATCTCTCATAAACTGGAGAAAGAGGGAAAACCTTATGGGAAAAACCCTCCCCCAAAAAGAGAGATAAATAGAGATGCATGGATGGATGGAGTGATTAAGACCCCCCCATTACAACATGCATCTAGTATATACAATAGAGAAAGAATGAGAAGAACTAAACCTCATAAGAGGAAAAAGTCCCCCCCATAAGAAAGAAGAGGAAGAGAGACAAGGTAGTCCCCCCCCCCACAAATGAAGAATGTATGTTAGTGAATGCTGCTCTAAGGAAGAAGTTGGTTCACGAGTGCAGAATGACATTCCTCCCCTTTGGAAGAAAAAATGGCAAATGTACAATCCTAAAGATGTATGCTTGTCCTTAAACCTGCTCAAGTATCCTTGTGTTGATAATGATGTTCACCCATTCTAACTATACTAAAAAGAATGAATGCGGATCTAGTAAGGATGTCTATTGAAATTATTCCAATGAACCATTTGTCTCCTCAACTAATAAAGAGACCTCCAACAACTGTTGTTCATAAGGGTCCACAATCATACCAATCTGTAAAGATTGATCATATAGAGAATGGACATGAGGGTCAGATTTAGCCCTCACTATAACTATAGAAGTATCACCTTCATCAAAGAGAAGATGCAAATCATCAAGGTTGTCTCCAAAGTCAGCGATGTGTGACTCTACAAATAAACCTGCAATGTCTATCAAGAAGTCATCAACTAAAGTTGGAGCTGGAAGACAACATGTACCCTACTACGATGGACCTTTCACTATGGAAATGTATGTATGTGGACTATACTAATGGCATGACCTATCCCTACAACTGTCGATAGAACCCCACATGTCTAAATCTATTGAAGCACTATCACTGGTGTCACTATCAATTTCCACTATGTATGAAGTGCAAAGAGGATTAGAGGATAAGTTGGGTGAACTTTCCTCAAAGTGAACATCCTTCTCCACAAAAATCTCATGAGTCTCTTGATTCATAAGTCTATAGGCCTTCACATTGTCTTCATATCTGATGAAAGTACAAGGCCTAGGTGATGGTTCCTTGCATCCCTTGGAAGATAGGTTTTCCCATGCTAGACAACTGAAGACTCGAAAGTGACTCACAACTAGTTTTTTGCCACACCATGCCTCAAAAGGAGTCTTCACATCTAAGGCATTATGAGGAGACCTATTAAGTATGTGAGTAGCACTGCTAATGGCTTCAACTTCAAGTGTAGGATCAAGAGACTTGGCTTTTATCATGCAACTTGCCATGGATTTGAGAGTCCTAATCCTCAGTGCTACAACATTTGTCTTGTGTGGATTGAATTCTGGTGGATTCTAAAGATCAATTCCCTCAAGCTTGCAAAATTCTTTAAGTCTTCGGTCCACATATCTATTCTCATTGTCCATGCATAATACCTTGATGCCTTTCCTTGATTTGTGTTCAACATGAGTCTTGAAGGCTTGAAGCTTATGAACCACTTCACTCTTATGATGAAGGAAGTAGAACCATGTGAATCTTGAAAATTCATCAACAAAAAGAAGGATGTAGCAGCCTTGGCTAGTTGAAGTCACTACAAAGGCACCTGCTAAAACCATGTGAACCAACTAGAGAACAACTGGTGCTCATGAAGACTTGCCTTTATCATACTTCTCCTAGAGATGCATATCCACTAAACATGATGAACACTCACCATTACAAAAGTTGATGTTAGGTAGACCTTTGACCATGTGTTTAAAGAAAATTTGTTGAAGATGGCAAAAGGAAAGATGACCAAATCACTCATACCATAATGTAGTTTGTGAAGTAGAGTGAGTCAACAAGGCTTGTAAAGGAGACTTAGGCACAAAGTGGGAGAAGGATAAGGCCTCTTTTCATGATTGACTCTCCCACTGCAACCAACGAATCATCTCTTAGACTATGCACCATCACTGAATCTAGAAGGAACTCAACTTTTTGACCATCTTTGAGGTGAGTGATTTGGTAAATTGAGAGGAGATTGGAGCTAAGATTTGGAACATAAAGAAAATCCTTGAATTCCCCTTTTTCCATTTCCACATTTCCTTTCCCTTCAACTTCCATTTCAGTATCATCTCCCACAAAGATGTGTGGTACCTTTGACTACTTCAATGAAGAAAAGTCTTCCTTTGAAGAACCCATATGATAGGAGGCACCAGAGTCAAGTATCCATTCTGAAGAAGAACTTGTATTTTCCATAAGTGTTTTCCCTATTCCCTTTGAAGAGGTTGGAGTTGAATCCTTGGAAGTACCTAGCACTTGAATCTTGTTCTTCCTAAGTAGATTTTCCAGCTCATCGATGTTACATCCCAATTTTTTCCCTAAAATTTTTTAAGCTAAATATAACTATTGAACCAAAAATAATATTTCATGTTCAAGTGAAATTAGTTCATAATAGTTGTTGTTTTATTATGGTAGTTATAGTTGTTGTTCTATTTATTCATGTTCATGTGAAATTGAAGCAGTTATCTTTAGCCATTGCATCGATTTAATTATCCTATGAAGTAGAATTCATTAAATTTAACCGTTGTGTTCATGTGAAATGAAGTCGGTTAAATTTAACCATTGTACATTTATGATGAATTAGTTAGTATTTATGATGAAATTTCCTAACGATTTTATCTAACAAATTATAAATCATGAATTGATGTTTTGGCGAGAATGTTGTTTTAAAGGATGCAGGATGAAGACTGGAGAAAGAGGGGAAGCATTACAAAATGAGGTCATTAGAATGGGATGGACATAAGATCTAGTCATTAGGAATGATCAGTTTGACCTAAAAATTGCCTTGGCAATTTTATTAAGACTCGACAACAAAATTTCTTAGTGGAATCCACATGAGCTAAAATTATATAAACAATAATTATAAACAAAATTCTTACCTTAATTTAAATTATCAAATAATAATATTATCTTACATTATCTTACTCTCTTAGTTAAAATCATAAATGTATAAAAACAAGATGGCATCATTACATTAAAATTCTAATCCAATAAGCCACCTTGTATGTACATATTTATAAACTTAATAAAGACAATAAAATAATATAAAATAATACTATTAATTTGACCCTTCATTTCCTCTTTCCTTCTTTTCCTTTTAATTCATCTTCTTCCATATTCATTCTTTTTAAAAATACAAACTAAGAAAGAACTCGTAGTGTGATCTTGTAATGGCAGGAAGCCGTAAGGACAAGATTAGTTTTATATATAGTGCTTGTTCTTGTCATGTTTCATCATTCAGAATTGACTACCTTTCTTCACATTTTTCCCTCTAAGAAATGCATATTCTTATATGCTAAGGAGTCATCTATCATTGTATATCCTTATTTTTATATTCTATCATCTTTTATATGCCTGTGGAAATCTAAGAAGGATGTGTAAAGCTTAGGAGTATTAACCACCGCAGAACATGTGTCATGTAAGAGACAAATTGCTATTTCCTTTATTTCTTTTCCTCTATTCTTATCAATGTTGAATCAAATTTGTCTTTTGAATTATGCCTTCCAATAATGAGTCAAGCTATATATCTTATGTCAATATTTCTTTGAGCAATCATTTTTCTCAAAGTTTATGTTTTTATTTTAACCATGTGAACAGTAACAGGTCAAGCCTTAGATAAATACAAACTTATACTCAGTCTGGCTACATGGTTAGATAAAGCTTGTCAAATGATTAAGAATAAAGTCTGTAGATACAACTTAAAATCCTCTTTTAATCTCTGATTAAGAGTTTTAATAACTGAGATAGTATCAAGAAATACCACTGGCCAATGCCAGAAAAGTGATTAAGGTGCCAACTTTACAAATGAGGATAAAATAACAAGCACTAGTGAGTCACCAGCTGATGGCCTAGATTGTGGTGTTAAGATGTTGATAAACCTATTAGAGGAAAAACAAGGATATAGTCATTAATTAAAATTTACTCAAATAAATTTAATGCATTTTTATCTCATGCAATTCCACTTTGATAATTAATTGTCAAGATGAGTGGTGGAGATCAGGTTATAAAACCCCGCCTCTAAAATCCCTGGCCGATGTGATAACAGGAAAACTTGCCACAACAAAAAGATCACGTTGTTGTCTTGATGCTTTAGTTATTCAATTGAATAGTTGTTGGGACCTCAACCCACATGAGTACTTTGATGACTAGATCAATGAACATCCCAAGCTTGACCTCAGGGTAGGGAGGGTCATTCTATTAAATTAGAACCTGTGGGGATAAGTAAAAAGGTATGTGGTTGGGAGGTTAAGCCTATGATAATGCTTCTCCTCTCACCAAAGTGAGAACTTGGACAATTAATTGGAAAAGTCTCTCAACTAAATCAGTATGTTTCTTTTTCTTTTAAGTTAGTATTCTTCTTTTTTTAGCTGAAAGATTTTTCTTTGGAAAAGATAGATGTTATCATAAAAATCTAGTTAGTTTTTGGTAGCATGTTAAATGCATATTTTCACTCCAAAATTTTAGGTCTAGAATTAAATTTTAGCATTTAGCTTAGATTCAAATTCAGTAATAGAATTAAATTTATTTTCAGTAATTCAGTTAGATTTAATTTCAAATTTTAGTTTAGATTTAATCTCAGCAATTATTCTAGATTTAATTTGATTGAATATGATATGAAATGAAAAACTTAGTAATGTGAAAAATGAATTACAAATTAGTTAGTTAAATGATGAAAGTAGTTGTAGAAAAGCTTGATGTTACATAATGATGAAAGTAGTTATAGAAAAACCTAATGTTACATATGGTATCAAAGCATTGGGTTCAACACTGAACCTAGGGCACATCACGTTCTTGAAATTTAATAAGATGAAAATAAATACAAGATGCTACTACATAGAATGCCCCAAAAGAAAACATGCCATCCTATTTTCCCATATCTCATTAAGAATATGACTAAGTATGACTATTCTTGTTGTTCTAAGCCTCAAGATGATGAGACAATGAACCAAGCCATACAATCAATTAAGAAGGAAAGGATTTGATGGACTCCTACCAAGAAGGTAGCATACAAGAATAAACTGATTCAGATTTGGAATGCTCAGCAAAGCAATCCCCTCCTTCATTTTCATAAATCATGGATGATACGAGACATGTACCAAATAGAGCCAGAAGTTGCAAAACAAAAATAAACATATTCTATGAATGTAAACAACCATAGTAGAGGAATTTTGTAAATAAGAGATTTCTTTTTCGAGCAATGTCAATTAAAAGTTTTTCTTTGTCAAGCAATGGATATATTAAAAAAAAAATGTAATAAAATATGTTTGCTTCATTGAGAAATGGAAATAAATTATGTAATTTTTCTTTGTTGAGCAAAGGATATGTTTTTGCAATTTTGCTTTATCGAGCAATGGATATAATTTTGTAAATTTGCTTTGTCGAGCAATGGATATGATTATTGAAATTAAAGATTAGCATAGTTGTGCAATGAAAATGAATATTTTTTTGAAGAATGAGTTTGAAAAACAATGGGAATAACACTATTTCTTTGCTTAGATGAGCAACAAAAACTAAACCATAAACGTAACTATGTAAACTAACAGGTGCAAGTCCTGAAATACAATATGAGTAACAACAAGAATGTGGAAAACCAAGAGATAGTTTGAGAGAACCATAAAATCTCTAATGAGCTATTACTTCAAATTTTGCAAGAAACACAACTAAAATTAGAAACTATGGATAGAAGAATGAGCGAGATGGCAGCCCAAATGGGGCAACATTGTGAGGAAATGCAAGAAACACCCAGAGCTAAGACTGAAGTCTCAAAACATAATAGAACCCCCTCCCCTAAGAAAACTGATAAACATAAGAAAAAAGAAATAGTGGCTGACTTATCAGTTGACATTAAGAAAATTAAGCCTCCTATGTTCTCTAGTACTACTTCTAGAGAGGAAGCCGAAGAATGGCTGACAGAGATGGAACAATACTTTGAGATTCAAAACTTTTTAGAGACCTCTAAGGTAGTCTGGGGTATATATCAATTCACTAGGGAAGTAGGAACTTGGTGGGGAAACACCAAGGTGGAACTGAACATTAGGTCTATTGACATTACTTGGGAAAATTTTGTTAACATATTTAAAACAAAGTGGCTACCTCAAACTTTCTATGACTAGAAACTCATGGAGTTTCAAAATTTGAAATAGGGGGAAATTATCAGTTCATAAGTATTGGGAAAAATTTACCAAGCTACTTAATTACGTACCACGTTATCAACAGGATACCAACCTAAAAGTAAGAAATTTTATTATGGGATTGAATAATAGAATAGGGGGAGCTGTAGATGTCCTTGCACCTTGAAACATGGAAGAAGCTTTGGAAAAGTTGTTCAACAAGAGTATAAGGTTAAAAATGATGTTTATATTTAGGACAATAAGAGAAATACCAACTAGAATTTAGAAGGTGCTGAATCTGGACCACCAAGGAAATAATTTAGGGACTTTAAGAACAAAAAACCTGAAAACAAAAGCAGTGGAACCAGAGATAATAAGGGTAACTTTCATGTAAACGAAAATGACAAGAATAATGAGAAAAGAGGACTACCTGGAGATTTTTTTAATTTGCAAAGGAAACCACTTTAGAAGATAGTACCCTAACCTCAATCAATAACAACGCCAATCCTTACCGCAACAACAACAAGTCTTTCAACAAAGAATTCATGTAACCTTGGATAACAGACAGGCAAAATAGCAAATAGGACCCATCAAAACATCAAGTAAGATTTATGGTAACCCCATAACTATTCTTATTGATACCGGAGCAATAGAATGTTTCATTTCACCTAGATTATTAAATAAATTTCCAAAAAGATCTAGTTTTATGGCAAAACTATGGATAGTTGAATATGTGAACCAGACAAGGGCTAGAGTAGAGCAATGCATGTTTGAAGCCCAGGTTGATTTTCCAAACTTTTCCATAGAATTGAATTTATACATAGCACCATTAGGATTGTATGAAATTATCATAGGAATAAATTGGCTCAATGAACACAAGGCTAAGGTAGATTGGCATGCCAAAATAGTAAATTGTGTGAATGAGCAAGGCAAGCCCACAAGTATATTAGGGGTCAGACATGAAATAAGAGCCCAACAGATTTCAACAATGCAGCTTAAGAGGTATGGAAGAAAAGGCTATGAAATATTTGTAGTAAAAGTTGAAGATTTAAGGGAAACCACATACGGGGATGATTATATTTATGAAGATGGGGAAATTAAGAAAAAACTAAAAGAATCATTTGAAGAAAAATATCCCTATCTAAAGAACTATCAAGATGTATTCCCTAAAGAACTTCCTGGATTACCTCCTTCCTAGATATTTGATTTTTCCATAGATTTAGTACTAGGAGCAGAACCTATATCCAGAGCCCCATATAGGATGACCACCACTAAACTTATGGAATTATAGATTCAATTGCAAGATATGTTTGATAAGAAAATGATTTGACCCAGTGTCTCACCATGGGGAGCCCTCGTATTATTCTTAAGAAAAAAAAGATGGAACTATGAGGCTATGTATACACTACCGAATGCTTAATAAGGTCACCATCAAAAATTGGTATCTATTACCAAGGATAGATGATCTCTTTGACCAAATGAAGGGTGTGACCATGTTCTCAAAAATTGATCTAAGATTAGGTAATCATCAGTTGTAAATTAAGGAAGAGGACATACACAAAATTGCCTTCAAGACTAGATATGGAGATTATGAGTTTACAGTGCAACCATTTGGATTAACTAATGCCCTTATAGCCTTCATGAACTTAATGAATAGTATATTTCATGATTTCCTGGACAATTTTGTACTAGTATTCATAGATGATATTCTTATTTATTCTAGAAATGAAGAAGAACATCAGAGGCATTTAGAAATAGTATTACAAAGACTTAGAGAACATAAATTATATGGAAATTTATCAAAGTGTGTCTTTTACCCGAAAGAAATTCAGTATCTAAGGCATATAATTTCAGCTCAAGGCATAGTAGTAGATCCATCTAAGATTAAAGAGATTAAAGAATGGCCCATACCTAGAAACGCATCCGAAGTTAGGAGTTTCATGGGGTTAGCTAGATTTTATAGGAAATTTGTCAAGAACTTCTCTAGAATAGCTTATCCAATCACATCACTTCAAAGAAAGGGAAAGAAATTTTTTTGGACAGAAAAATGTCAATCAACTTTTGAGTTTCTGAAGGAAAAATTGACTACTTCACCTATTTTAAGGGTACCAGATCCGCAGAAACCATTTGTGGTAATTATTGATGCTTCAGGTGAAGGATTAGGGGGTGTGCTAATGCAAGAGGGATAATTCATTGCTTATGAGTCTAGGAAATTGAAGAATTATGAAAAAAATTATGCACCACATGATCTGGAATTAGTATCCATAGTTCACGCTTTACAAATGTGAAGACATTATTTAATTGAAAAACCCTTTGAGATTTGATCTGATCATCAGAGTCTAAAATATATTTTCACTCAGCAAAATCTGAATGTGATCCAAAGGAGATGGTTAGTGTTCTTAGCAGATTATGAATTTGACATAAGCTACATTAAGGGAAAATAAAATAAGGTGGCTAATGCCTTAAGTTGAAGAAGACATATTTCAAAAATGAATAAGGTAAAATTTCAATTAAAGGATCAGATTATACAATAATTGGAGCATGATGATTTTTATGTAGAAATCAATTTGGCACTTATTAGAGATCCACAAGACCCCAAGTATTTAGATTTTAACTTAGAGGAAGATGGATTGCTGAGATATCA
The DNA here is from genome assembly GCA_028749045.1 of Cupressus sempervirens. NCBI lineage: Eukaryota > Viridiplantae > Streptophyta > Pinopsida > Cupressales > Cupressaceae > Cupressus > Cupressus sempervirens. The sequence goes on from CM053791.1 coordinate 830,578,105, forward strand.
CCACAGAATTTATGTACCCAATCATCCCAAGTTACAAAGATTAATTCTAGGGGAGTATCATTCAGCTCCATATTTAGGACATTCAGGAGTAATGAATAATTTATCTGACATAAAACCCTTATACTTTTGGAAGGAAATGAAAACAAAAATAATTGAGTATGTTGTAAGTTGTTTAGAATGTCAAAGGGTGAAAGCAGAACATCAATACCCAGTAGGACTTTTGCACCCAAATGAGATACCTAAATGGAAATGGAAAATAATATCCATGGATTTTGTATAGGGGTTGCCTATGACTCAAAATTGACATAACACTATTTTGTTCATGGTTGATAGATTGACTAAGGTAGCACATTTTATTCCAGGGAATTTATTCAATGGAGCACCCAAGATAGCCCATAAGTTCATTAAATAAATTTTTAGATTACATGGGGTACCAGAGAAAATTATTTCAAATCATTATACAAGAATAACTTCCAGATTTTGGCAGACACTATTTTCAGCCTTGGGCACTAAATTGAATATAAGTTCAGCTTATCATCCTAAAATAGATGGACAGATAAAGAGAGTGAATTAGCTATTAGAGGATCTTCTAAGGGTTTATTGCATGGATCAATAGTATCAATGGGAAATGCATTCGCCTATGGTTGAATTTGCATACAATAACTCATACTAGTCTTCAATTATAATGGTACCTTTTGAAGCCTTGTATGATCATAAGTGCAAAACCCCAGTAAGTTGGAATCGATTAGAAGACAGAGTCATAGTTGGGCTAGAAATGCTCCAAGAAATGGAAGAACAAATACTTCAGATCCACCAAAGATTGAAGGAAGCTAACCACAGGCAAAAAAGTTATGTTGATGCAAAAAGAACACCCAAAGAATTTACAATAGGGGACAAGGTGTTATTAAGAGTTAAGCATCAGAAGAGTACAATTAAGTTTGGCAAGAATGCTAAATTGGCTCCCAGATATGTAGGACCTTTCAATTTTTTAGAGGTTATTAACCTAGTGGCCTACAAGATTGCTTTACCTCCAGCCCTTGCCAAGATGCATAACATCTTCCACGTGTCCTATCTTAAGAAGTTTTTTTGTCATCATGAGCATATGATTGATTGGAAACTATTGCAAGTATGAGAGCTAGGGGTGTAGAGGTAATGCCAACTAGAATACTCAAGGTGCATAAGTTGCACCTACAAAATTGAGAGATAACTCAGTGTAAGGTCTAGTGGGACCAATATATAGAGGATAATGCTACATGGGAATACTATCATGATATCTTTCAAAAATATCCCTATTTATTTTCAAAAATTTGAAACTAAATATTTCATTTCTTTTATTTTATTATTAAAAATAATTTGATATTATTTCATCATGGACAATGAAAAACCTAAGGGGGTGGGTATGTTACATCCCAATTTTTTCCCTAAAATTTTTTAAGCTAAATATTACCGTTGAACCAAAAATAAATTTTCATGTTCAAGTGAAATTAGTTCATTATAGCCATTGTTTTATTATGGTAGTTATAGTCGTTGTTCTATTTATTCATGTTCATGTGAAATTGAAGTAGTTATCTTTAGTCATTGCATCGATTTAATTATCCTATGAAGTAGAATTAGTTAAATTTAGTCATTTTGTTCATTTGAAATGAAGTCAGTTAAATTTAACTATTGTATATTTAAGATGAATCAATTAGTGTTTATGATGAAATTTCCTAATGATTTTATCTAACAAATTATAAATCATGAATTGATGTTTTAGTGAGAATGTTGTTTTAAAGGATGCAGGATGAAGACTAGAGAAAGAGGGGAAGCATTACGAAATGAGATCATTAGAATGGGATGGACATAAGATCTAGTCATCAAGAATGATAGGTTTGACCTAAAAATCACCTTGACAAGTTTATTAAGACTCAACAACAAAATTTCTTAGTGGAATCCGCATGAGCTAAAATTATATAAATAATAATTATAAACAAAATTCTTACCTTAATTTAAATTATCAAATAATAATATTATCTTACGTTATCTTACTGTCTTAATTAAAATCATAAATATATAAACACAAGATGGCATCGTTACATTAAAATTCTAATCCAATAAGCCACCTTGTATGTACATATTTATAAACTTAATAAAGACAATAAAATAATATAAAATAATACTGTTAATTTGACCCTTCATTTCCTCTTTCCTTCTTTTTCTTTTAATTCATCTTCTTCCATATTCATTCTTTTTTAAAATACAAACTAAGAAAGAATTTGTAATGTGATCTTGTAACGACAGGAAGTCGTAAGGACAAGCTTAGTTTTATATATAGTGCTTGTGCTTGTTGTGTTTCATCATTCAGAACCAACTACCTTTCCTCACATTTTTTCCTCTAAGAAATGCATATTCTGATCTACTAAGGAGTCGTCTGTCACTGTGTATCCTTCTTTTTATATTCTATCATCTTTTATATGCCCGTGGAAGTTTGAGAATGAAGTGTAAAGCTCAAGAGTATAAACCACTATGGAACCTCTGTCATGTAAGAGACAGAATGTTATTTCCTTTATTTCTTTTCCTCTATTCTTATCAATGCTGAGTTGGATTTGTCTTTTGAATTATGCCTTCCAATAATGAGTCAAGTCTTATATCTTATGTCAATATTTCTTTGAGCAGTCATTTTTCTCAAAGTTTATGTTTTTATTTTAACCACATGAACAATAGTAGGTCAAGCCTTAGATAAATACAAATGTATACTTAGTCCAGCCGCATGATTAGATAAAGCTTGTCAAATGATTAAGAATAAAGTATGTATATACAACTTAAACTCCTCTTTTAATCTCTGGTTAAGAGTTTTAATAACTCAGATAGTATCAAGAAATACCAGTGGCCAATGCCAGAAAAGTGATTAAGGTGTTAGCTTTACAAATGAGGATAAAAGAACAAGCACCAGTGAGTCACCAGATGATGGCCTAGATTGTGGTGTTAAGACGTTGATAAACCTATTAGAGGGGGGGGGGGGGGGGGGTAAAGGATATAGTCAGTAATTAAAATTTACTCAAATAAATTTAATGTATTTTTAGCTCATGCAATTCCACTTTGATAATTAATTGTCAAGCTGAGTGGTGGAGATCGAGTTATAAAAATCCACCTCTGAAATCCCTGGCCGGGGTGATAATAGGCAAACTTGCCACAACAAAAAGATCATGTTGTTGTCCTAATGCTTCAGTTATTCAATCGAATAGCTATTGGGAGCTCAACCCTCCTAAGTACTCTGATGATTAGATCAATGAACATCCCAAGCCTAACCTCAGGGTGGGGAGGGCCATTCTATTAAATTAGAATCTGTGGGGATAAGTAAAAAGGTCCACTATTGGGAGGTTAAGCCTATGATAATGCTTCTCCTCTCACCAAATTGAGAGCTTGGACAATTGATTGGAAAAGTCTCTCAAGTAAATCAATATATTTATTTTTCTTTTAAGTTATTATTCTTCTATTTTCAGCTGAAAGATTTTTCTTTGGAAAAGATAGATGTCATCATAAAAATCTAGTTAGTTTTCGGTAGCATGTTAAATGTATCTTTTCATTCTAGCATTTTAGGTCTAGAATTAAATTTCAGCATTTAGTTTAGATTCAAATTTAGTAATAGAATTAAATTTATTTTCATTAATTCAATTAGATTTAATTTCAAATTTTAGTTTAGATTTAATCTTAGCAATTAGTCTAGATTTAATTTGATCGAATATGATATGAAATGAAAAACTCAGTAATGTGAAAAATGAATTACAAATCAGATAGTTATATGATGAAAGTAGTTGTAGAAAAACCTTATGTTACATAATGATGAAAGTAGTTGTAGAAAAACCTGGTGTTACAATCGATTCTTTTGGTCTTGCAATGATGCTCGTCATGATTTGGCTTTTTGAAATATGCACAAAAAAAATTGTCCTTATTTTCATTACTTCCCTTCTTGTTGGAAGAAGAATTGCCTTGCTATCAGGAGGACTGTTGTGTCTCAGATTGTGATTTTTGCTTCCACTGCTTCTTCTTCTTGTTGCTAGAACTTTTCCCTCCTTGACTTGATTGGTGCTCATCACTAGCCACCAAGGCTTTGGTCTTTGATGTCTTGAGATGTCCTAAATCTATCAAGTGAGATTGTTCAACAATCAACATCTCTGCAAATGTATCAAATTTAGGATTTTGGTAAATAGTTCCCATGGTTAACCTATGAGTATTAAAACTTGAAACAAATGAAGCATACTCTAAAGGTAGCCTCTTCAAGATGTGATGAATCAACTTGCCATCCTTCATGGAATTTCCACAATCTTTAAGTAATGCCCTATACTAATTGGCTTTGTTGATGTAATCTTGAATTGTGTCAATGTTCTTTGGATCTAGAAGAAGTAGATCATCCTCGATTTGAAATCCCTTTTCTTCATCCGCCTTACCATACAATGATTCAAGTTTATCCCAAGTTGGTTTGGATTCTATGAAACGAGCAATGTGGAAGAAGAGATCTCTATGTACACAACTCTTGATAATTCCTAAAGCTTGTTGGTTTGTTTTTTTCCATTCAATGAGTTCTTTAGCATTAGTAGGTTTGGTAATTGTACTATCAACATAAAGACTATATCATTTTTCCATTAATCTACTCCATGTAATATCTTTCCTTGTAGAGTAATTACGTAAAGTTAAAGGTGGACATTTAAATGAACCCATGATGCAGAAATGAAAAGAGCACAAAAGAGAGACACAAGAACATAGTACACACCCCCCCTTTTCACTCAATCAAAAGACCCCTCAAAAAACATGCTTTTGGCACTTTATAAGTAGTGCGTGTACAATGAACCACTTATCAAAATGAACAAAGTGGACTTTCAAATTTATTTTTTAAAACTACCTTTTGAGGCCCAATTCTATCAACTATATAACAATTCTAAAAAGTAATTAAAGCTTTATAATGCAAAAAAAGCCCTTATTTTGAAAGTGAGAATTTTGTCCACACAACCCTAGAATCTAACTATAGATATAGAAAGTAGAAAAAAAATAATGCACTTTCAAAAAAATGGAACTGAAAAGGTGACTAGATGAGCCCGTACAAAGCATTTTAATTTGCAAAATGTAGGATTAAGTAGGTATAGTCACCAAAAAATGCAATTTCTAAAAAATCCTTGCACCAAAACCAAAAAAGAACACACCACTAGAAATTTTAGGAAATTCTACCTAATTTCAAAAAAAATCACACCTGAATTGGAGTACAGATGACCAAGTTATGGGCTCGCAAAGTCAAGTTACCAAATCAAAAAGCAATCTAGAGAAGGGTCTAGCAAGAAAATTGCTATCCTAAATTTGACGATCAAACTGCTATCACAGTAGTTGAGAAATGACTAGGAATGATGGTCAAATGGACATCAAATTTAACCTAGTGAAATGATGACATCAGCAAAAAATTAGTGCCCTAGGGTGACATGGCAACTAACTGGGATGTTCATATTGTATGAACATACAAATTTGTATGGAAAAAAATTGATGTTTCATGCTAACATGTAGGTACGATGGTGGTATAACTAGCTTCTTACGTGGACTCCTACTAGGTTGAGTTATCACCAATGTGTCAACATGTAGGTATAGTGGTAGTACAACTAGCAAGGTTGAGTTGTCACCAACATGTCAATAGGTGCACATGGCAAAGTTAGGTTGGTCTACATGTCATTGTGTGTCATGGGTAGGAGTTTGCCACATGGTGGACATGAAGCATAGTTATTGTTCACATGTTAGAAATAGCAGCAATCAAGAAATCTTCGCCAAGGTTGGAAAAACCAAAAATGCAGGCCAAAGGAAAGACAGTTGGCATCACTAAAATAGTGAATTCATAGGTGTTGGAGATGAAAATTTTTGTTGCTAGAAATGTAACAATCACCACTGATGTGAGTGCCAGTGGAGTTACTACACATCGCCAGAACTTGAGTTCGCAAGACCAGATAGTGTTGTGGGTGGCCATAGATTAAAAAATTGGCATAGGACATAAATCTTAGTCCCACATTCATTAGAATTTGAACTCTACAATGGTTTAAAACTTCAAACCCATAGGAGAATGGTAAAGAGAGCCCATGGGTTTGTAGAGTGGTAGTTGGTTGGTGCTCTCACCAAATTATTACTCGCAGTCACCAGATTTGGGGCTGGCCAAAATTGTTGAGTCCATCGTGTGATATATATCCATTGGAAATTAGAATATTATGTCATGAAAAGAATATTCTCCTATGTAGGGCTAGGATCTGATAGCCTGATTCTACAAAAAAAATTCTATGTTGGCTTCCTAGGGGGCAAAAAAATGTCAAAATACCCAAATTGAAAAACTAATGCAAAGATTTAGAAGATGGATCTGAATTAAAATAAAATTACAAATCTAAAGGATCATACCTAAATTGCAAATCAGAGCCTCTGGGTGCCAATTTGCAAAAAAATCTTGCTTCATGGTCAACTTTGGGCTAGGGTAGCCAAGCTTATAGTCAATCTTCACTAAATCAGCATTCCAAACACAATGGCGAGGTTAGATCTGGCTCTAGATGCTCTAAATTTCTACAGTACTTTGGATTCGAGTTGAGGTGCTGAAGCAACAATGGTCTCGAATGGCTATGTGATGAGAAAATATCTAAACTCTGATACCATGTAAGAATTTTCCTTAGGGAAAAATTCATCCAGGAACTAAGAACTCAAACACAAGCACAACTGTAGACTAGAAAGAGAGAATATGATCAGAATCATGATATATTCATTCAATATACCTTCAGAGTACACTAGGAGTGCTTGTATATAAAGGCCTCTAAGTTACATCTAGAATGCCTTGGAATTAGCTACATGATAAGTCATATAACTAGGCACATGTCTACCAGATATGGGTTATCCTCCATTAAGCACGAAAATAAGTGTGATGATGAGAGGATAAGCCTACATGCATGTAACATGCAAATCAGTGTTGTAGACAACATGTGCTAAAAAGGGAGCATGAATAATTGTTTTATCTACATGAGAACTCAGTGAATGATGCAAACTCTAGTGTTGTAGACACCATGTGTTGAATTAAAGTTGTGTATTTCTGTGTTGTCAACATGACAACTCAAAAAGGTGTGCAAACTCCTAAGTGTCTCACAAAATAAAATAATTAAATAATGCATAAACCTAAATAAACTTAAGTAAGTGTAAATAGTAAATACATATTTACACCAACAATATTAAATCTTAAACCATTTATATATCTAGCCACCTTCTCCTTAGATAATTCTCTATTTCTAGACCGAATAGTTAACTTGTAGAACTCCTCAGTATAATCCTTCACAGACATATCTTTCTACTTTAGATTCTACAATTTCTTAAAAACTCAAGTTCATAATTTGCAAGAATAAACTTAGCCTTCAATTTAGTCCCCATCAATCTCCATCTAGTGATTTTCAATTCACCTTCTTCTTCTCAATCTCGCTACAATTTTTTCCACCAAAGAGAAGCATGTCCTTTCAACTTAGTTTGTGTCATTCTCACTTTGAGTGGATCTCCAATATCCTCTAAGTCAATGCATTCTTCCAATTCACCAATCCAATCAATCAAGTCTTTAGGATTCAAAGCACCTAAAAAAAGGAAACCTCCATCTTATGCTTCAGCTTCAACTAAGATCTAGATCTATCAAAGTGACCAACCTTATTCCCATAAGTCTCTCAACTCGATCAATTCTATCTTCACCATTTGATCCAATAACCTTGAAGTCTTAAACAAAATCCTCATAACCATCTTTTATATCCATATGCCAAGGTAAACCACCTAAAGAACTTACAATCTCAGCAACCATATTACTCTTCATTGGCACCATCTTCTCTGAGAGCCTTACTTCCATAACATCATAGAGATCATCAATCACCCTAGGGTCCAATCTTCTAATAGGCATCTTCCAATATCTTCACAAACCTTTTGAAATAATCATCCAAATCCAACCTTCACTCTAATACCACCTGATGTAATGCAAGGTGAGAGAATCCCCAAAGGAGATATCCGAGCCCCCAGCAATTAACCACACAGTGGAATCACAACACAAGATGCATGATCTACTGCCAAATCACAACTCTTTATTCATAAAATAATAGTTAGATGCAATGTGCCCAACTATAAGGCCTTCTAGGTTATGACCAAATACAATAGCAACTACAAAATAGTTCTACAAGATCCCTCAAGATCTAAGTCAACTCCTAAGTATAGCTAGTCTAGAACCACACTCTGGTATAAGCCTCCAAGATCTCAACTTGTGCTCACAAGCCACCAAGAAACATCATTGTTTCTAAACCACAACCACTAGCTCTTCTCAGAGTTCACTCCTCTGCCACACCCCTTCTCCAAATTGGATAAATATGACTAAAGACTCCACCAGACTCCCTACTTATACCCAACTAAGTCATAAGTCAGCCTAGAAGATACAAATTAAATAAACCCCTTGCATTAAATGCGTATTTAAGCCACAAGTAGCTCACAAAAAAAATTAAATACAACACATTAACCCTCATGTTTGCTGCAATTAACGCGTCATACAACCACATGAAATAACTAAACACTTAGGATAAGCCCTAAGGTTACAAGGGATAACTAACTCATATGACCACATAAGAATACACACACTTAGACATAGGTCCATTTGGAAGCCCACTATCCAAATCCAAGAGCACACACCAACTCCCTTGGATCAAAGCTCACGAATGCAATCTCCAAAGCTCTACCAATAAATCGGGAACTTGGGACCAACAGTCACCAAAATAGCTCTAACTCCAAGATGATGAATCCAATCATCATGTGTACTTAAGGAAAGGATACCTATTATGCCTCAAACATATCCCAACTATGAGAATTATAACTCCACAAACTAGAGCATGAATCCCCTGCATACAAGATTGTTGACTTCCCTAGGATGCTCCTTCATTAGAAGGTTAGATTACAGGATTTGATATGGTTATTTCAAGTTTCTATATTAATGGAAGATGAATTTATAATAAGTTATTTTTGTAGAATAAAAAAGACTTTTATAGGATTTAAGACTTGTGGAGGAGAGAAATTAGAAGATGAAGTTGTATGGAATATTTTAAAGACTTTGACACCTGCATATAGATAGACAACACAACTGATTGAACAATTTATTCCCTTAAGATCTGACTTTACAAGAGAGACTCTTCTTGGAAGATTATAATCAACAAAATTTTGGATGAGGCAAAGTGGATAATTTCCTAGAGTTGCAGCCACTTTTAGTGCATTAAGTGTTTAACATATTTTGACAAGGAGTAAGAGTATGACTAGAGATTATGCTAGTAGCAACTGAACAAAAGTTTAAGAAGAAAAGAATATTGAGGAAGGACTTTCCCTACTTATGAAGAGAGAATATAAAGGTAAAAAAATCTTTAAATGTTGGACTTTTAATGAATATGGTCATCATTCTTTTAAATATCCTACGAGAATAAGAAAGACTAGAAATCCCTATAAATCAAGAATTTATAAGGATTGTCTTTTTACTAATGAGGAAGAATTAAATGCTAAAGTGGAAGAAATATTGTGTGAAAGTGATGATGAAATAGTATTTGTTTCTATTAAGGAAGAAAGCCCCAAAAAATAAGTTAGAGAAGAAAAAGTATTAGTATCACAAGTTGGAACAAAGAATTAGATTAGATTATTGATAGTGTTTGTTCTTGTCACATGACTAGATATATGAATATGTTTTTTGAATTCAATATCCATGATGGAGGAGGAGTTAGAGTTGGTAACAAATAAACCTATCATATAGAATTAAAATGATCTATTACACTTAATCAAAAGACTAACACTGATAATGTTTATTTTGTGGATGGTTTGAAGCATAATCTTTTGAGTGTTCAACTATTAGTTGACAAGGGATATTAGTTGCAATTCATAGAGAAGTCTTGCATTATCAAAGACAAATATGGTACATTGATATATATTGGTACAATGACAAGAGGTAATCTATTTTAGTTGAATCCTACTAAGATGACATATTTAGTTTATAAGGTGGATGATCGTTGGTTTTGGCATAAGATATTTTTTCATATCAGCTTTGATAACATTGTGAAGGTCAGTACTACATTTACTACTAGATATTTGCCTAATATTTTGAAACCTACTAACATGGTATGTAAGTAATGTATAGTGACAAAATAGAAGAAAATTTAATTTTATAGAGAGAAACTTATCACTTCAGAAAAGTTGGAGATTTTGCACACAAATTTGAGGGGTCCTACAAAAACAAGAGCATTCAATGGTGAAAGATATTTTATGAATCTTGTTGATGATTTCAATAGAATGATGTGGGTGAAAATCATTATAGAGAAATATAAAGTTGTTGAGAAATTCAAGATATTTAAGAGTATATTTGAGAATGAATTTGGTTTGAAGATTAGATGTTTGAGATCTGATAGAAGGGGAGAATTTATTTCAAATGAGTTTAACAATTTTTGTGAAGATAATGGTATAAAGAGATAGATTTTAACGCCTAGGACAACTCAATAGAAAGTGATAGCAATAAGAAGAAACATAACAGTGATAGAGGTAGAAAGAGAAATGATGCTTGAAAATAATGTATCTAAAATCTTTTGAAGAGAAGTAGTAAATACAATAGTGTACACTACAAACAGAGTACAAATTAGGCAAGGAAATGGTAAGACACCTTTTGTTAAATATTTTAAAATCTTTGGAAGTAAATATTACACCAAAAGAGATGATGATGTTGGAAATTTTGATTCAATAAGTGATGAAGGCATGTTTCTTGGATATTCATTGAAAAGTAAGGCATGTAGATGTTCTAATAAGAGAAATAAGACTATTGTTAAGAGTGCTAATGTGAGAGTTGATGATAAGTTTTAGGAAAGGATACTTGATCATAATTCTAATGAAGAGAATAATCCAAGGCCTAATAGAGAAAATGTTGAGCAAGAATTATTTTATGAGACTGGCACTGATTTCTAGAATGAATTTAGAGAGAAGTATAGAGAGAAGAACAAAGAAAAGAGACTAGATCTTAACCTAGAGCTGAAATTAGAGTTTAAGCAGTGATACCTAACTAAAATTTGATAAAGAAAAACCTCATTGAAGAGATCATTGGAAGCAGAGACAAAGGAGTGATGACAAGAAAAAAGGTACAAGAAGAACTTGTTGGAATTACAATAGGAAATGTAAACTTCTGAGAGGGGGGATGAATCAGCAGTTTAAACTTGGACCCATAAAACTTTCACCATACATTCATCTCATGGACTCAATGAGTAAACTGAAATAACATGTAAAGCATATATATATAAATCATGTAAGCAAGTAAACATCCACACACACACATAACACCAAATATGATTACCTAGAAACCCTCCAAGTGAGAAGGTAAAACTAGGGTAGGGATAACACCCACAAATCTTCACTACTGCAGTAATAAAGTGTATCCAATCAAGGTTACAATGTTTTGATCATGAGTCATGATCTACCCTATAAAAGGTCTACCCTATTAAAGGCTTACAAAGATTGTTAGGTCTCACCTTGTTAGAGGATTTCAACACCCTGTTAGAAGTGTGCATTGCTAAAGGACTTTAACTTACAATTAAGTAAGCACCATATTAAAGGATTTCAATATAGCCTATTAGGACTACTCTGTTAAGAGATTTTGACTGAAATCACTTGTTAGAATGTCTTAGCATTGATCCTACGATCGGTATTTTTTTTTTTATGATAGATCACCTCTAAAAACTTGTCTTCTTGATCCTTCTTGATCAAATGTCTCTTTTTTGTATCCTTATCCTTTCCTCTATTCTACTCTAACAGATTCTGCAATGTTGTCTCACTTCATAACTTTTTAGTCACCATGAATGCTCCATTTTTGCATGCAAACTACTCTCTTCACTCCTTCAACATTCATTCATAGAGAGTTTAAGGTTTGTCCTCCTTAAGAAGACTTTGGCAACTTAGGTTTAGGTATGAATCTATGGCTGAGATTCATCCATTTTGTCACTTAATCCTTTCCATTTTCTAATGGGTTGCATCTAATTGCATAGGGAATCCAACTTGAGATTCATCCTTATCTCCAAAATATCATAATTAATCCTTAAGTTTTCTCAAAAATGGTTTACATATTAGTTTGTGCTATTAAAAATAAATATGTCAAAATTATCTTACTCAACATTTAAATTCTTTGATGCTCAGCATACACTAATCTTTATACTATGACTCAGCATCTGTATCACTCAGCATCCACTATTTACTCAACTCCTAAATCACTCAGCATATATTGTCTACTCAGCACTTGAGTGACTTGGCACATGAGTAGCACAGCACTCACTGTGAACTCAACATGGTCTAATATTGGCATAAGGAGGGATGGGGAAAACTAGGGCCAATGGTATACCCAGCTCTTTGAACCACCCTACAAGAGTTAACACAATGGAAGCAAACACAAAGAACAGAAACCAAAGGAGGAAGAAGAGTAAAATACTTTCATTTATTCTTTAAATATTTAACATACATGGCCAGCTATAAGGCCTTCTAGTTTATGACTAGATACAAAATACATTCATACACAAAGATCTTGGTAAAATACTTTGCTCCACTCAAATAGTACATTATTTCATCCATCCTCGACATAGGAAACCTATATTTCACTATGATTTTATTAATAGCTCTAGAATTAGTACACATTCTCCATTTTCCATTCTTCTTAGGTGCTAATACAATAGGTATAGCACATGGACTCAAACTTTCTTTGATCAAAACTTTCTACAACAACTCATGCACTTGTCTATTAAGTTCTTCATTCTCTATAGGTTTCAATCTATATGGTGTTGTGTTTGGAAAACTAGTTCCAAGAATCAAATCCATTCAATGACTTATGCTTCTTATTGGAGGTAAACCATCAAGAATATCATCAGCAACAATATCTTTATACTCATTTAACAATTCTACAATTTTTGATGTCATTCTATCATTACCAACTTATGTTGCTTGTTCATTACTACCAACACTCAGTCCTCTAGGAACTATAGCAAAATAAACTCGATTCTTCTTTACTTCCTCTTCAAATTGCTTTCCATTAACCATGCAAACTTTTATTGCAGTACAACTGACCTCATCTAGACTTTCAATTAAAGGAAACAATATTTTTTTATTCCCATTTACCCAAAGACTATATTGATTCAATCCTCCATCATGTACAACATATCTATCATATGTCAAGGTCTACCCAACAAAATATGACAACAATCCATGGGCATAATATATCACACAACACTTCATCAAAGTAATGTCTAATTCTGAACTTCACAATACATTGCTCACTTACCAATATCTTATGCTCATCTTTGATCCATGAAAAATGATAAGGTATGGGATGTTTCAGCCTTTGCAACTGCAACTTTGTAACTAGCTCTTTTGATGTCAATTTTGTAGAATTTCCACTATCAATGATTACCTTCAAGCATTTTCCAACCATCTTACATCTGGTCTTGAAAAGACTTCTTCTAAGGAAAATTTTCTCATCGCTTCCCTTATTACATAAGATTCTTCTCACCATTAGATTGTCTCCAACCTCAAGTCCATTTGGTGAACTCTCAATGTCCTCTTAAATCACAACATTTCTATTATTCTGCCAACTTTTAGAAGATCTACATTCAAAGTATCTATGCCCTTCTTTACCATATCTAAAACAATTGCCACAAAAACTACCTCTAGGGTAAGAATTACCTCTTCCTTGGTAAGATCCAGTACCTCCTTGATATGAGCTACCACCTTTCCAATCAATCTTGTATTTTTCATCATTATTTCATTCAAATTTTCCTTTACCTTGCATAAAATTATCAGATCCACCACCTTCTTCACAAAATCTACCTTTGTCTCTCTAGAATCTACCACCTCTGCTTCTTTTTCTTTGTTCATGCTTCTTTGTCAAGATCTCCTCGGCTTTCAAGGCATATTGATATGCTTCTTCATCACTTTACAACTTCACCAAACTTATTTCATCTTGGATTCCAGATCTCAATCCATTTATGTATCTTGCAATTTTCTCAATATCATCATCCATATGTCTAGATCTAATGTCCAATCTATAGAATTCCTTGGTATACTCTTTCACAGTCATGTCCTTTTATTTCAAATTTTGCATCTTTCTCAACAAGCTAACTTGGTAATCAGCAAGAAGCAATTTGTTATTTCCCTTTGTTTACCTTCTTTGGCCAAGTTATGATCTTCTCCTTTCCTCTCCTTCGTCTATCAATTTGCAATTGCTTCCACCACAGTGAAGCATGACCTTTCAGCCTAGTAACTGCAATCTTCACCTTCTTATTATCAAGAGTGTTTTCATACTCAAAGAGCTTCTCCATATCTAATATCCAATCTAAAATAGCATTGGTATCCAATTTTCCATCATAAGGAACAACTTCTATAGCTATCTTTGAATTTTCCCTAGACAACACTCACAACAATCTTTCCTCATCTTGATCTTCTTCAAGTTCTAGATTCAAATTTGACACTACTGCTTCATCATCACTTACATCATCAAGATGTTCCCCTCTCCTCTGGGCTATCTCCATAGCATCTAATCTAGCTACAATTTGTCTCAATTGATCCAATGTAGCATTATTAGCATTTTCTCTACCATGAACCATCTTTACAAATTAGGTTCCTCCAAGATTGTAACCCTCTACAAGTTATAGGTCAAATCCATAGATCTACCACCCTACAACCAAATTTGAATCAAGTTTCCACACAATCCAATCACCACAAGGATGAAACTCAATCTCTAGCACCACCTAATGCAAGGAGGGATAGGGAAAACTAGGGCCAATGGCACACCTAGCTCTTTGAACCACCCTGCAAGAGTTAATGCAACAAAAGCAAACACAAAGAATAGAAACCAATGGAGGAAGAAAAGTAAAATAATTTCATTGATTCTTTAAATATTCAACATACATGCCCAGTTGTAAGGCTTTCTAGGTTACTGCTAGATATAAAATAAATTCATACACAAAGATCAGTAGCAAATTTGCACATTCCAGTTTCGCTCTACAATCCTCTTCAAAACTACTTAGCTCTAAGCCTAAACAACCTATTTACACTAGCCAAAATGGCTTATATATCATTATAGAACATGGAGAAGCCACAATTCAGCTCTCAAAAAATATTAAATGAAAATAAACCTAACATTAAATACACAAGTTAGCCTGCATCAGCAATTAGCTGTCCAAAAATTGATGTCCAAGAAAAATTGTGATATCTCCTAGCTCCGATTGAGTTAGAACTCATGCTTCAAACTAAGGTTAGATATCTAGGTCCTCTACAATCCCTTAAGTGTTAAAATTTTGATTTATCAAGGAAAATTTTACATCTATTATGAAAGTTGAGTACAGAAAATTGTCACACGAAACTGCCAAAAATTGATGTTCTAGGGGAATTTCCATAACTCCCAACCTATAAGGAGTTAGAATGTGTGCCTTGTATCATAGATAGTACTCTAGGCTCTCTTAAATCTCTAAAGATTGAAGCCTTTCATTCATTATGAAAAATTAGTTACAAATTCTGCAATTGGAACCCAAAAGCTTGAAAACACAGTTTCAGCAAAACACATTTCAACAGCAAAATAAAAACTTAAAACATTGAGGATAGTAGTGCAACCCAAGATGCTCTTGTATCAAATATACATGTTGTGTTCAGCATGTGCTACTTTTTTGGCATGAACTAAATTAATAACTAAAGTGTGTTGACACTCACTTGTCAATACCAATCTAAGATCAACAATCTCCCCCTTTGACATGAGTGTCAAAAACACTTGAGTATACATTAACATCCTTAATCTCGTGAGCATAACATATCTATAAATTGGCTCATATACAAAACTTCAAAATTTAAAAATTTTGCAATAACTTGGATACCTCAAAATCTAATAAATCCCCCTGAGTTGATATGTTTGTTCTATATCCAAAATTTATGTACTCTTACTGAATAAATATGTCTCATCTAATACTCTTTGACTTCATGCTCTATTTTATGCTTGCTCTTGCTCCCCCTTAGCTTGATCCAATGTTCTCGATCCCTTTTCTTACTCTCCATCTTTATTTCTTATTCTCTTTATATCCCTCCAAAATTCTTATTATTCCTGCCCAAAATATTTCTCCCCCTTTGTCTTATTCTACCCCTTTTTGACACTTATGTTAATGGGCTATACACTTATAGTGTGTTTGTCTAGAAAAGACTTATGCACATTCAATATTGTTGGTGTAAATAAGTATTTATTTATTACATTTTACTTAAGTTTACTTAGGTTAATGCATTATTTTACTATTATGTATTATTTTATTATTTCTTAGGTGAGACACTTACGAGTTTGCATACTCTTATGAGTTGTCATGTTGACAACACTGATGTAGGAAACTCTATTTCAGCACATGGTCTCTACAACACTAAAGTTTGCATAATTAACTAACTTCTCATGTAGACAACATAGTTATTTGCACTCCTAATTTAGCACATGGTTTCTACAATATTATTTTGAATGCTACACCTTTGTAGGCTTATCCTTTCATCATGTACTTACTCTTGTGCTTAATGGAGGATAACCCATATCTACTGGACATGTGCCTAGTTGTATGACTTATCATGTTGATGATTCCTATACATTCTACAAGCATTCTAGAGGCCTTTATATATAGGCATTCCTTGTGTACTTGAATTTTTGAATGAACATTATATCGCCATTATGATCATACTCTTTTTGGTCTATTGTTGTGCTTGTGCTTGAGTTCCTTGGTCTTGGGTGATTTTTCCCTAAGGAAAATTCTTGCATGCTATCAGAGTTGAGGGAGATTCTCTTTACATAGCCATTCAATACCATTATTTTTTTTGCACCTCAACCTAGATCTGAAGAATTCACAGAAATTGGGAGCATCTAGAGCCAAAACATACCTCACCATTATGTCTAGAATGTTGATTCGATGAAAATTAGCTATAAATTTGCTTATGCTAGGCCAAAGTCAATTTTGAGGCAAAAAAAATTTGCAAACTAGCACCTGAAGGTTCAATTTGCAAATCTGGTATGATCTATTAGATTTGCACATTTCAATTGTTTCAGATCTACAATTTTATCCTTCTCAACAATATTTTTGAATTCTGCATTTTTCAAAAAAAAAATTGCCCTTTGGGCAACAAAGAAAAAAATTTGTATAGGCACCAAGCAGTGACACCCCAACCCTATACAGCTACATGGAATATTCTTCATTCGGTGAACATATTTCCAAATTTTTGGCACACAACGGCTCAATCTAGTAGTAGAATCCAATATGCTAGATTCCCCTTCCAGTGGCCACTTCACACATACATAGGCTCCACTACTAGAGGTCATTTACTTTACTAACCATGGTGATCATTTTTTAAAACCCCTATAGCTTGATGCATAGGCAATGTGGGATTAATTCACAACACTATTAGCAGCAACTTCAGGTTCCCAACCATCGCAAAAGGTTATCGGTCCCTGATGCTTGCCTCTCCAGCACCAGACCTGCAAACTCTCGGGCACCCATGCATCAACTTTTGGTGACCTGTAGTCTGCAACCCACCTCCATGCATACCCTTTAGCAGAGGACATGTGATATCCACCTAACCTAGCCACATGGCTCTACACCCTTACCATGCATTCACCAGATCACCCAGTTGGACCACCATCTTGGATTGAGACATAAGCACATAGAGTAATCCATATGTACCACCACAGTGGAAATGCCTCAGCCACATTGATGCAACTCGATAACTCAACCTAACATGTGGTCTTTCCATGTCACCTACAGCCATATACCATGTAGGAAACCATGTCGGCCCTTTTGTATAGCCAACATTTGTCATCTGTATTGTATAGCCCTTCGACCGTCATTCCCAGGCATTTTTGAACTATTGTGATGGTCGTTTGACCATCAAATTTAAGCTTGCAATTTTCTACCTAGACCCCTCTCCAAATGCAGTTTTCATTTGACAGTTTGAATTTGGAAGGCCATAACTCAGTCATCTAGACTCCAAATTAGGTGCAATTTTTTTTTATTTTGGGTAAAATTTTCTAAACTTTTCAATGGTGTAGCGCTTTTTTTGTTTTGGTGCATGGATTTGTCAAAAGTTATATCTTTTGGTGATTGTACCTATCCAATCCTATATTTTGAAACTTTAAATGCTCTGTATGGGCTCATCTAGACTTGAAAATAGGGTGCATTATCTACTTTCTAGATTAGTAATTATATTATAGGGTTGTGTGGACAAAAGTGTCACTTTTAGAATTAGGTTCTTTTCGGCATTGTAATGCTTTGATATATCTTCAGAATTGTTGTATATCTAAGATACATTGTACTGTTCCAATTTTGAACTCCATAAGGAGGTTGTAAAAAGGAAAAATTAGAAATCCACTAAGGCCAAAATTGGTAGGTGGCCATTGTAAATGCACTACATATAAAGTGCCAAAAGCATCTCTTTTTTTTTTGGGGGGGGGGGGGGGGTTCTTGATTAAGTGAAAAGAGGGGGTATTCTTGGTGTTGTATTCCTTTTTTTCTACTATTTTCTTTCATTTTTTTGCATAATAAGAAATTTTAAGTTTCCAAAATCAACTCCACATAACTATGCTACATGGTCCATTAAAATGTGGTGTCATTTAATGCATAAAGGAGTTTCTTAGTATGTAGATAGTACCCTTCCTAAACCAATAGGTGATCAAGTATCTACAACTGAAACTTCAACTTGGGAAACAATGGATAGGAAAGCCCTAAGTGATATTTGTTTGGGGGTTGAAGACAAGATCATATATCAGATCTAGAAGTCTTGTACATCCAAGGAAGCTTGGGATACCATCCAAAACCTATATGGTAAAGTGTTTTAGGAAGATGTTTTCAAAATTTAAGATGAGCTTGTCTCCTTAGATCCTAAAGCATTTGATTCCATATAGGATTTTATCATAAAGGTGAATGAATTAAGAATGAAGCTTGATGATTGTGGGAGTCCTATTAATGATGACATGTTAATCTATCTCATTCATAATAAGCTTCCATCTGAGTACTCCACATTTGTTTCTTCTTATAACACATCAAAGACTACATTAGTGTTTTCCTATTATAAAGTCTTCTTTTATTGCTATGCTATACTGTTGGATGAAGAAGAAAAGAAGTTGAAATCAATGGGGATTCTCAATTCAACCAATTCTAAGGCATTGGTGGCCAATAATGAGGGCTCTCAAAATTCAGCCGGTCAATCTTCAAATAAAGGAAAGGGCAAGAATAAGAAGTGGAAGAATAAAAAATTAGAGGATGTAGAAAAGACAACACCATCATTAAATTAACAAGACAAGTCTTCCTCAAATTCAAACAAGAATGGAGACACCAATAAGGAGAAGAAAAAGTGTGCTTATTTCAAGAAGTTGGGTCATGATGAACATTAGCGTTATCATAAATAGATTGATGCATCATAAAAAAATAGAATGTTTCACTGCCTAATGCTTATAAAGGATCCTCATTTTTAGATTCAAAGGGAAAAAGGCAAGCACTTATGGCAAACTTAAGTTCTTCAATGGAATGGATTCTTGACTCAAATGCCTCATATCATATGGGTTCTTCAAAAGGATATTTTTCTTCATTGAAGCAATCTAATGTACTACACATCTTTGTAGGAGATAATACAAAAATGGAAGTTGAAGGAGATGGAAAATGGGGAATTCGAAGATGTTCTCTATGTTCCTAACATAAGCTCTAATCTCCTCTCAATTTACCAAATCACTCACCTTGGAGATGGAAATAAAGTTGAGTTCCTTCCTGACTCAGTAAAGGTACACAATCTAAAAGATGATTCATTGGTTGTAGTGGGGAAAGTTAATCATGACAAAAGGTTGTGTTATTTCTCCCACTTTGTGCCCAAGTCTCCTTCACAAGCCTTGTTGACTCAATATCCTCCACAGATCAAATTATGGCATGAGTGGTATGGTCATCTTAATTTCCACTATCTTCAGCAACTTTTCTCACAAAACATGGTCAAAGGTCTACCTATAGTCAACTTTTCCATAGGTGAATGTTCAACATGTTCAGTGGATATGCATACAGAGGAGCAGTTACATAAAGAGAAGTCTTCAAGGGAACTAGTTGTTCTTCAGTTGGTTCACATGGTACTAGTAGGTCCTTTTGTAGTGACATCAATAAGCCAAGGTTGCTACATACTTACTTTCATTGATAACTTTTCATATGCTACACTTGGGTCTACTTTCTTCATCACAAGAATGAAGTGTTGGATAAGTTTCTAGGCTTCAAGACTCATGTTGAATAGAAATCAAGGAAATCCAATAAAGTTCTAAGGATGGAAAATGAAAGTAGATATGTGAACATAAGACTTAAAGACTTTTGCAAACTTGAGGGTATTGTTCTTCATAATCCACCAGCATTCAGTCCACATAAGATAGATGTTGCAACACTAAGGTTACAAACTCTTAAGTCTATGGCAAGTTGCATGATACAAGCCAAGTCTCTTGATCCATCACTTGAAGTCAAAGCTATCAATAGTGCCAATCACATACTTAATAGGTCTCTCCTCATCATGCCTTACACCTGGAGGAATGACACTCAGCAATTGTGTCTTGCACAATTTGTTCTTCATACTACTCTAGCTTAGTTGTTGCCTTGTCATCTATTTGTATTTATGTTCCTCCCTCAACTATGTCATCATTTTTATCATCTTCTTCATCATCCTTTACTTCAGTGGGTTCTTCCTCACCTTCCTTTATTGTAGTTAACCATAAGTAAGATTCCACATCTGAGTGGTCTTCTTAACTACATCTTTAATATTATTTCATAAAATGTTGAAGGCTCTATATTTCATTACAAACCTAACTACATATTTCTTTGTAGCCTTAGAAATATGTGCGTTAGTTATTTTAGGCATCACTTGTGCTAGTGAGGTTTCTCTAATTTATATCTCCAAGTTCAGACAATAGTGCCATTTCTACTCAACTCTATCATATAAATTCTTTCGCATAGAGTTGGCAAGTTCTAGTGGAGTAGTCTTGAATTTTTCTATCATGGCATATATGGCTTCCTCCACTTGATTTTTCTCCACTTTACCCAAATTATCAATATCTATATGTGTAAATTCTAATAAGTATACACTATTCTTAAAATTTTCACATAAACTTTCAAGATCTAAAAGAGGATTATGACTCATCACCTTAAATTGGTCGTTGTCATCTGAATCTATTTTCTCTTCATCAAACTTAACTTGTACCACATACTTCCTTCTTGGCTCTTTCTGCTCTTGACCTCCTTGCTCTATTGGTTTGATCATTTCTTTGGCCTTTTGAGTTGTTGCACGTGTTCTAGCCCTTATAGTAGGTGCAATAGGTTTGGCTTGGCTTGGTTTTATATTTTTCTTATCCCTTGCAAAATTTGTTCCTTGGCCTTCCTCTTCTTTGTATCAATGGGTGTAGATGCTTCCTCAGCTTCTTCTTCGTTGACACCTTCAACTACTTTAGTCTCCCCCTCTTCTGGCTAATCTTCACCCTTACCTTGAGTTAGTGCAAGAGGTGCTTGTGCTTGAATTTCTTCTTCCTCTTCATCCTCTTCTTCCTCTTCTACCTCCTACTCAGCACCCTCTCCAAATTTAGCTTTCAATGTCTTCACTATCTTCTCCTTCTTCTTCATAGAAAAGGCACTCTTCAATTCCATGGTAATTTTGGACTTGGTCATTTAATAGTTTCCAAATACCTTTGCACTTTTGTCCAACTCTTCTATAAGTAATGCAGTAATAGTTGTAGAGGCTTCATCTACATTTATTTGATAACCTAAGGGTCTCAACCATCTCACTGTTGGTGTAGTAGCTTATACAAAAGTATAGTCAGCGTCTACTAGAAAGCATACATCATCATAGGTTTTCTCTACTAGTGACACTGGTATTCTCAACCTCTTCTTCATTGATTGCTTGAAGTCTTCAAAATAACTTTTCATTAGAGAATCAAAATTCTCACCTAATTTCTCAATATATTTACCAATATGTACTGCCACTGATCTATTTGTTTTCCATCCTATAGTGCCAAATGAAGGGTGTATTGTATAAAAATGTGATAAATAGAATAAACACTAAGAAACTAATGCATATTCCTACATGATCATGCAAACCTCAAAATATGCAAGATAAACATGTAAATAAGCATAACATGAAATCACAATGACTCAAACTACTAATGCAAACCTCATGAAATCACCAAGTGATTGATGATTTCACATTATGGGATGTGGTTGCTCACAAATCCAGCAGCATAACAATGAGGTAGATAGTAGATGTTGAAATGAGGAGCGATCTCTCTTTTTATAGGAAAATGGGTGCAATGGACAGTTGAGATTGAATGCAAGATGAAGGGCTAAGATCTCTCAAGATCAATGAGGTGTCCATGAGGTGGAGGCCAAGTAGACTCCATTTGGATTAGGGATTTGACCATTCAAAGGAGGCAAGATGCTCACACATGTGTGAGCAACCTTTGATAGTGACATGTCTATTACAAGTGTAAGAGGTGTGTAAGATTATGTTTCCTCACACATGTGTGAGACACCTTTGAAAGAGATGGGTCAATGACATGTGTAAGAGGGATGGAGGATCAAGGTTTCTCACACATGTGTGAGACACCTTGATTCTCATGTGAAAGGGGACAAAGTTGTAAGTGTGTAAGAGTCACATGTCACATGCAACTAGGGTTTGCTAATCCTTTGATTAGGATTGTGAAAATAATTAGTGATGTGATTAGATGAGGAACTAGGATTAATTAGTGGATAAGTGGTTCGACCTAGGTTAGAAGGATGGGTTAGGTTAGGGAAGTGAGGTTAGGTGAGGGTTAAAGTTAGGAGCCATGTGCTCAAATAGAATTAAATTTAATGTTTAATTCCAAGTGGGATTATCAAAGGATTAATCAATTAAATGAAGTACTTAATTAAAGTGGGTGAGTTACGATGCAAGTGGAAAGGCTAGGATTTAAATAAACCTTAATTTATTTAAA
This sequence comes from Cupressus sempervirens, assembly GCA_028749045.1. NCBI lineage: Eukaryota > Viridiplantae > Streptophyta > Pinopsida > Cupressales > Cupressaceae > Cupressus > Cupressus sempervirens. The sequence goes on from CM053791.1 coordinate 830,601,143, forward strand.
TCAAGGAAAGGTGAATATAATTAAACAAATGAAAATTTATTTAATTAAAGGTAGGGTAATTAAATAAATAATAAATATCTATTTAATTGGTCATGAAAAGGGGATTTGGACAATTTTAGGTGTCTATAAAGGGAATGTGTTTTGAACATAAAATAATATGCATATTGTACACTAAGAAAAGTGCACTTCTCTAAACCCTTCTATCCAAGGTTTTCCATGGATTGGAAAGCTTTAGATGTCATCTTAGAGCTCCCTAGTCATGAAGTGCAAGAGACATACAAATGAGCACAAAAGAAGCTCTCGGTTGAGACTTAGAAACATAGTCCTTGCTAGTAAACCATGAGATGGGAGATTCTTTGAGCAAGAGCAAGAATGATAGTGTCAAAGAACCCTCATTTATGCAATGCAAGAATGAGAGTAAATAAGATGAAATGCACAATGCAACTAAGCTAAGAAAATGAAGGTGTTACATCCATACTAATTAGACTATGTGAGCTAAGCTATTGTAAAAGAACTACATTAACATGCAGCTATGCTAAAATGCTATATGCTAACATGCCATGGATGAGAGAATGTAGACAAGAAATAGAAGTTCTCCACAAGCATAAGTCTTCAATCCTACAGCATAATGGTAGCAAAAGAGTGGATGTAAGAATTAGACAAGAAGCAAGAATCTCTCCACAAGCAAGAAGGTCTTCAAATCCTACAACATAATATTAGCACAAATGAGATCTTTTTTCCCTCTTGGAATGCCTCCTATTTATAGATTTTTTTCAAAGAGTTTGGGGTAGAGTTTAGGATTTACCATGGTGAGATTTAGATGAATTAAAAATCATTTGTATGAGACACACTTTGAATAGAATATTGATAGTGGGGAATCCATTAGATTTTGTAATTCAAAGTGGGGATCCCACTTTGAATAAAATAGTCATAGTGGAGATCCCATTATAACTATTCAGAATATCAAATTCATATTAAATTTTATAATTCAAATTGGGGATCCCACTTTGAATAAAAAAATCATATTGGAGATCCCATTATGATTATCCAAAATATCAAATTCATAGTGGAGAGCCCATTAGAGTTTTATAATTTAAAGTGGGAATCCCACTTTGAATAAAATAGTCATAGTGGAGATCCCATTAGGGATTTTATAATTCAAAATGGGGATCCCACTTTGAATAAAATAGTCATAGTGGAGATCCCATTAGGGATTTTATAATTCAAAGTGGTGATCCCACTATGAATAAACAATGATATCATGGATCCCACTATGAATAGAATATTCATTTATGGACGGAGGGCCCTTATCAATATAAATTTGATTTCAAGGATAATGACTCATTTCCTGTTATTCAGAAATTGATATTCATGTATCATTTGTGAATGGGTTCAATTTAATTGATTTGTCACAAGAATTGATGAATTTAGCAATTTGATTTTGCAGGGCCAATTTTGGGTGATTACATTTGCCCTCTTTGACTAATGTGTGATCAATATGGGAAGACATGTGGTCAAAGAATATTTAAGAAGTTAATAATTCCTCATCTAAAATGTGATCAATATGGGAACACATCAAATGAAGAGTCCATGATAACAAATAGATATATAGCTCTAACTTCAAAGTATGAAATCGTTCTCTAACTAATGTTTGATCAACATGGGAACACATGTAGTCAAAAAAAAAAAAAACTATAATAGCAATAGCAAGCATTGAATGATCAAACTAATAGCAATAGTCTAGAACACTAGATAAATCAAGAAAAAATGGACATGATCAAGCATATGCCCCTAAAAGAGAAAATGTTACCAAAAAAAGCAATGATAGATTATATCTGCCCCCTCAGGATAGAAATCAAAATGATAGAGGAAGTGCAGAAACTAGCAAGATATGATCAATAAAGAACAAGCATTAATGAAATGAAAGTATGCCCCAAGAAAGGATTAAATAGAAGCAACATGATATGAATTGAAATGGTAAGTGAAAAGAGAATGGAAGCAATGTGAAAATGAAGAAGCGAAGAAATGCCCCAATGAGAATCAAAGATAGGCTTAAGCAAATCAGCTAATTGCATAGAAAGAAATGGATTTTAAAATACCATTTTGGCCTTAATCATGAACTCAAATTTTGATTTTGATCCCGAAATGAATCCAGGGTGTCAATTTTAGCTATAGGTGCAAGTAGGTCAAAATAAGAAACTTGAAGTGAGATAGCGAAATTACAAGATTATGAAAGATGTGAAAATATGCTCAAGAAGAAGGAAGAAAAGATGAATGTAGCTAGCTAACACATCTACAAAAGATAAAGAGGGAGCTTTCTCCATATGAAAGATTAAACTAAAAATGAACCTATAATGCAAGCTAGCATGCAAAGTGGTTTATCAACAAGGGACGCATAATGGTTAGACTCTTATTTCATCATTAAGCATTTATAAGATCATACAAACATCACAAGCATGAGCTATGAAGATATGAATATGACCTTATTTGAATGTCCAAATGAGGTGTAAGCATTAAGGCACAAGAAGCCAGAATGACCAGAACACCTATCCCTTTTAATTTAGCAAGGGAACATAAGCATCAAACCATAAAGGCTTGGATGACTAGAATGTTTCTTGCAAACAAGCACACTAGACATGTGAGAGATCCTTCTCATTCTAAGTAATCAGGAAGTATTCTATCTACAACAACCCTTGCATTCATAACCTAAGAGAGAAGTTTGCTAAGTATACTTGCAATGACCCGTACATTCACTAAGAGGACAAGTATCAATATGTAGTATAGCATAGAGAACTCATTCAAATAGACAAGGTGAAGAACCAACCTCACCAAAGCATCCATATAAAATGAGTCGAGGTATACATGGCCATCAAACAAAAGATAGAGTCTCTTACAGTAGACACCCCTTTTATATGGATTCTTCAAATCATTGGAACTAAACCATCAAGAAAAAAAAAAGGATCATGTCCCACAGTCCTTTCTCCTCTAGTTTTGAACATCATTGAGTTGCAAGAAATCATGTCATAAGATAAAATAAGAATTTTCTAATCCTTTGTAGTTGTGGTTGTGTGTGAAGCAAGTGTAATATACAATAATTTGTACAATAAATAGGAATGTGGTCCTCACTTGGAAGAATAAAAGCTATGATAAAAAAAGTGTAAGTATTTATGTTTGTGGATGCACATTGGATTTGATTTAGTGTAAGACACCTCACAAAAGGTGTTGCATTCAAAGTGTTTGTTAAAGTGTATTTGGTGGTAGCATGTGTGGATGACAGGTAGGAGCACAGATGGGAAATGTCTATTAGAAGAATCAGTATTGTCATGCAACAATCGAAAGGCATTGTATTCTTAAGTGGAAAGATAAGGTTGGTTGTTGTGCAATTTTGATATGTCTTGAGATGTGCTAAAATCAATTAGAGTGGCATTATTGTGCATCATTTGTGAAAAATATGGTGGACAACTAACTTGCTCCTAATAAGTTGGTAGCATATAGCAGAAGGTATTGAGAGTTTGTTTCCATAAATAGGTGAGTGATACCCATTAATCTCATAGTGTATTTGAGTGGTTAAGAGATGCAAGAGAAGCTTGAGTAAATAATTGTCTATTTGAAAATAGCAATGGCGGACTCACAAGAGCATGCACAAAAAAAACTTGAGTTAGTAGAGGCAGGAACTAGAGGATGGATCAAGGATAATAGTAAAAGCCTAGTGGATGGAAAGTGGCTAAGGAGGCAGAGGAGAAGGGTGAAATTTAGTCACCAAGAAGTGAGTGGAGCATCCTCTCATCAAAATGTGTGTTGGTGTGAACAAGAAGCCATAGAGGCAAGTCAAGGTGAACTACCCTAAGATCCAACAAAAAAAAATGAGGAGGATCCTACCTTGCTGCAGATGTTATCTGAAGGTGAGATGCTAATTGCAAGGCAAGATGAGATAGTAGAGGAGACTACATCTCTAGGTGGGCAAATACAACTAGAAGATAGCAATGTGTGTGTCTTCTTTATAGATAGTCAGCCAAAAGATCAAACACCTATGGAAGGGACTACCCCAATTATAGAGCAAGGACCTGTGGTGAAGCTAGTGGCATCACCATATTGGTGTGGAAAGAATATACTTGAGTGAATGATGAACTTATCTATAGAGAAGGTGAGTAGTTTTGTTATGTCTTCATTTCATCCTTTCAAAAAAGTGCAACCTAGTATTGTCCTACAACCAATTCATGATGTAGGCATGGAAATGGAGGTGGAGCTAAAGAAAGCATTGGAAGTTGAGACAAAGTGAGCTAATCATGAAGAGTTCTTTCAAGGTTTGATTGAGAGATCTCGAGAAGATGGAGCACACAAGGAAGTGAAACAAGTGGAAGAAATGTTGGCAGAAAAATGAGCACGAGTAGAGACTGCAAAGGCATCTCTAGCAGTAGAGCAGGCATCAGTGGAAAAAATTCACAATGAGATGGTATTGTTATGAGCTCAAGTGGAAGCATTCAGAGAAACTATGGCAAAGACTAATGCCATAGCATATTGATCACAACATCAATTAAATGTTGCCAATGCAAGGATCACAAACTTCATGAATCTTGTGGTCAGATATGAATGAAGTCTGAGAGAAATTAGAGAAGCTTGCACAAGAGGCAATATACTACATGGGATTGTATCATTAGGTAGTCCCTCCAGAGAAAAGGAAAGGAATATCCTTCTCAGATAGAATGTCTATGATACAAATGAATACTATGTTGAGACATGGCCATATCTCGATCCCTATGGATACAATTTGGGAAGGTGTAAGACTGACACCAAGAGCTTCATCATTTGGAACTTAACAAATAGGTGTGCCCCTAGCTAAAAATCCAAATGTCCAACCTCTACAAGGAGGAGCTCAATGAGCATTCACTATTGTTTTTTTCTTCTTCATTGTGTAGAGTTGTGGACATAGATTTTCTTGTGTTATCATTTGGATGGCTTGTAAGCAACACTCATTTATTAAAGAAATAAAATTGACTATTTGTTTTGTTCTCAAAACATTTTTTGCATGGCGTATGATGTGTTGAAAATATGAGTTTTTTGTACTGAAGTATTTTGAGAATATTAACTTGGGACCTCCTCAATGATTTCATATGAACCTAGTTGAAGTATGCATGGCCTTCTAGTTTGGAGGAGGAACTTATAAATGAACACCATACAAATATGAAAATATCAAATCATTGGAAATAAAATATCCGTGAATACTTAACTTGGCAGAAAATGAAACAATGTTTCAATGTTTATGAAATATATGGATGTTTTTGAAATTGATGAGTTTTATGAATTTTTTTTTTTTAGTATTTTTGAATTTTTTGAATTTTTTTGGTGATACATCAAAGTGGCTATTGCTAGGTTTTTACTAAGATGATCATTTTTTCAAGACATTTTCTAATTTTTAGGATTTTTTCAGCATCATATATGATTTTTTTGGAGTTTTTAAAATAATATAGAGATTACTAGTTCTCAAGAAAGATCACATTATTTTGTCCCAATATCTAGCAAGGTATAGGACACAATGGAGCAACAAGCCAATGGATAAGAAAGAAGTATGAAGCAACTAAAAGTGACCCTCAATGATTGACTCCTCAAGAGTACCCAAGCAAGGGAAATATAGTCAAATGAATAAGGTTTTGTATAGCAATGGAAGCAATGAGCAAGATAGCATGTAGGATAAGAAGTGAAGCCAAAAAGTGAGATAGCATGAAGCGTGTAATCCAAAAGAGTAGACATGTCAAGATACCTAAGAACCATTTTTTTTCTTTGTGTGGTCAAGATCAAGAGATCAATTGGATAGGATAGCAATGGGATAGAATAATAAGAATGAATCTAGATATGAAGGCTATTTGCAAATGATAAGGATGGGTTCAGAAATAGATAAGATAGTCAATGCGCTTGGATAGTTCAACAATGTCAAGATCAAAGAAGAAGAGGGAATGGATGGATTATGAAAGAATTATGCACGATGCCTATTTTCTAGGTTTTCATCATGGTACTTATCCAAGGTGCCACAAGAAGTAGTTTTCACCATAGGACGAATTTTATTTCTCTTTACTTTTGCTACCAAGGTGCCACAAGAAGTGATTTTTCACCAAGGCACTTTTCTTTTTCTTTTTTTTTTGGAATTTTTAGAAATAGGTCAAGCTTTTTTTTTTTCAATTTAGATAATTCTCTTATAGGAAGGATAAGTCATGATAAGCTAAGACCATAGACAAGTATCCTCAAAGATGCTAATAGGGTGATGAAAATGGAGATGATAGTAGGAAGAGTATATGGAGGATAAGAGTTCATGTATAGAAAGTAAGTGTAAGCTTTAGAGGATTTCATGAGGATAGCTGAAATATTGGACAAGATCAACATTAACACACACCTTGAAGGGTGTTGGAATGATGGAGAAATCATGGATGAAATAGCTTGAGGTTTAGATGTATGAGGTGGTAGAAGAGATTTGGAAAAAAAGTGGAGTGGAAGGCTTTGGAATATTTATAGGAAGATTTTTGGAAGAAGATGGAATGGAAGCTTTTGGAAGCTTGAATATCAACTTTGATTTCTTTTCAATGTTCAAGTCTTTCAAGAGAGACTTGGGAATCCATATAGCTTTAGATTTTCCTTTGGATACTTCAAAACACATTTCTTCAATAATGGGTTTAGGAACCCATATTTGCTTTGATTTAGCTTTTTTAATAGTGGACCATTGTGGTCTCTTGAATTTATTCTTTGTATTCACATGTCGATTAGATGGGATGTAGTGATCTTCATTTTTCAATGGATCTTATGTTTACTCTCACTTCCAAAAGACTTGGGATTTGTGGATGAATAAGGATGATATGACTAGTTTAGATGGATAGATGGGTGAAAAGTCATCAAGCATGAGTGTTTTTGTTGATCTTGAGATATGATGGGAGAGCTATGAGTGGAAAATGTAGGAGATGAAGGAACATAAGGTCCCAATATAGATGGAAGGTTTGAAGGCTTTAGCTTTGATGGATAAGGACCAAGGATAGACTATGGATATGAAATTGGATAGTGAAAAGGGGTATCAACATCTTTAGAGAAAGTAACATAGCCAAGGCCATCAATAGACTTACAAATAGCTTTGATAGGAGCAACATCTTTAGTAGGATCATTTAAAGCTCGAGCATATGTTTGAAGTGGATTTTGAGAAGTGGAGCAAGAGGGAATACTTTGATCTTAACATATTCTTTTAGATAGTATAGGCATGGAAGGTTTCTCATAATTTTTAATAAGCTCAAATATAGTGTCATCATCATACTTAGGAGGTGGGAGGATGACATTTTTAAGGATATGAGCAAGTGGTTGATCTTGATCTTTATCCTTTGGAGAGTCCTCTTGACATGGAGCCACTTCTAAGGACAAGGGGGAATGTTAAGAGAGTAGATAATTAGTAGAAGTGGGAGAAGAAATCATAGAGTCGCATGAAGGTTGAGCATTTTTAGCTTTAGCATCATGAAAAATATTTTCAGCCAAGTAAAGGTTAGCTTGAGTTTCTTTTAGAGGTAACCCTTGAGGATAGGAATAGCTAGTGTGGAAAGCATTAGTTTCTTTGTTTGATGGAGGAATGTTGGGAAGCTTTGAAGCATTAGGAGACACATGAATGTTGGAAGAAGTGGTGTCAAGGAAGCCAATACTAGACATAGGTTCATTAATATGATCTTGCTCAAGAGAAGTATCCTCATTACAAAAGTCATTAGAAATATCAACAACCCCATTATCAATAAGATCTTGGATTTTATGTTTTAGCTCAATGAAATTTGAAGTACTATGCTCATTATGCTGATGATAACCACAATAGATATCCAAGAATGGGTTTCCATATGAGCTAGACTTAGATAACATGATGATCTTGGTGCCAAGAAGTGTTTGCAAAGTGTCATCATAAGAATCTTCTAAGGGAGCAAAAGTTCTATCAAAAGTATGTCTAGAGTCCTTTTGTTGTTTCTCAAGTGAATGGTATGCATCCATGTCTTCATCATTGTCTTGGTCAAAGATAGGTCCATCATGATAGCTTGGAATAGGCTCAAAGGAGGCATCACTTTCTTTCTCACTAAGGAGGTCTTTAGATCTAGAAGATGAAGACATTTGATGTCTTGGAGTAGAATATGTAGACCTTGAAGAAGATGAACCATGTGTATGTAAAGGTCTTAAGGGAGATTCATTTAAGAATGAAATTTTCTCCTCTAAAATTTCTCAAATTTAGACTTCATTTCTATCATACAGTTAGAGAAATGAAGGTAAGAAAGATCATTTTTCTCTTCTAGTTCTTTGTATTGAGTGTATAGATCTTGAAACTCTTTAGTGGCATGGAGGATATCATGATCATCTAACTTTGGTTGAGGTTTGGTAGCACAAGGTTTGAATGTCATAGTGGTAGATAGATAACCAAGCATGAAGGAGATTAGAGGAAGCTAAGAAGGTTACACAAGATAACTTGATGGCCAAACTAAAGAGGTAGAGTGTTAACTTTCCAAAATAGTAAAGATAGAGTAAAGTGACTTGTCAAGAAAGTGTCCAAGAAACTTACAACACTAGTGACTCAAGTCAAGATCTAGGCAAGAAGCCAAATAGCCAAGTAGATAGAGCAAGAAAGAACAAGTGAACAAATTTCCCAACCCAAGAGTGTAGTCAAGAAATCAAGGTAACCATTTCAGAAAAAAGATAACTATCAAGTAGTTATAGACCATGAAGATAGAAAGACCAAGAGCACTAAGACCAAAGAGCCACTTTAAGCATGTTCAAACACTAGAGACATACAAAAGAAAGTCAAATTATGAGACTCCCCTTAGCAAGCAAAAAAAGAAAATATTTGAACTTGATGTTTTGACTTGGTTCACAAAGTTTGACAATAGTTGATAGCATAGCAAGTTTGATGTTTGAAAGCAATTTCTTTCCAAGCAAGATAGTGATACATGGAGTAGTCTTCAAAAAATCAAGCAAGGGACAAAGAAACCTTGTATGATACAAGCATATGTGAGGTCTTAAAAGAAAGCCCTAAAACTATCATCATGTGTATGTTCAAAAGATTTCCACAGGTCTAGCACATTCGAGAACACATCAAGCAACATCTACCTAAAAGTCACGGTTCATTACTCAACAACTTGGCCCATGTTGGATGCTCCTTTGCCTCACACCAAGTGGTTTCCCATAAGAGATATTGTCTTTGTCATGGAAGTTCCATAAGCACACCCAAGGGAATACATATGGTGAGTGTAAAACCTTGGGGTGATCTAGGTAGTCCACTAGGATGGATCCTTGCACCAAGAAGTTGACTGGCAAAATAGGGTGAATACTAACCTAGGGTGTCTAGATAGGGCTTTCGTTTGTAGTGTTCCTCTTGCACCCAATTAAGGGACATCCCACCTTGTGGTGGGTAATAGACCTCACAGTCACAAGAGAACCTTAAGCATTATTGCCTAGTGATCTCCCTATGGTCAAAATCCCATAAGCGATCACACTAAGTGAAGAGAAACACTGTGTCTACATAAGTTTTGTGTCCTTGATAGCCTTGAGTTTATAGTGGGTTGGAAGAGCTGGGTAATTTTCTTATCCCCACTTGGGTCATTCCTCTCAGGTTTTCTGAGAGCAAGCCCTCTAAAGGATCCTAACTACCACAAAATGGACCCACTCTCAAGGGTCAAGATTTTTGATTCTCCTTAAGGGTGAAGAGCATACTCTCCTACCTTGATTGCTTCCCCCAAACATGCCAAGAAGATTCAATTATCCACTTTCTTTTGAAATCCAAAGGTGGATCAAGATTTTTGATTCACCACAAGGGTAAAGAGCATACTCACCTATCACCAAAGAACCTCAATCACAAGTTTAATGTGCCTAGGAAATGAAAATGACTAGTAGAGTGTCACACATGAAAGCGAATTAACCCTCTTAACTTAGGCTAGATTTTGAAAATAAATGCCACAATTTAAGCAAAAAAAAAAGTTTAGGCTTACCTTGTTCGAAGCTAGCAAAGGCTAGGTATATTTTTAAGGGTCTTCGACATGTAGTTTGTAGACCACATGTAGAAATCCAAATTTTGTATGAAATCCTCTTGGTAGCATCCCAAACAAGAAATAGAATATTCAAATTAGACTTCCATGATTTGGGTTGTAAGTTTTATTTTATAAAAAATCGATAAAAAGAATTATTAAAAATTAATTTATGATCATACAAATCTGAAATTTTTATTATGAGCTGAATTAAGCATCCAAAACATGAAAAAAGAAAAATTAGATTAAAATTCAACTGTTTATGGCTGAAATTAATTTTTTTAATGAAAATCATTAAAAAATTATTAAAAAACCATCGCTATTCTGAAAAATCTGAAAAAAATTTTGTGAGGCCTAGACATTATCTATAACTTGTAGTAAAACTATCAGCCCTATAATGCAATGAAAACATCATAATAAAATAAAATAAAATAAATTTGAATATTCAAGGAGGCTTTTTTGAGCCCCACGGTGGGCGTCAAAAATGTACACTAAGAAAAGCGCACTTCTCTAAACACTTCTATCCAAGGTTTTCCATAGATTGGAAAGCTTGAGATGTCAACTTAGAGATCCCTAATCATGGAGTGCAAGAGGCATACAAATGCGCACAAAAGAAGCTCTCAGCTGAGCCTTAGAAACACAGCCCTTGCTAGTAAACTATGAGATGGGAGATTCTTTAAGAAAGAGAAAGAATGCTAGTGTCAAACAAATCTCATGTATACAATGCAAGAATGAGAGTAACTAAGATGAAATACACAATGCAACTAAGCTAATAAAATGAAGGTGTTACATCCATACTAATTAGACTATGTGGGCTAAGCTATTGTAAAAGAACTACATTAACATGCAACTATGCTAAAATGCCATGGATGAGAGAATGTAGCCAAGAAATAGAAATTTTCCACAAGCATAAGTCTTCAATCCTGCAGCATAATGGTAGCAAAAGAGTGGATATAAGAATGAGACAAGAAGCAAGAAGCTCTTCACAAGCAAGAAGGTCTTCAAATCCTGCAACATAATATTAGCACAAATGATATCTTTTTTCCCTCTTGGAATGCCTCCTATTTGTAGATTTTTTTCAAAGAGTTTGGGGTAGAGTTTAGGATTTACCATGGTGAGATTTAGATGAATTAAAAATCACTTGTATGAGACATACTTTGAGTGGAATATTGATAGTGGGGAATCCATTAGATTTTATAATTCAAAGTGGGGATCCCACTTTGAATAAAATAGTCATAGTGGAGATCCCATTATGATTATTTAGAATATCAAATTCATATTAGATTTTATAATTCAAAGTGGGGATCCCACTTTGAATAAAAAATTCATAGTAGAGATCCCATTATGATTATCTAGAATATCAAATTCATAGTGGAGATCCCATTAGAGTTGTATAATTTAAAGTGGGAATCCCACTTTGAATAAAATAGTCATATTGGAGATCCCATTAGGGATTTTATAATTGAAAGTGAGGATCCCACTGAGCCGCCTCACAATAGGTATATAATAACCATGCTCTAGGCCATGCTTAGGAATAATGTATTTGATCCAAAGATTATTTTTCCCATTGTGATGTGCATTTAATCTTGTCAACCCAGGGACATACACTTGAAATGATCAGCACAGTATGTGCACTAGGTCTCTTAATGAGTCACTATCCTTATGTTGCAGGAAAGTAAAATGCAATGAAAAGAACTTACACTATTGCTGTAGGAAACTAACACACTTAACTCTATGAATACTAGAAATACAATGAAAGACTAATCATAAATTCAAACTCAGTTCATCCACTATAATTGTTCTCGTAGATGCTGCAGGACCATTCATGTAGTATGATGCTATAGGAACTTACAACTTCTACTTGCGATATTAAAAATGCTTTGAAATAAAACTATACTATCCTAATCTAATCCACCTCCCAAGTGGGACCCCTTGGTTGGCTTCTTCTAATCTACCAACATAGAATAGAAGCCAAAAACTATTTCATTACATTTCAGAAATTCATTACATGGAAACAACACATAGAACTGTAAAAATAACTCACTGCAAAAGTTAACAGTTTGTTCCCATAAACTTTCTTTTTCTAACTAACTAGATAAACCAACACACTTGGTTTGATCCCTATATATAGGAGATCAAAATTTATTCCAAAATAGAAAAGTAAACAACCTAGCTATAAACCCGCAGGAGAGAAAGAAGGAAAATAACAACTCAAGGTGGGAAGAAGAGATAATGGCTCGAGGCAGGAATAATAAATTCCAAATAACTACTTTCCATAATAATAAATGTAGAGAATACAGTAAGTCTTCATAGCTCCTCCATACTCGTTGTCTTGTCCTTTGGAACTGTTATAACTTTTCTCCACCATGGCTACGTCTCAATGTTCTTTTCTTTTTTAATGCTATTGGTTGTTCATCTTTAAATTCTTCCAATCATCTTCAACTTCATTACTAATAGCTTAGTTATAATGCAGAGATAATTGTAAATAAGCATTTTCAAATTAAATTCAAATATAAGAACATCCATTTTGATAATTATATGAAATACTACATCATATATGTGATATTGGCAAAAATGACATACTATCTACCCATAGATTAATCATTGGTTTAGGTAAACATAGGTTCACAAATGTGTTGATGAAAATGAAATAGAGTATTTAACAAAGTGTTTAAAAACTATCATGAAATAGAGGCAATATTTAGCCTCATTACCCACTTTGTAATGCCCTGCCAAGGGATCCAAAAGAATTAACCCAAAGTTTTACTAAGTTTGCCAACACTTTTTTTTTGAAGTAAGAAAGAATAACATCGACATCAAACATGTAGTAGCAGAAGCAATAACATACAATCAACTAAAGTATATATAATAGGTTACGTTCCTTAAGGATTCCATGACATTGAATCACATTTAAATTTAATTAAAACTAAGTCTAACAACTACCACATCCACATGAAAGAATAATTAGAAAGTCCAAAGTCCCATTAGACCATCGTGGGCCCTAGCCATCCCCCGCACATAACATCCCAAGTCATCGATAAAATTGTCGGTACTATAGTAATAGGGATGTCACTACTAAACATACTACAACATAATCATAAGAAAATCTAACATACAATAATGCAGCATAAGACAATCCTACAAGTAGATAACATCACCTATCACATGCTAATCATCAATATAAAGAAATGCATCAGTAAATAACATCACCTAAACATGATAAATAGCATCCCAAGAAGCTCCAGCCATGGTGACTACTGATGGATCTCAATGGTAAGAGTGAAAAAGCACTACCACTCGATTATGTGGAACCTAAATGGTCCACTCCCACCGTGCTAAGGAGATAGTCTCAAGTCCAAAATAGGATATCAAATCACATATCAAAATACTCTCTAAGTCTAGAAAATCCTAAAAGCAATCTAACTTGAATGTTCTAACACAAAACGACATCTAATTCCCAGAGGCACACAAAGACATGTAGAAAACCTACTATGTAAGTGGGCAAGCATCATCGCATGAATCATGTAGAAGTTACCTGGGCAGTTAGCTTAGGACTCTAGGGTCCCTAGTGATCCCCATGTGGCCACTAGTATCCTCTTGTACTGACAAGGCATACTATGGAATGCAAGGTCGCAACCAAGTATTCTCTCTACTCCCATCCTAGTTTGTACTAGCACTCAAAGCATGGGTGAGAACATACAATTATCTTATTAGGTTTATTTTAATCCCCATTTAGTGTAATGTTTTCACTTATTAAAACAACTTACAATGAGTTACCCTGGCAGCCACTTAGGGCCACGGCCCCCATTGCAAGCCACTTCCCGACACTACAAGTAGATAACCTACCGTAGGCTAGTCATAAAAATAGAAATAAATAATCATATAAAAATCACCTCAGTCCTATACAAGCAATTGTAAAGCATCAAAAGATCATCCACAATAATCACACCAGTTCTCCATGAGCAACTGGAAAGTACCAAAAGATCATCATCATAATCACAACAGTTCTCTATGAGCAACTGAAAAGCATCAAATGATAAGTCACAATATCCATCAGTTCTCAACAACCAACTGAAAAGTATCCCAAAATAAATCACAATATCCAACAGTTCTCAACGAGCAACCAGAAAGTATCCCAAAATAATACTGATTGAAGACTCCAAAATGGTCAAGTCAAACATGTCACAACATGACATCACCAAGCTTAAAGCAAACACTTTAGTCCCATCAAAGGGACTAGAAAGCAACCCAAGTATAACTAATTGAGGACTCAAAAATGGTTAAGTCAAGTATCTCATATACATACACCTCAGCTTCACACAAGAAGACTGGAAAGCAATAAAAAAATAGTAAATACAAACATGTCATAGAGCATACTTAATCACATTACCATGGTTGAGATGAAAAGATCGAGATCAAATCAGCATGACATCACAATCACATAACCCCCGAGCCTCTAGTAAAAACCTAAATAGGTCAACATCTAATCAACCCCAAAAACCCCAAAGCATAGACAGTACATAAGAAAACATCATAATCTCATAGTTTGGTTTAATTAGTTGGGTTAAATAATAAGGTTTCAATTTCCAGTTTAACGTATGTTCCAAGTAAATAAGTTTCATAGTTCACCCTTTCAAATTAACTCGTTCTTAGTTCAAAATTTTACCCTTATTGATTTTAAGTCAATTTCCTAAAAATAATCCAAGGGTAATTATTGAAAAAAATAATGCTTGTTGACTTCCAAAGAAAATAATCTACGATTTTATTAAAAATGGTATTATAATAATAAAATAAGTTTAAAACTTAATAAAATGTCTTCCATTATTAATTAATCTTAATTAAATTTTATTTAATTAAATTAATTAATAATTGTATAAAATATTCATATTAATTCACAATTTATGATTCTGAATTACTTTATTAATAACTTAATTAACAATAATAAATAAATATTATTATATCTCTTAATCATTATCAATAATAATTTATATTAAATTATCATTAATCTATTAATAAAAGATTAACTAATAAAAAAGTTATTAATATTTTATACTATTAAAACTTGTTAATATTTATATATATATATATACTAAATTACATTTAACATATTAATTAACCCTTAATAAAAATTAGTAATAATTATAAATATAATTTTAATGTTTATTATATAACATATAAACTAATTAAAATAAATTAAATATTAAAAAATACAAATTCTTACCTTTGCTTTTGATAAGCCTTGCGGCTACCTACGATGTGGCAGGCTTGGTTGCTACTATCGGCAACAGTATTAACTATTGCCGCATGCAACAGCAAGTCTACGCACGTATGGCAATGGCAGGTAAGGTGGTGGGGTGGTTAAAAACACCCCCCACATATATTATATCATTTTTTTTATATTAATTTTATATATAAAAAATCCCACCCCATTTAAAACTCAAACAATTATTATTTTTTTTTAATTTTCTGAATTATAAAATTCATAATTTTTTTTTAAACGCTTCCCCGATATAATTTTAAAATATATATTTACTATTATTTATTATTATTATTTTTAAACAATTATAATTTAAGTCTTATAGGAAACATATAATCAACCATTTAAATTTTAGAATTTTAAAATTTTCATTTTCAAATTCAAGTCTTTCCCAAATTATATGATAGGAAGATTCAATTAACCATTCTAATTTCTAAATTAATTTTAATTTTAAATCTCAAACCCTTCCTGTTTTAAATACAATTTCCTTTTACTTACGAATGAGGTTTTTAAATGGATTTATTTTCTTTTCAATCTTATTATACATATAGAATACGATACAAATATCATAGATTCAAAACAAGAGAACGAGAGATTCACGCAATGAAATCCAAAGACTTCATTTCAACAATCATGAAGAAGACATGAATATCAACTTGCTTAATTCAATCAGTGATCAAAACACAAGACCCTACCTGAACCTGATGCTAATACGCAACCACCCAAAGATTGTAAGAGAATTTGCTTCTATCCAAAAATCTCTCTCTGAAACTTTCCCAGAAATTCCTTCTAAAATTTGCTTTCAATTTTTCTCCCAAAAATTTGCATCCCAAATTCATCTCTCCCAAAAATGAACCCTCTAATTGTGATAAAGAGTTCTCTCCTTAAATTAGGGCACTAATTGTGCGATCACCCAAGAGAACTACATGCTCACCAGACTTCAACTCTAAATTAATTTATATTTGTCTTTCTTAATCTCTCCTTTTTATCTTTTCCATGCACATTAAATGAATTATTAAATTATTTTGTTTAATATTCACTTGACTTCATTTTTTTAATTAATTTGTTAACTTTAAAACTCATGTGCACTTTATGCAATTAAAATAACATTATTAAATTTACATGTTTTATCTTTTAATTAATTTCTTATATTCTAGTCTCATGCACACATCATGTGAACTTAAATATTTTCCACTTTTTAAATTCATTTTCAAAAATTAATCGATAAAATATTTAATAACTTAAATAGTAAATAATATTTAGCACTTATTTAAAAGTAAACTCTAAATATATTATTATTAAATTAAATAAATACTATCGTATTCTAAATTATTCTTATAACTTTTATCTCCAAATTTAATTTTTTAATTTAATTAATTTCCCAATTAATTAAATATAATTAAATATTAAAATATCATAATAATTTTTTATTAAATTAAATTATTAATTTAATCTTTTGATTAGACCTAATTAATAGAAAATTCACCAAAGACTCATAAAACAACATACGAAAACCCATCAAACACATTCAAAATCAAACTAAAGGGGTTATAATCACAAATTAACATCATTCGACACATTCAGAGGGTACTCGACTTAGATATTTGTTCTAATTTTCAATTAGGACAATTGGCTTAAAGGTTTAGCATTTGGACTTAAGAATCTATCTCCCCTCTCTTACCATTGAGATAGTGCAAGAGGGTACGCTCATCTTAGCAATTCAGGGAAGTTGATAACTGGGACCTGCAACCTGCATAAAATCCTTGCATGTACAAACACAATATTCTAAGCTAAACAGGCAATGGCAGGAAGTGGTAAATCATGTAGATCTCGACTAGCAGGTGACTATGACTCCCTTCCTTAACCACATCAGAAATGCCATACATAAAGAAAACAAACACACACACCATACACATGCAGTCTGGGGTAAATATCCATAAGAAAACACATATGATAATAAACCATCCAACTAATCATCATCAATAATTGCAAACACTGTGATAATCATCATGCATACATGAAATATAGAGTACCAAGTAATCTCATCATTCAATCAACTGGATGTAAAACAATATCTAATAATTTGAAAGTAATCTTACTAAACATCAAGCATAAAATTGGCCTAAAAGAGTTCAACAATGATAATAGAAATGCGAACTAGGGGTAGGCACTACACACTTTGAATAAAATAGTCGTAGTGGAGATCCCATTAGGGATTCTATAATTCAAAGTGGGGATCCCACTTTGAATAAAATAGTCATAGTGGAGATCCCATTAGGGATTTTATAATTCAAAGTGGTGATCCCACTATGAATAAACAATGATATCATGGATCCCGCTATGAATAGAATATTCATTTATCGATAGAGGGCCCCTTATCAATATAAATTTGATTTCAAGGATAATGAATCATTTCCTTTTATTCAAAAATTAATATTCATGTGTCATTTATGAATGGGTTCAATTTAATTGATTTGTTCATAAGAATTGATGAATTTAGCTATTTGATTTTGCAGGGCCAATTTTGGGTGATTACACATATCAATATAGAACCAAATTTACATTGTGCACTCTTTGTCTTTTTTATTGCTCCAGGGTTCTCCATAAATTGTTGTAATTGTAACTTTGCAAGATCATATGTGTGATCTTTCTTAACAATTTTATATCCAATATGCACTTCTATACATGGCACATTATTTAATCTACTAGAATGATAGAACTTGTGTGATATAACCCTTACAGGAAAGTCTATCGAAGGATCAGTAATTGTGTCAATTATCATGTCTCTCTTGTTCCACATAGCTCCAATGTTTTTCTCAATCACCTCCTTCAAGTCACTTCTCAATATCTTAGGTTGATCTAGGGTTGGATAACCAGTAAAACTATGGATTATCCTTTTAGTAATTTTGATAGGTCCATTGTCTAGCCATAATGAACCATCATGAATTCAGCTAAGCACTATCCTTATCCATTCTATTTTAAACACATTTGGAAAATCTAGGGCTTGTGTCAACCCTTTCCTCTCAACAATTTTGAATTCTTCCTTCAGTACACCATTATCACAGAGTCTTCCATATGCTTCCCTAATCTCCATATCAAAAATGCTTCCTATCTTACATTTGTAGCATTTTCTCACATCTTGCACCATTAAGACATTTAGTGTTATCATGGACAATGCACCAAAGGGGTCTTGCTTGTAAGCAATGTTAGGAATAGCTTTGAAAATGGGTTGCTTGACCTCATTACTCACTAATTGAACATTTAAAACTTCCTTTCCCTCAAATTCTTCAAACTTGATGCCATAATGTGAAACTAGGGTTTACAAAAATTTAAACTACGTAGCTCAGCTCTTGATGAATACCTCGTGAAATTTGATGAACTGGTGTAGAATCATTACTAGAATCTTTTGCAACTAATTTGAAAGGATTTCTAGATCACCTTCTACTCTGCTCACTCTTTCTCAAATTTGAAATGATGTAAAATGAGCTCAAATTGATCAAATACCCTTTGAAAACCTTGCAATTAATGTTGAGTACTTACATAGCTGTAAGCTTGGCATCAACTAATTCAAAGTTCACTTGGCATCTATTACAATTCCACTTACTTGGCAACCACTACAAGCTCAACATCAACTAGCCAATCTATTAGCTCAGCATCTTCTAGCATTTCACTTGGCACACATAGGAAATATTTCATGCTCGACAGTAACATGAAAAACTTAATGATTTATCTTGGATTTCTAATAACATCTTCCATCTTTATTCATGCTAATGTGATCTTTTCAATACTAACTCCTTTGGAACTAATGAATGATGTAACCTTTAATTATCAGTCCCACATACCTCTTGATTGCCTAGTTTAATGAGGTGTGATCACCTAACCCATTGGGCAAAGTGATCCCTTCTCCATTTGATGTGTCACAATCATCTTTCTGCTTCCATGTCTTATTCATTTCATTTTTGACATTTTCAACATCTACCTTGCCTTTGCCCTTATCAAATTCACAACTTGGTGTTGAAAATATTCAAGACTATGCTAAGTTACTAAGAGGGGAGGGGTAAATCAGTAACTTCTAAAACTTTACCAATTTCAATCTAATAAATCAATTAGCACTTAATTCATCACATTTGATCTAATTATATGCATGAGAAATTGAAAACATGAAAGCATCCATAACACTTGAACACAAAGATTTGGTGACCCAAAAACCTTCCACATAGAAAGTAAAATTGGGGTGGGGATGATACCCACAAACTTTAGTACTATAGCATAAAGTTGGCTTGTTAAGGCTTACATTGATCACTTCTAATGATCTACCCTATTAGGAGCAATTAGGACTGCTAGGTCCTCCTTATGAGAGGATTTACAAACACACAATGAAGTATGTACTCGGTAAAGAGATTTATAAAATTCTATTAGGTCTACCTTGTTAAAGGATTTTGATTGGTTCATCTATTAGGATGAAGTAGTAGATCTCTAATTTGCAATTGAGTTTTCTGATAGAGATTCCTTAGTATACTAATCACCTTTCTATAATAGATATGTCTATGTTGCTCCTTATACTATTATGACCTTCACAATTCGCTCTTTATCTATTGTATTCATAACTTAAACTTTTTGCATTCACATTACAATACATATGCTTATATAATTACATTCTTACTCATTGGATATGATACAATACATTACATATATATACCAATCTAAATTACAAAATTACAAAGTCAGCCATGATACAAGGTAACACAAATATTACAAAGTCAGCCCACATGAAGATACTCAAGTTCTGAAGACTGACTTGATGAGGTTCTGATACTTGGCATCCATTGTCAATGCTTGGCATCATCATGCACTTGATATACATAGAAGCTCAGTCCATACTGATCACTTTCAAGTACTCTTGAACTCGGTCTGCATTGGTGACTCGGTAGATATTGTGCAACTCAAAAAATACTAAATCGCTTGGTTTGCATAAAGTAGCTTGGTTAACATTGGCTTTGCATCACATGAACAGTGAACTTGGTAGACATTGCAATTCTCAATAACTTCTTATAAACTCGGTGTATACTGAAATGCATGATTTGAACTATTGGACTTCACACTAACTGAATCTGCTCGATAACCACTAGGATTAGTCCAAAAGACTCGGTAGCAATTGTAGAGCTTAGTGGGTACTAAATTACATGGCAAACACTGTAGACTATTTAATGAGCTTAGTAGCTATACAAAATCTGAATAAGTGTGTGTCACTAATAACAAACTTGGCTGATATGTCAACAATCTCCCCCTTTGGCATTAGTGACAAGAATACTTATTAGCCCAAAACTGAATACCTTGTATTCATCACCACGAGATTTTTCAAAATTGATCTTTGTAAGTATATACAATATACTATACATCTTTTTCTATATAAGTTCTCCACCATAGCATATTTCTCCCCCATACTATTTGTTCCTCTATGTACATGTCTTGCTTCCTCATAACATATAACTTTTCTCCCATATACATCTAACATTTCTTCAATGTAACTTTTCTCCCCCTTTTTGACAGTAATGCCAAAGATTTATTCTAACATATTTACATAAGACACCAAAATGAGATAAGAATTCAAAATATATCTTAAGGGTGATTGCCAAGGTTTTATCCCAATTTTCTTGCAAGAACTTGCATGTATGAATTGCAATGTGCACTTTTGCTAATAGTTCAATCATGTGGTCTACATCAGAGAAGTTATTATCATGGATCAAAGTTTTTGAATATACAATATATTTCTACATAGCATCCATGACTGGAAGGATCATATTTTGTATGTCAGTCAATGTTGGTGGATCCTTGCCTCTTCTCTTAACAATTCAGCTTGCATGTCTGACAAAAATCTGATCTTTTTGAAATGTGTAGAGCTTGAACTAGAGTCAAGTTGCAGTTGTTGAGCACCTGCTTTAAGATCTATATCAATTTTGGATAATTTGTCCTTTACTTCCTTTGTATACTCACTGACATCACATAGTTTCCCAAAAAGTGATGACACATTTGAACAGGACGCCTTAAGATTGACCAAAATTGTTGAAAGCTCAACTTGATAAATGGCTATTGGCTGAGCAATGTGCTCTAGCACTTTAGTGTTAAATTTATTTTCAGCCTTTTCAACCAATTTTTCTTGACCTTCAGTGTCCTCATTGAATTTTTGGACTGCTTCTCCTAGCTAATACAAAATAGGTTGAGAAGAATCAACCTCAATTCTTATTGCCTTGGTCAAGATATTCTTGACATCATCAATTATCTTATACTCTTTGTCTCTTTCCTCTCTTAATCTTTGTTGTTTAGCCTTTTTTTGCAAGAGTTCACCAAGTATGTGCATTTGGTCTATAGAAAGATTGTAAATATCCCATTTGGGAATTACTATTTCCTCATCTAAATTTATGTCTTCCTCTATCTCCTTTCTTTCCCCAAAAATTTTGTACTCAATTGAAGTTAGGCTCAACTGTCCTTGCACATATTGCCTTTGTACCCAGAATGTGAACAATAGTAGACATACTTGGACTTGCAGTAAAAATTGATACTGTACTAATTGATGGAATACTTATAGAAATACTTGAAGAATCCAAAATTGATGAAGTCAAAATTGTAGAATCCAAAACTGAAGTAGACAAAACTAGAGAGCTTACCACGGATGTACTCAAAACTGAAGAAGTCAAAATTGGAGAAGTGAAAACTAAAGAACTCAACTTGGTGGATGAAGAAGGAGTATGTAGCTTAGTGGATGAAGTGGAAGTCACTTATATCAATGATATGTTGAGCTGAATTGGGGCAAAGAGTGATTGGACATTTGATGTATCAATAGTAGTCACAACCAAACTTGTTGAAGCTATCTCCATACTTGATGTAGTCAATTATTTGCTTGAGGAATGAGGAAGTGAGGCAATGACTGTTACGGCTATCTTGACTAGGTCAATCTCCTCATCATCTTGGTTTTCTTCCTCGATAGCTTCTAGACCCTGATCCTTTTCATCTTCTTCATTATCAAAGTGAGTCACTTCTTCAACATTTTCTTCCTCATCTTTCTCCTTGTCTTCTTCTTCATCAACATCATTTACTTTAATTAGAAATTAACTTGGTTTATGAAGATGATAAATGTTTTTATGAGTGTTTGTATCATTTCTAACAACATACTCAATGTCTTTAATCAAAATCAAACAAGTATTAAACCTTAGAGTCAGTTTTTCTTCATTTTTCTTTAATGACTCTTTCACCTCAAAATCTGATATGCTTGGTAGTAACTACCTTAGGGTTTTTGCATATATGTCTTTGACTATTTGCATAGAAAAATCCCATCATTGCTTTATCTTCTCTAGTAATTCATTGGAGACTTGAGAAGCGATCTAGTCTAGTGAGTACTTCCATTTACCCATTTTTCTTAGCACCAGTTCTTCAACTTTCTTCTGCTCTACTTCAGTCCTAATTTCATATTTCAAAGATTTAAAAAAAATTATTCATTCTCCTTCTTCCAATTGCTTCAACTTATCCTAGAAGGTGGGTGGAGGTTTTTTGAATACAATGTCACCTTTCAACTGGAATTGATTCAAATGTCTTCTTTGATATCCTAGTTCTAGTTCTTCCTTGAGAACTTAATTAGAAATGGTAGTCACCCAATTCTTGAGTGACTTGACCATCATTTCTTAGACCAATATCCTCGATAGACTTAGGAATCCATTGCTGTCTCATTTACTTTCAGATGTTATCATCCTTTACTTTTTTCTCATCTTCAATTCTACCAATATTCATACAATTCTTGGCAAGATGACCAAGTTCTGTATAAATAAAACATCTTTTAGTGGTATCTCTTTTCTTCATATGATGTTTAACACAATTCATACCAATGTGTCCAAATTCTCCACAGTAATGACATCTACACCAGGTATTGTAGTCCCAACCAAATATTCTTTTACAATTTGTTCTGCAGGAATCAATGCCTTTGTTTTGCATTTTGATGCCTTGTATCCATGTTTCTTACATTTATGATAGTTGCCTTCAAATCTTGGTTTCTCTTTGCATTCATCAACCTTGTGACCATGCTAATTGCAATTGTAGCATTTTTCATTGAATTTTGTTTTTCCATTACTCCAACATTTGTTTGATGTATGACCTATCTTACCATAGTGATTGCAAGTAGGTCTTTGATTGTTTTGAGCACCTTGTTTAAAGGATTCACCTTCTTCTTTGTATCCAATTCCTACTTTTCCTTTTTGCCTATAGAGGTTTTGGCCATTCAGTTGATCCATGTCTACTTGAGATTTCATCATTCTCTCATTGATTTGCTTCTTAGAGTTTAGATCATTCCTCAATCTTTCATTGATTTGTCTTTCAGATCTCAGATGATTTTTTATTCTTTCATTGATTTTCCTTTCAGAATTTAGATCATTCCTTATTCTTTCATTTTCAAATCTTAGGCTCATGATTTCCTCATTTGCATTGGAGAGCTAATCAATAAGGTTTGCTCGCTAAAGGGATTGGTTCTAGATTTCATTGTTCATTCCATCCATCTCTTCTTTTATCTTGTTTCTTTGTTCCAAGACTTCACATAACCTTACTGACTAAATTTCTTGTTCTCTTTTCAGCTTTCTTACTTCTTGCAAGGAACCATTTTTCTCTAGGAGTTCTTTGATTGCATCATTTGCTTCATATGAGATGCTTGAAGGGTGAAAATTTTCAATTCTTTATTCAATGTAAAGATGATCATTCATTTTATTTGCAATTTCCTCTCTTCTTTTTAGGGATTGGGAAAGTTGCTCCTTAGCTTTCTTGAGTTGGGCAATGGCCATTTCCAAATCCAATTTTTCATTGTCAATAGCTTTGTCAAGTTTGAATATCTCCATATCCTTGATCTTTTCTCAAGTTGTAAACTTTCTCCTGAGAACCACAAAGCTCTAGTACCAATTGTTGGAAATATTCAAGACTATGTTAAGTTATTGAGTGGGGAGGGGTGAATTAGTAACTTTTAAAACTTTACTAATTTCAATCCAATAAACCAATTAGCACTTAATTCATCATATCTGATCTAATTGTATGCATGAGAAGCTAAAAACATGAAAGAATCCATAACACTTGAACACAAAGATTTGGTGACCCAAAAACCTTCCAAATAGAAAGTAAAACTAGGGTGGGGATGATACCCACAAACTTTAGTACTATAGCATAAAGTTGGCCTATTAAGGCTTACATTGGTCACTTCTAATGATATGCCCTGTTAGGAGCAACTAGGACTGTTAGGTCCACCTTGTGAAAGGATTTACAGACACATAATGAAGTATGTACTTGGTAAAGAGATTTATAAAAGACTATCAGGTCTACCTTGTTAAAGGATTTTGACTGGTTCACCTGTTAGGATGAAGTAGTAGATCTCTGATTTGCAACTGAGCTTTTTGATAGAGATTCCTTAGTATACTATTCACCTTTCTATGATAGATATGTCTTTGTTGCTCCTTATGCTATTATGGCCTTCACAATTCTCTCTTTATCAGTTGTATTCATAACTTTAACTTTTTGCATTCACATTACAATACATATGATTACACAATTGCATTCTTACTCATTGGATATGATACAATATATTACATATATACTAATCAAAATTACAAAATTACAAAGTCGGCCATGATACAAGTTAACACAAATATTACAAAGTCAACCCACATGAAGATACTAGGGTTCTAAAGACTGACTTGGTGAGGTTTTGATACTCAGCATCCATTATCAATGCTTGCATCATCATGCACTTGGTAGATGTATAAGCTCAGTCCATATTGATCACTTTCAAGTAGTCTTGAACTCGGTTTGCACTAGTGACTCGGTAGATATTGTGCAACTCGACAAAAAAAATTCTTGGTTTGCATTAAGTAGCTTGGTTAACACTGGCTTTGCATCACATGAATAGCGAACTTGGTAGACACTACAATGCTTGGTAACCACTGATAAACTTGATGTATACTAAAATGCACATTTTGAATTGTTGGACTTCACAGTGACTGAATCTACTTGGTAACCACTAGGATTAGTCCAAAAGACTCAGTAGCAACTGTAGAGCTCGATGGCTACTGAATTACATGGAAAGCACTATAGACTATTCAATGAGCTCGGTAGCTATACATAATCTAAATAAGTGTGTGTCACTAATAACAAACTTGGCTAATATGTCAACACGTGGTGCCTTTTACCTTATTGGGCAATACTTACTGATGTGACCAATCTTTAAATAGCTAAAACATGTGGTTTGACTCAACCACCTCTTGTAGTCACCTTTGAAGTGCATCTCAATACAATTCTCAGGAACATGTGCATATTCTTGACAATAATGATAGCTATACCTTGTATTATTATCCCAGTTATAAGAGTTGCCATTGTTCCTTACCTTTTTTTGCCTATTTGATGACCACATGGGTTTGGATCTACATTCAAAAGCTCTATAACCATACTTTTGATAGTTGTAGCAATATCCTTCAAATATTTTTGTGTGCATGGTCTTAGTTTTGTATTCATGTTCCTAATGACCTTGTTTGTTGCACTTATGATAGTGAACCATGCTCTTATGATCGACATTTTGATTTATAGCCCTGCTCATGCACACATTATTAGTATGTCCTTTCTTTCCACAATTATGACAAGTAGGTTTGGAATTCTTACCTTTGTTGTTCCTTTCTTCAACACTTTTGGACGACTCTCCTTCTTCAGTGCTTGTGTATCCCAGTGCAGATGTGTCATTATTAGATCTAAGGGATCTCAATAATTGCTCAAAGTATTTGATGGCTTCACTTGGTTTATTGAAACTTTAAAAAAAATTATTTTCCCTTTTTAGGTCACTTTACAATTGCTCATTATGCAACTTCAATGTGTTTATCTCAATGTCCTTGACATTTACTTCATAGTTGGCATTCATCTTTTGACTTAGAGTATCCAATTGCATATTGGAAATCTTGGTTAGTTTTGTTGACTTCTCTTCTAGTCTATTGGCCAAAACTCTTTTCTCTTCTTCAATAATAGCTTTTTCCTCCATGGATTTCTTCTTTTATTTAGTCACCTCACATAGGACTATGACTTGTGACTCTTTCTCTAACTTGAGATTTCTGATTTCCTCGGCTTGGTCTCTATTCTTTTCCATTAGATCAACAACTGCTACAACAAACTCATTGGAGTCTTCATCTACAAATACCTTAGTAGTGTCTATATTTCCGTATTGTGTGTCATTCTCCACAATAGCAATTTCCTTTCTTCCCTTTAAGGATTTATTTAGTTCTTCGTTTGCTTCATTCAGTTGATTTAGAATGAGATGTATTTTAATCTCCTGATTCTCAATAGTCTTTTCCAACTTGTAGACTTCCATTTCCAAGATCTTTTCTCAAAGATGCAAAGCCTCTCTTTCAAATAACACCACTCTAATACCAATTGTTGGAATTAAAATAGGAAAGGTAAAGTTCTAAGGGGGGGGTGAATCAGCAATTTAAACTTGGACCCATAAAACTTTCACCATACATCCATCTTATGCATTCAATGAGCAAACTGAAATAACATGTAAAGCATGTACATATAAAGTATGTAAGCAAGTAAACATTCACAGACACATAACACCAGATATGATTACCTAGAAACCCTCCAAGTGAGAAGGTAAAACTGGGGTAGGGATGAAACCCATAAATCTTCACTACTACAGTAATAAAGTGTATCCAATAAAGGTTACAATATTTTCATTAGGAGACCTGATCTACCCTATGAAAGGTTTTCCCTATTAAAGGCTTACAACTACTTTTAGGTCTTGCCTTGTTAGAGGATTTCAACACCCTAGTAGAAGTGTGTCTTGCTAAAGGACTTTAACTTACAACTAAGTAAGAAGCCTATTAAAAGATTTCAATACTACCTATTAGGACTACTTTGTTAAGAAATTTTGACTAAAATCACCTATTATAATGTCTCGGCATTGATCTTGTGTTCAGCACTTGTTTGCTTGATGACAAATCACCTCTAAGCACTTGTCTTCTTGATCCTTCTTGATCAAATGTCTCTTTGTTGTGTCCTTTTCCTTTCCTCTTTTATCCTCTAACTAATTCTGCAATGTTGTCTCACTTCATAACTTCTTAGTCACCATGAATGCTCTATTTTTGCATGCAAAATACTCTCTTCACTCTTTCAACATTCACTCATACAAAGTTTAGGGTTTTTCCTCCTTAAGAAGACTTTGGTGACTTAGGGTTAGGTATGAATTTAGGTTGAGATTCATCCACTTTGTTGCTTAATCCTTCCCATTTTTTGATTGGCTACATGTAATTGCATAGGGAATCTAACTTGAGATTTTTACTTATCTCCAAAATATCATAATTCACCCTTAAGGTGGCTCAAAAATGGTTTACATAGTTGTTTTTTCCATTACAAACAAATATGTCAAAACTGTCTCACTTGGCATCTAAAGTCTATGATACTTGGCATACACTAATCTTTATACTATAAGTCAACATCTATATCACTTAGCATCCACTATTTACTCAGCTCTTGAATCACTCGGCATATACTATCTGCTCGGCACTTGAGTGACTTGGCACTCACTGTGAACTTGGCATGGTCTAATATACATGTGCTCGGCATGTACTACTTGTTCAGCATGAACTAAGTAAATAACTTAAGTGTATTGACACTCACTTATGAAAACCAATCTGAGATCAACATAACTATGTTTAACTTCTCAAGTTAAACCTAAGAATCCTGATGAATCTTGCAAAGATGATGATTGGACTAAAGCTATGAAAGATTAACTAGAGGATATTGAGAAGAACAAAACATGGCAATTGGTTCTTAGACCTAAGGATAAGAATTTCATTGGAACTAAATGGGTATTCAAAATCAAGATGAATGAATAAGGTGAAGTTGTAAGAAATAAAAGAAGATTCGTATGTAAAGGTTACTCACGGCAAGAAGGAATTGACTTTGAAAAAAAATTTGCACCTATTTCTAGATTAGAGGTAGTAAGAATGTTTTTGGCATATGCAGCTATAAAGAACTTTAAAGTTTATAAGATGGATGTTGAATCAGCTTTTCTAAATGGAGAACTTGAAGAAGAGGTATATATTAAGTAGCTTGATGGTTTTTTTTTACAAATGAAGATGATATGGTTAATAGATTGAAGAAGGTATTGTATGGACTGAAACAAACACCTAGAACATGGTATGGAAGATTGGACAAACACTTGACAAATTTGGGATTTGTGAAAGGTAGTGTTGATAGAAACTTGTATCTAAGAAAATATGGTTTATTGATTGTTATAGTGTTTGTGGATGACATAATTTTTGAAGATAATGATGAAGCAAGTGTGGCATTTTCACAAGAAATGAAGAGATAACTTGAAATGAGTATGAGTGGTGAGATGAAGTATTTCTTGGGATTGCAAATTATACAAAACAATGATGGTATTTTCATATCATAGGCTAAGTATTATAAAGACTTATTAAAGAGATTTGGTTTGGAAAGTTGTAAACTTGTTGGAAGACCTATTATAACTACAAAAAATTTCTAGAAAAGATCCCTTGCAGTTGAATAGAAAGAGTATAGATCTATGATTGGTGGATTGTAACATTTGACGCACACTAGACCTAACATAGCTAATGAAGTTAAAATTGTGGCAAGATTTCAAGTAGATCCTAAAGGCTACACATTATGCAGCAATACAAATATTTTTTAGATATTTGAAGTGTACACCTTATTATGGATTATGGTATGATAAATAAAATGATTTTACCTTATGTGCATACATTGATGCATATTGGGAAGGAAGTGTAGATGACAGAAAAATTACTAGTGGTGGAGCATTTTTCTTTTGAAGAAGATTGGTATCTTGGCTAAGAAAGAAACATGATTGTATTTCACAGAGTATAATAGAACTTGAGTATGTAGTAGTAGAAAAAAAATTTAATTAGGTTATTTTGATGAAGAAAATGTTGAAATTCATTATAATTGAGTTTACAAATCTTGCTATCATACACTGTGAGAACACAAGCATAGCAAGTGTGTCAAATAATCTAGTGTTACATTCAAAGATAAAGCATATATCTATTATCATTTGTTGAGAGAAAAAGTTGCAAAGAAAGAGATTAGGTTGGAGTATATTAACACAAAGGAGTAGATAATAGACATTTTTACAAAACCTTTGGTGAAGGATACATTTGAGTAATTAAGAGGTATGCTTGGGGTCATCCCCCAACCTAATTTTAAGTAGTTGATGTAGATATTGCATTAGTCTAGTGGTAAAAAAGAACTATTTATTTTATCTAGACTAGATGCTTGAGGCTTCCTCTATGGGGGAGTATTTTTGTTTGAGATGAGTCATGAAGGACTCTTAGTAACTAGTCTTTAACAATGTCTTTGGACACTTGAGCTTATTGCATTTCATACTTAGAGATTTGACATAATGATAATTTTATCATTGATGTCAATGGGGGAGAGAATAGCACATGAAAAACATCTTTTGATATAGATTTTTAAGTGAGTAGCACATGAAAAATATCCTTGTATATTGATTGATGTCAATGAGGGAAGTAGATTCAAAGGAGCTTATCTTTTTGGGAAGTGATGTTCCTGAGAGATTCATGTTGATTTATGAAAATGATTTGAAGATTTGATTGATGAACATGATTTGAAAAGATATTGATGTATAAGGGATATTAACACCTTCCTTATGCATGATGGTTACAATACAATTGACATTCATGTCCAACATGAATGGAGGAGCATATGCAACAGAGATACATTTGATATTCATGGAACTTAAATGTTTTTCATCTATGTTTCCATCAATTCCAAAGAGGGATATTTTTAGCATGAATACTAATAGTATTCCAATGGGAGAGCAGCCTAGAAGTGTTGGAGACATGATTCAGAGATTGTGTGTTGCATTCATGAAAAAAAATTTCATTGATGTCAACATACAGGTTATTTTGCAAAGATTGAAAAATCAATAGACAAATTTTGGCTTCATTTAAGGGTTGAAAATTGGCTTATACACATGTGGGATTATATTCTAGAGTATATCTAGATTCTATAGTTAAGAGAGCATACAAAAATATGAAGACCTGATAAAGTTATGATGGATTTGGTGAAGGTAGCTTTTAGACAGTATTAATGGAAAGTGGGTACTATTTCTTGGATTGTATCTCCTAAAAGAGATGAAATTTCATTGAGATAACTTAGATAGAGATTGAAGACATGTTGAGAATTTTTTGGTTAATCACACACCTTTAAATAATCAACAAGTGGAAATTTATAATGACTATAAGGTGGTAGATTACTTTTATATTGTAATATAACATGTAATGTATATCTTAAGTTGGTCATATATTATTATTGTAAATTGGGAAATCCTCAAGGCCAAATAAATAACTTGTTTTAGGACTTGGTATAAAGGAAAGGTCATTTCCTTGTGGATTAGTATCCTATGTAGATTATATGATGTTATGTATTGTGTGAGCTTACATGTCAATATTTTTTGGATAAAAGAAGTGATTGGTGTAGTTGAGGGATAGGGAGATTACAAGGAAATATATTTGGAAAAGAGATTTTTTTTGAATAGTTGTTTATGTACACTTGTATTATTTAGTGAGGATAGTACTGAATCTGTTTGGATAGTGGGTCCTTATGTCTTCCTTTCAACTGCTAACAAGGTTGGCAAAATTCCTAACTAGTTGGAATCTCCTAACAAGGATTCAAAGTTTCCTAACAATGACTCATATTTACTGAATTTATTTCACTGATTCCTAATAGGTTCCATACTTTCACAAGGAACTTCAATATTATTACATCATTTTGTGGGTACCATCCCCAATAGGGTTATCCCTCTAATCAAGGGTTTCCCTAGTTAATAGATCTAGTGTTATTGTGTATGGTTATCTTTTTATGGTTGTTGCATCTATTATTTACATGTCTCAAAATTAATAAGGATATTGAAAATTGTCTCAATTTCTGATTCATGCCCCCCCAATTATCTTGGTGGACTTTACTTTTCAACATTCTTTGTCTCTTAATTCATGATAATATCAACTCTTTTCTTTTGATCTAGTTTAATGTGAGTTTGAGGAAACTCATACTCATGCTAAAGTGGGGGCTAAATATATCATCTTAAAATACAATCACCCATTTTTAAAGACCATTTAGCACCCATATCAAAGTAACTTCCTAGACCATGGATGGATTTGTGCTTGATGTTTTCTTCCTCCTATTTTCTTCCACCTCTCCCGAATATATCTCCACTCCCTCTGAGCCTTCTAGAGGCCCTATCTCTTCCCCTATTTGTGAACAAGTTAGCCCAAATTGATTTTTTTTGGAAGAGGTTGACCTATTCTAGAAAAGGTCAACCTCTTCCTCATTGATTGTGAGGCACGGAGCCCAAAATAACTCAAGTGTCCAAATATTTGTTGGAATTCTTTAGAATAACTGAGAGGGGGGGGAGTCAATTATCCAAGGTCCAAATGTCCTAATAAAACTTTTTAGCACTTAACAAACTTATTTACATGACATTTATCTTACATGCATCCATAATACTTAAAATTTGTAGGTTACTATCCTAGGTCAAAACAACCTTGCAAAAATGTAAACATAAAAAAACATAAGAACATCCACACAATTTGACATAAGGATTTTATGTGGAAACCCAACTTGGGAAAAAATACCAATAATTTGCTACTAATTCTCACTCTTCTAAAGTGATGTCATGCGAAAGGTCAACCCTGTTAAAGGTTACAATACACATTGTTGAATGTGACCTAGTTAAAGGATTTTATTACCCTGTTGGGAGTGAGCCTTGTTAGAAGACTTTAGAACATTACATTAGAATGTCACTTGGTTAAAGGATTTATAAATGACTTTTAGGTCAACCTTAATCCAAAGTATCTACCCTAAGCTGATACAATTGTTAGAAAGTAATAGTAAGGCTTTGATCTAATAAAAATTCACAGCTCACTTGCATAGTAGAAATCCTTGTTGCAATCCTCCATTCTACTTGGATTTTCACACTTCACTTCTGACAGCTTGTTCACCCTTCAAGCATTCATCCTCTTAATCCTTCTTGTTTTGCATGTCAATTGCAGACTCTCTTATTTGGCCACCATATGAAGCAATACCCTAGACTTCTTGTCTATTTTGGGTTTTTCACACATTTCAACATTGCTCCATGCCTTATATCCCCTTATAAAGACAATTATAATCTTTTTCCACTTAATAAAAATCATCCATTTTAGGATTGGGTAGGATTCATTGAATCTAACCATATTTCTATTTTTCTCCCTCTAGAAACTTCCTTCACAATTATCTTTGAATTCATCTCAAAATGGTTTATCTTGAATTTTATACCACCAGCTCATCAAGCTTATCTTCCACACAGTTCACATAATTCAAGAAATCAACTTTGTTGGCTCATATTCAGTTAATCTTTGATCTTTCTCTTATTTTTGTCAGTCAAAAATAACTAACCTCTAATGATTGGCATGCACTATATCACTCATCATCCACTCAACTTTTACTCAGCACATACATTCTTTCACTATCACTCAACACTATATAGAAATTACTTGGCAGATACTAGTAATCACTTGGCATACACTGTATTTCCACTTTGCTTGGCACCAACTAGTTTTCTACTTGACTTGCACTAATATTGCTAAGGACCAACTATTCACTTGGTCAAGCTTAGCAGACACAATTATTCTTCCTTGTTCTTCCAGACTTAGTTAATGTATCCATTAACTTCATCTTTAATTAGATAAATAATACAACATATTATCCATGTCTTACTTGGTCTTAGTACTCCTTTTATGCACTAGATAACTCAACCTTTCTATAGGTGCTCTTGTTATCCTTCCTTTTCAAATCCTCTTCATCAATCAAATAAATGAGAGCATTCAAACCAAACAAACAATTATCTCACCAACAAGTAATTGGTTTGACATCATTGAAAATATAATAGTTTTTTCCAAATTCCACATATCAAAACAATCTTGTTTTCAACAATCTCCCTATTTGGTATTGATGGAAAACCATTACATGGAAAATTAGCAACAATACCAAAAATTAAATAATACTTTGTGTTTAAATCTCTCCCTCTATCAGTATGTGTCCTTCCTCTATGTAGGGTAATGTGACTTTGTCACTTCTTTTCTTATGTCTCCCTCTTTCTGATTTTATTTCAAATCTCCTTCATAGTGCCAATCAATCACTTATGTTATTTCTTTAATGCTCTGACTTCTCTAATCTCTCTCCATCTATTCATATCTCTAATTTCTCTAATTTCTCCCTCTGTAGATTAACAAATTAACTCTACCTTCCTCTTCTTTAGGTATCTCTATATCTCTTCTTTGTTATTTCTCCCTCTTACTAGGTATGTGTTTTCTATGTATTTCAAACTCTATCTCCCTCTGTCACAAAAATGTCAAAGAATTGTCACCTCAACATGTAGATGTTATCACTTTAGGTTCTCCCTCTATCTCCTAACTTGTGACTAATCATCTTATGCATCTCCTTGATTACTTTAGGCAGATCCTAAAGCAAAATCCACTATGTCAATGTGAAAAATATAACATTTAGTTCAATTGATGTAGGGCACAACTCTATCTTCATAAACAACTTTGGATAGGGGTATCAACCCTAGTTTACCTCTTAGATTCTCATGAGAATCCTTAGGTAAATCTTTTGTGAATATATCTGCAATTTTTTATTTAGTATTCACATATTCCATCTTGACTTCTTTTTCTTGAACTAACTCTCTCAAGTAATGATACTTGATTGCAATGTGTTTTGTCTTTGTATGTGTCACATGGTCCTTAGATATGTTTATAGCACTTGTGTTATCACAATAAAGTATCATTGTTCAGTGATTTCCTCCTTCATTTCTTTGAGTAGCTATTTGATCCATACAATGTTTGTACAATTTACTATAGCAACAACATATTCAACTTTAGTAGTAGATTCAGATCTGCAATTTTGTTTCTTACTAGTCCATGTAACTAGTATTTTTCCTAAGAAAAATGTTCCACCACATGTACTTTTTTTGTCATCAATATTTCCAACCCAATAAACATTTGTGTAGGATCTCAATTCAAAATTATCATTTTTCTTCTAGTATAGACCATAGTTCTATGTTCCTTTCAGATATCTCATTATCCTTTTGACACCCATCAAATGATTCTCCTTAGGATTTGCAGACAATCTTGCAACAATCCCAAAAACTAATATAGTTTCAAGTATACTATGAACAACATATTGCAATTTCCTAATCATAAACATGTATAAAATTTAGTTTACTTCAGTAGAATCATCTAACTTAGACAATTTATGTCTTGTAATCATAGGTGTGCTAACTGGCTTTAAATCTTCCATACCAAAAGTTTTCAATATTTCTTTCACATACTTGGACTGATTAATGTCAATACCATACTTCATTTGATATACTTGCAAACCAACAAATAATTTAATTTCTCCAAACATGGACATCTCAAATTCTCTCCTCATTTCATCAGCAAATGTTTTGCAAAGTACATTTTGTCCTCCAAATATGATATCATCAACAAAAATTTCATCTAGTAAAATAAATTTACCTCTTTTAGTCTTCAAGTATAGATTATTGTTGTCATTAGTCTTCTCAAAACCAGTCTTCACAAGATAATTATGAATTCTTTCATACCATTCTCTTGGGGATTTCTTTAAACAATATAAAGATTTGTGTAATCTACATACCATGTTCTTATTGTTAGCATCAAAAAATCCTTCTAGCTACCATTTAGAAATGCAAACTTCCTCTTCTAATATGCCATTTAGAAATGCAGACTTCACATCCATATGATAAACTTTGAAACCTTTGTATGAAAAGTAAGAAAGTAGAGTTCTTACTCCTTCAAGTCTAGCAGTAGAGGAAAATTTCTCCCCATAATCAATTCCTTCTTGAGCATAGCCTTTGCAAACTAATCTTTCCTTATTTCTTGCAACTTCACCATTCTCATCCAATTTATTTTTGTATACCCACTTGGTTCCAATAGCATTCTTATCCTTTGGTCTTGGTACAAGTGACCAAGTCTTGTTCTTCTCTATTTGATCAATCTCTTCTTTCATGGCTTGACTCCAGTCATCATTTTCCAATGCATCCTTCACTGACTTTGGCTCATACATGCATAGCAAACATGTATCACTTCTTTGTTGAACCCTTGGTATTTGGTCTTTGATTGTTGTAATTGATGTCAATAATGAGCATATGGTATGGCTAACATCATTTAATTATCTTATTTGATATCCTTCAATATTTTTCAAAATATATCCAAGACAAATACTTAAGTGTTATACAATTAACACTTAATGTTCACATTGGTTTTGAAAACAAATTTTTTTTAAAATAGTTTTGGTCTATTAGAAAGTGGACAATATTTTTTATTAGATAGACCCAACTATCATAACTTTTTGGAAATATTTTGGAGTTGACTAAAATGGGTCTTTGTTAGTTTTTGCATAACACATGTAAAGAACGAGAAAAAAGTTTGTTTATCAGAAAAAGTTACCAAATTATTATGACAGTTTTAGCAGTTTTGAGTAATTTTGGTATAATGGAAGTTTGGCCTATGTACCTACCTCCAAAATTTTGACTTTTTTGGTTTATAAGTAGAGGATACATTCCTCTAAAACATCCAATAGGTGGTTTTGATAAAAGTTGCAGAATTGGTGTGGAATTCCTTGTAGACTAAACAGTTTGCAGGTAGATTTTTAACAGCAAGGAAGAGGGTAATGCTTTATGTTTCTTATTTCATATTTGTGATTTGATTTTCATTGAAAAAGTTTATCAGAGGTAGAATAAGGGTTATATATTACTTCTTCATTCATTCATATCAGTATTTGATCAAATCTTTTAATAAAAAAAGAAAATATATTTGGATATTGGATGTTTTGTGGAGAATAGAAGTATATCCTGCATTGTGTTTTCAACAAGAAGTTGAAACTAGTGATTCATGATATGTGTTGTAATAGAGATGATCCTTTGATTTAATATCTCACTTGTTTATTTTTGAAGTTGGTGCTTCTTGTATTCATGAAATTGGTGCTTCAGGTGTAAGGGATTGGTGTTCCTTGAAATTGTTGTTTCTAAAACAAGGTATTGGTGCTTCCCAAAGTTGTAGCTCTAAAAGATTTTCCCAAGAGGTAAATAAAGTTTCAGATTCAAAGTGGTTTTTTTACCCTAAGGGGTTTTCCACATTAAAATATTGTGTCACTTTTTTATTCATTAACTATCTTGCTCATGTGTTAAATTTTTATAACTTGTAATTGTTTCAAGTTTTTAAAAGTATTTTAAACCATTGATTCATCCCCACCCCCACAGTGGTGTTTGTAGTCCAACAATTGGTATCAGAGAAAGGTTCCCTATATCAAGTTCAACAACTTTGGGTAGATTTTGGTTGAGTGGAATACTTATCTTTTATGGCTCAAGATAGTTCTTCACTTTTCGTATTTTTGATGGATCAGATTATGCTTTTTGGGAAGTAATGATGCAAACATATTTTTTATCTATTAATGTTAATGTTTGGATTCAGTTGTTAATGGTTATAAAGTTCCTAATACTTTACCTATAGATCCTAATGAAAAGAGGAAGTGAAACTGATATGAAAACTAAATTTACTATACTTAACAGTTTATCTAAAGATGTTTTTGTTAAGGTAATGCATTGCAGTTCTTCTAAAGAAGTATGGGACAAATTGAAAAACACATATCATGGTAATAATAGAGTTAAAGAAGCCAAGATACAACATTTGAAATCAAGATTTGAAGACCTTAAGATGGGTAATGATGAAAAGGTGGAAGACTATCTCCTTAAGATAGATGAAACTATAAATGGCATAAGAGGACTTGTTGAAAAAATTAATGATATTGATATTGTAAAGAAAGTTTTGAGATCTCTTCCTAATAAGTTTCTTTCTAAGATATGTTCTATAGAAGAAACTACAGATATTAACAAGTATATAATGGAAGATCTTCATGGAGCACTTGTAGCTTATGAAATGAGAAAGTTTGGCAAACAAAAATCCACATGCAAAGAAACAGCATTCAAAGTGGAAGAGAAAGTGAAGCAAGTCTCTTTAGAATTAGAAGATCTTGATGTTCTTGAAGTGCATTTATCAAGGAAATAAAATAAAGAAGTAGTTAAATACAAAGGTAAACTTCCTTTCAAATGCTTTAATTGTGGTAAAATAGGACACTTTGCATCTAAATGTCCTTATAATAGTCATGATGAAGTAGATTACGAGAAAGAGAAATCAAGTAAAAAGAAATTCTATAACAAAAAGAAGTTCATTAATAAGAAGAAGAGTTTGATTACTAATGTATCAGATAGTGACTCTAATAGTTTTGAATGTGATGAAAATGAAGGTTCATTCATGGCTATAGAAACTACTTTTCAAGAATCAGATAGCGATGATGATGTTGAACTTATTGAGGTTGGAACAAGTCTAAATAATACAATGAAAATTTGAATTTATTCAAATAATTCATTTGAAACACATCATATATCATATTGATATACAAGTTATTAAAATATTGATATCATATTGATATTGGCATGGTTGGGATTAATAGATTTTTTTGGGAAAGATTAATGAGCGAGCTGAAAGGGTGAAAATGGTTAAGGGAAATAGTGATTGGAGTGACTAGGGCATGGCAACAAGGTTTTTTGATATTTTTGGTAGAAATTTGAGGTTGTTTTGATCCTAGTTCAGCATTTGTTTGATGGGCTCTTATGGTCGTGAGGTGGGTCTCCAAGAGTCTCATTCTTGTTGGAGCCTCCAGTTGTGATGGATCTCCTCTTAGGGTGAGGTCACAGGAGAAGGATCCATTTTATGTTAGCGAGCACTAGAAGTTAAATAAATTTAATGACTACTTTTGCATAGTCAGGATCAGCCTATGCTGGCTATTCCTTTGGAAGCAGTAATGGAAGATGTGGACTATTTCACCACACATGCATTGATATGCAAGTTTCTTAGTATTTGGATTTCCCTATCAGCTCTGGAAGCCTGGATTCATTGTTCATGGCAGGTGGAAGGTGATATGGATATTATGTTGGCTGGTAATAGCTACTTTTTGGTGAATTTCTCTTGCATGTCAAATCAAAACTGGGTCTTTGAGGGAGGCCCATATTTTTT
The DNA here is from genome assembly GCA_028749045.1 of Cupressus sempervirens. Lineage (NCBI taxonomy): Eukaryota > Viridiplantae > Streptophyta > Pinopsida > Cupressales > Cupressaceae > Cupressus > Cupressus sempervirens. Next base: position 830,639,608 of record CM053791.1, read on the forward strand.
ATGATAGTGTAGGTCTTTTTGTCAAACCCTGGCATACAGGGTTCAATTCTACTGAGGATCTTCCTTCCAGGGTTCTTGTTTGGGTCTTCCTACCACAGCTTCCTTTGGAGTTCTAGCATGAGGATATCCTATGACAAAGTGTTATTATGCTTGGAAAGTCAATTATTATAGCACATCAATCACTAGACAAAAAGGTTTTTTCTTATTGCCGTATTTGTGTTGAAATTGATTTAAATAATCCTTTGCCAAATTCTTTATAAATTTTCCTTGGCTCTTCTTCTTGGATCCAACAACTAGACTATGAATATATTCCCTTCTGTTGCCGCATTTGTCATGCATATGGCTATTTATAATTTCAATGCCCTCAAGGCTCCAAAGGCAATGTTACCCCTGGTGGGTCCTTTGGCCCAAGGATGGCTAATGGTGGTAATGGGAATGGTCAAACTATTAGTACTAGAAAAGGAAATGTTCAAATTGATAGTACAAGTAAAGGGAAAGCTCAAATGAACACTTCAAGTTAGGAGCAAGGGCCATCCAGTACTACCAGTCCTAATAAGGATTGTTTTATCCCAACTCAAAACTATGCTAAGGGGCAAGGTCAGAAGAAATCTCATCTAAATTGGCAAGTCGACCTAGGGTTCAATAATTTTGAGGTTCTTGACAACATGGTCATAGAAGAAGGTATTCCTGCAGAGGCTCAGTGTGCAGCTACTAGCTCAGAGGGGAGGAGTTCTATGTTAGGATTAAACCACAAATAGAAATAACAATTACATGCAAATATAACTAATATCAAAAAATAATAGATCACACATAAAAGAAAAGAACACAAGACACCAAGATTTAATGTGGTTCACCTAAACCCTAGGCTACGTCCACCAAATAGCAAGTCCAATATTTTTACGATCTAGTGATTACAACCTAATTACAATTTGTAATCACTTACAACTCAATACTACCACAAGAACCAATTTTTGCATCACCTTATGAAATAATCCCTAACCCTAAGCCCTTTTATACAAGTATTTTTACCACTTTAGGGTTATAATTAATAATTACATGACGGCCCAAAATCTTGATAAAATAGGGCCCAAAAAAATTATGAAGTACGTACAGTACTTTCTTGATTAGTCACCACAAACTAACATTATATTCTTAGTGGCAACCAGGATGTTGTAGCTCAGCAGATGCTAGAGACTTCTATTGGCCTTGAGTCTAGTGCCCTTGTGGTTTCTCCTACTCCATAGGAAAAGGATGTTCTTCAAGTAGATTTGGTTAAAGATTTATTTTCCTCTGGTAAAGGAAAGGGATCTTCTCTTTCTTTGGGCCTGATACAAAGACCATTTAAGAAAGTCTCTTTTGCTACTCCCTCAAGAGTTGGGCAAAAGCAAGATCAAGAAAAAATATAACTTACGGGAGATTTATTGGTAGAGTCTAGGGTTGTTAGGAAATTGGATGAGCATTTTCCCCACTCTACTCAATGATTATTTTCTCATGGAATGTAAGGGGGTTGAATAGCATCCCTGGATAAAAAGCTATTGATGAGCTGGTGGTTGATCATTCTCTGGATATCCTTTGTATCCAGGAGACTAAGATTTTAGTAGACTCCATGTTTATATGTGCTCCTAAAATTTGGTTTATCGGCCAATGTTTGTGTGTTAGTGCTTTGGGGAGCTCTGGTGGTCTTGCCATTTGCTGGGATCCTAGGAAAGTTATGCCACTTTACTAGGTCCCTTGCCTCTCAACTCTCTCAATGGTTGCATCTTCTCTAGAAACTAGAGAGATTATTCTTGTTACTATATTGATCTCCCTGACAATCTTAAGATCTAAGAACATATTAGGCATGTCAAAATTTGTCATCCTTTCTTGCCTTGGATTATGGTTGGACATTTCAACTCTGTTCTTAGTCTAGAGGAGAAGAGGGGCGGACTAGATCACTTGGGTCCTTCTTCTAAGTTTCTTCAACAATATGTTGATCTTTTACATCTCTCTGTTGTCAAACCTCTCAACAGACTCTTTACTTGGAACAATTGAAGAGTTGGAAATGATGCCATCTCAGAATGCTTGGATGGGTTCCTTGTTTCTTGCTTTCAAAATTGTTGCTCTCTTTCTCTCTCTTCCAAAATTCTTGATTGGAGAGGTTCTGAACACTGGCCTATTAAGCTCATAGCTAGTTATGTTGCTATCCCTAAGAAGCCTCCCTTTAAGTTCTAGTTGATGTGGCTTCAAGACTCTTCTCTTCATGACTTAATGGCTCACTAGTGGAGACACGGAGGCCTTTCCTATGACACTGCTATGTTCTCCTTCACTAAAAGGCTTCAATATGTTAAAAGGAAGTTAGCTTTGGAATAGGAATTATTTTGGTAATCTCCACATTATGAAGAAGAGGGCTCAAGATCGGCTTGATGTTATTACTAGGCAGATTTGGGATCTAGGTTTTTCTGAAGCTCTTGGCATAGAAAAATCTTGAGCTTCTATTGATTTAGCTTAAGTGGGATCTTAAAGAAGAAATTTATTGGAAACAGAAGGCTCTAGCTGACTGGCTTTAGAGAGGGGACAAGAACACCACATTTTTCCATAAATCTATGCAGCTCAACGTAATAGGAGTTACATTTCTTCTGTTGTTACTTATGATGGGACGTGTCTAACCTCCTCTCAAGCTGTATCCAGGGAAGCTATTCAGTTTTACACTACTCTCTTTTCAGATGATTTACCTCCAGCGAAGATTGAGGAGAGTACAATCCTATCCTATATTCCCTCTGTTGTGACTAGGGAGATGAATGACTCTCTTATGAGGCCAATTAGTATGTCTAACTTGGAGGGGGTGATCTTCAGCTTGCGAAAAGGCAAAGCTTCGAGACCTAATGGCTTCCCTGTTGAATTCTTTCAAGAATTTTGGGATATTATCAATCATGACCTTTTGGATGTGGTTCAATAGTCCTATTCCAACAAAGAAATTCTCTTGGCCTTGAATTCTACTTTCTTAGTCCTTATTCTAAAGAAGGAAGAGGCTAATCAGTTGGACTTCTTTAGGCCCATTGCTCTTTGTAATGTGGTCTATAAAATCATTACTAAGCTCCTCATAGAGAGGCTTAAAATTTGGCATCCCATGGTTATCTCTAAGGAACAAGAAGGTTTTGTGGCAAGAAAATAAATTTTGGATTGGGTGGTTATTGCTTTTGAATCTATTCACTCTATGTGTACTTCTAGGGAACGTGCCATGTTCATTAAGCTTGATATGGCTAAGGCTTATGACACAGTCAATTGGGATTTTTTGCAAAAAGTTCTTCTAGCTTTTGGCTTTATTCAAGAATGGGTTAGATGGGTTCTTAACTATGTTACTACTCCTTCCTTCTCAGTCCTTCTTAATGTTGAACCATCGAAGCTTTTTGGGGCATCTAGAGGTCTTCACCAAGGAGATCCCCTCTCTCCTTATTTTTTTATCATTATGGCTAAGGGACTTGGTAGACTTGTCAAGTTTCATGTTTCCCAAAATCTAATTCAAGGATGGCAATGGGGAAATGGTTTGCCCACTCTTTCCCACCTCTAGTTTGTTGATGATATGGCCCTTGCTAGGAGAGCTCAGATTCAGGAAGCTAAAGCCTTTTGGCTCCCCTTGGATACTTATTTGGCTACCTCTAGGTAGAAAATTGATGACCACAAGTCCTCTATTTTTTTCTTCAACACTCTTGAGCCTATCAAATGGAGGATTGCTAATATCATGAGATTTAAAATTAAGTCTCTCCCTCTGACTTACTTGGGGGTCCCTATTGTGGTGGGTAGATAGCCTAGGATTTTCTAACAAAGCTTGCTTGACAAACTTTGACAAAAAGTCAATCATTGGACTCATAGGTGGCTCTCTACTACTGGTAGGTTGACACTCCTAAAATCTATGATTTAGGCCCTTCCCATATACAGAAGCATGGTTCAGGTTTCCCTGATGTATTTTCTTAAGGAATTTGATGCTCTCTCTCGCCAATTTCTTTGGAGTGGCAATTTGAAAAATACCAAATGGAGCCTCATTAATTGGGATACCATTTGCAGGCCAAAAAAGGAAGGAGGCCTTAGCCTTCATTCTATTATCTTGTGCATTCAAGCTCTTGCTACCAAGCTCTATTAGCATTGGTATTCTAGTTAGTCTTAGCTTTGGGCTCATATCCTGTCACACAAGTATTTACCTAGTGTTGAACCTTCAAATATTTCTAGGTTTTCTCTTGAGGGAAGAGGCTCTATAGTGTGGAATACCCTCAAGATTGGTGCCTGCCTGGTGAAGAGAAGTTTATTTTTTATCTATAACAAAGGCACTGAGGCTCTATTTTGGAGTGATTCTTGGAATGGGCATCCTCCTCTCTTATCCTCCCATCCACACTCATAGTCTCTTTGTGATTTTTTTCTTTTTGTTGGATGGAATAAGGTGGCTCATTATAAGGAAGCTTATAACCTGGGCCTTATTGTGGGTTACAAATGGAAGAATTCTTCTGATTAGTCGTTGGGTGGCTCTCTGGGGGATTGGTTGAAACTATCTCAGATATTGGCTTCTAGGGAGTGTAGCTTTTTGTAGGAACCTGATGTTTTGGCTTGGAGAGGTGCTTCTTCTGGCAAGTATTATGTTTCTTTAGGGTACCTCGTGTTGACAAAGCAACTTTTTGGCGAGGTGGAGGTCTCTTGGTGGAAGAAAGTTTGGAATAGTTTTTCATGGCCTAAGTGTAACTTTTTCCTCTAGATTCTAGTTTACAATCATTGTCTTACTTGGGAGAATCTCTATAAGTGAGGGTTCTAGGGGCCTTTCATCTATATTTTATGCCACAATATTGAAGAGATGGTTTCTCACCTTTTTTTCCAATGCCCCTTTGCCAATAGATTTTGCACTTCTAGTGGAGTGTGTGGGGATGCACGTGCTGGCATGTTTCCTCTTTGTTTGAGTTTTAGGACCATTTGGGCCATCCCCCTTCCAAGACTTATTTTCTTTAGGTTGCTTGGACTATTAGCCCTTCCCTTATTTTATGGCATGTTTGGCTCGAGAGGAATAGGAGGATCTTTCATGATGTGTAGTTTGAGATCAGGCACCTACGAGGGGAAATTGTTAATTCTCTTCATGAAACACTCCTAGCTAAATGTGACATTGGTGGAGTTTTGGATCCTAGAGATGTTGGCATTTACTCACACCTTTCCTTTCCTCTTCAAGGTGGCACTCCCTTGGTCCCCCACAATCGCTTTGGGAATAGAGCTAGGAAAAACTCTCAGCATGTTAATCATGAGGGGCATTGGTCTCCTCCTAACTTGGGCATTCTTAAAATCAACACTGAAGGTTCTTCTTAGGGAAATCCTAGTCTGGCTGGTCTTGGGAGAGCTAGGCATTATAGTTCTGGTGATATTCAGTTTCAATTTTCTCTATACAAGGGTTACCATACTAATAACCTCATGGAAGCCCTGGCTATCTTGGTTGCAGTGGAATAGTGTTGTCAATGTGGTTGGAAAAGAATTATTTGTGAGACTAACTTGAAAGTGGTTGTGAATTTATTAAATAGAAGGAACCTTGTGTATGTGGATTGGCATTTGGCTCTAGTTATTCAATAGATCATTTAGTTATGTAATTCTTTGGATTTTGTGTCTTTTATGCATATCTCTCGTGAGTGTAACAGTGTGGTTAATTGTCTGGATAAATGGGCCTCTAAGCATGGGCTAGCTTGGAACATTATTGATCATAGGATGCTTCTCCTTGATTTATCTTAGATGTTGGTTCAACTTTTGGACCAGGATAAAGCTCTACAGTTCTCTTTATTTCTTGTGTTGTTCTACTCTCTTTGGTATCCAATAAAAAATTTTACCTGTCTTTTAGTTCAAACTTGTTGAGGCTGATTTAGAATGTGAATTTCTTTATGCACTTAAAAAGATCAAGGAATTTAAGTGTTCAAGAAAATTGATTCTTAAAAAATAAAAGAGAGAATTTTGAAAAAGAAACTAAGGACTTAAATCAACAGGTTATAGAATTGAAATTACAAGTTAAGAAACAAAAGAGAATTGTCTTTGTCACTAAGAAGGAGTTTAGTTCTAAAGATTGGGAATGTACAAGGTCAATGAATGAAGTATTATCATATAGAAGAAAGTTAGAAAAAAATTAGAATAGTACTTTGGATGATATGTTAAGGAAACAAAGAAGAATTGGTGATCTAACAGGAATTGGTTTTGCACTTGGACAATTTTCTAGTGACAAGAAAGATAAATCTTTATTCGAGATATTTAAATCTAAAAGTAAGGATACAAATCAGAATGTTGCCACTTAAAATTCAATTAAAAATGTAAATTTTAATCATATTTCTAATGATAAAAATCAGGTTATACCAAGCACTTCATTCATGGGTAAAAGATACTCAAACAGGTTCACTTCTTTCTTTAATGGGTATTGCTTCATGTGTCATCAATATGGACATAGAATAAGTAATTTTAGATACATGTCAAGGAGGTATTCAAAGTTTCATTTTGGTTATTTCTTTCCTAAAATGAATATTCTAATATGTTACAAATGCAATCTCTTTGGTCATGTTATGAGTAATTGCAAAACAAAATCAATTTAGAATGATCAATCTTATCCTAGTCTACAAGTTGATAGAGAATTTGATACTAAAGTGACTAAGATATGGAGGCCTAAGATTAATAAGCCTATTTTTGTTCAAATGGCTCTACATTTTGAAGAAAAGGACTTTTGGATAATTGATACTATTTGTTCTAGACACATGACAGGAGATAGAATGAAGTTTGACAAATTGATTAACTACAAAGGTGACAATGTTAGTTTTGGTGATGATTCTTCAAGGAAAATTAAAGGTTTGCATTCTTTGATTCTTAGTGAAAAAACTTCCATTCATGATGTGTATTGTGTTGATGGGAATATCATTGCATTTCTTCAAGGAAGGCCTCCATTTTCAAACCTAAAATTTGAAGGATCACATAATCATAATCGAACACCAGGAGATGACCCTGAGGTTATTCAATTGGATGGTAATGTTATCTCGAGAGGATTAGTCACCCTAGAAAGTCTTTTTGATAAAGAAGATAAAAGGAAAGAGAAAGTCAAAGACACTAAATCTTCTAATTTTTCGAGTTATGAGAAAGTAAATATTGGTTCTGAGGAAATCCCAAAGATGGTCCTAGTAGGGAAAGATTTGACATCACAAGAGAAAGAAGAATTCACGAAGTTGTTAAAATCCTACCAAGATGTTTTTGCTTGGGGTTATGAAGATCTAAAGGAATTAATGAATGGGAAATTTAAACATCAAATTCCTTTGAAACCTATTTCAACTCCTTTCCAGCAAAAGAAAAGGCAATTCAATCCCAAGGTAGCTAACGCTATTTTCAATGAAGTTGATAAGATGCTTAAAGAAAAGATTATTTATCCCATTTACCATTCAACATGGGTAGCCAATATTGTTCCTGTTAGAAAGAAGAATGGCGAGATAAGAATATGTATTGACTTCTTCAATTTGAATCAGGCATCACTTAAGGATAATTATGGGCTCCCTATCATGGATCATATTTTGCAATTGGTATCTGGCTCAGAACTCATGTCAATGCTAGACTACTTCTTCGGTTATAATTAGATCAATGTCACACTGGAAGATCAACATAAAATAGCTTTTACCACTCCATGGGGTATGTTTTCCTATAATTTTATGCCTTTTGGTTTGATAAATGCCGAAGCTACCTTTCAACGGGCAATGGATCATTCATTTGCAGATTTCAAGAATAATATTATTGTGATGTACCTTGATGATCTTACAATGTTTTCAAAACATAGAAGAGATCATGTGCACCATCTGGAAGCTATCTTCCATCGATGCCAAACTCATGGCATCTCACTGAATCTTAAGAAGTCTATATTTGGAGTGACAGAAGGAAAGCTATTGGGGCATATTGTCTCTAAAGAAGGTATTCAAATAGATCCTGAACAAGTGAAAGCTATCCAACAATTATCACTCCCCATGAGTAAACCAAGAGTCAGGTCTTTCTTTGGGCAAATAAACTTCATAAGGAGGTTCGTACCAGACTTCTCAGAGATTACAAAGTCTATTGTGGATATGATGAAAGGGAATACAAATTTTAAGTGGACAAAGGAAGGTAAGGCTTCTTTTGAACAAATAAAATCTGTGATTGCTAATGCTCCTACCCTTTCTTATCCAGATTTTACTAAAGCTTTTCACTTGTATTTTTATGCATCTGAGAACACTTTATCTGCCATACTTACCCAACCTGACAAAGACAATACCGAGGCCCTAATAGAATTCATGAGTATCCCTCTTAAGAAACATGAATTGAAATACTCTTTGATCGAGAAGAATGCTTATGCTCTAGTCAGAGTAGTGAAATAATTCAGGTTTTACATCTTGAACTCTCACTCCAAGGTGTTTGTTCCTGATTCAGCAATGAAGACTATTCTGACACAACAAGAGATCAGTGTGAACAAAAGGGCCTCTTGGATAGCTAAAGTACAAGAATATGATCTCAATTTTGACTCCATTGGGCCAAATCGTATATTTTTAAGTGACAAATTTGTTTACCAACAAGACTGTACCAAATGGATGTTAAAATGACATTTCTTAATGATTATCTTGATGAAGAGGTTTATATGGATCAACCTGAAGGATTTGAAAACAAAGACTATCCTAATCATGTCTATAGGTTTAAAAAGGCTCTTTATGGTTTGAAACAAGCTCTGAGGGCTTGGTATTCTAGGTTGGATTAGTATCTTATCAAAAATGGCTTCAGAAGAGGTGGTGTTGATAGAAATTTGTACATATATGGTACATGTGATGATGTTCTCATTGTTCTTGTTTATGTTGATGATATAGTATTTGGATCAAATGATGATGCTTTAAGTCAAGGTTTTTCAAAGCTTATGTGTATGAATTTGAAATGTCCATGCTTGGAGAACCATCCTATTTTCTTGGGTTGCAAATTTCTTAGTTGGAAAATTGTATATTATTATCCCAAACTAAGTATGCAAAAGAAATGTTTAAAAAATTTCATATGGAAGATTGTAAGCCTATGGGAAAACCAATGATAATAGGATGTAAACTTACTAAAAATGATGATTCTCTTGATGTTGATCAAACTACTTATAGATCCATGATTGGTAGTTTACTATATCTCATAGATTCAAGGCCTAATATCATGCATGTTGTATGTTTGGTTGCAAGATTTCAATCTTCACCTAAAGAATCTTATGTTATGGTAGTTCAAAGAATTATCAGATATATTCAAGGTACTTTGGATTATGGGATTTGGTATCCTAAACATGATGATTTTAGATTTGTTGCTTAAACTGACTTAGATTGGGCAAGTTGTCTAGATGAAAGAAAAAGTACTTTAGTAGAAGCATTTTTCTTGGGTAACAGGCTAGAGCATTGGCATAGTAAGAAACAAGAATCTACTATACTCTCTACTACAAAGGCTACATATATATCCGCATGTTCTTGTTGTCAATAGGTTCTTTAAATGGTTCAAACTTTATCAGATATGAAAGTAATAGTGTCTAAACCAATTCCTATCTATTGTGATAATCAAAGTGCAATCAGTATTTCTAAGAAAATGAAGAAGATGTCTACATGATGGATCTACAGGTATAGGTACACATGGATATATAGGTATATAGGTATAGATATAGGATATATAGGTACACATGGATATATAGGTGGAAGTTGGTGTAGACACCTAAAAATCCTTTAGAAAATAAAGTATTTTTATTTTCTGAAAAAGTCCCTGATGACATCATCATTTATTAATTAATTAATTAATTATTTTATTTATTTATTTTTATACCATTAAATCCCTTTATCTTAATTTAAAATATTTAATTAAGAAATCCCTCCCAAAAATGTTTAAATCTTATTTAAACATTATTTCCTTATTTATTAATTATTTAATTAATAAATTGACCAAAAATCCCAAAATAAATTATTTATTTATTTTTTGCCCAAAACTTGGCCAATTTCTTTAAGACCACTAACCTCTTCCAAAATCTTCTAATCCTTCTTTAATTTCAATTAAAGGCTAATCCCATCATTTCCTTACCCTAATCCCAACTCAAAATATTTAATTAAGATTAAATATTAATTCTCATGTTTATTAAAAATATTTTAATAAATATCTCCTCAACCCAAACCCTTGAAATAAATAAAACATTATTTATTTTCTAAAAAACTTATTCATCCTCATCCTAGGAAGTTCTAGACTCTTCTAGAAAGTCTTCATCCTCATCCAAAGCCTAGACTCTTCTAGAAGATGTCAATCCTTATCTTTGACCCTAATCTTAATCCCCCCCCAACCTTGTCACATTCCCTAAACATGGGTTAAGACTTGCTAACCCAAGCCAAAGCCAAAAAATATCTCCTCCTTCACCCACCCTCATTAAATGTCATCCACTTGCCCATCTCTAACAAGCCTAATCTAATCTTAACCCAAGCCTAATCCAAGCCTTAATCATTTGTACATTCCTAAGTCAAGCTTAAGACTTTCTTAATCCAACCAAAGTCAAAATATCTCAACTCTCTCACAAATATCCCAACCATAAAACTTTATGAAGCCCACAAAGCCATAAATGACTCTTACAAGCCCATTTATTGCTCTTACAAGCCATTATGAGGGTCTTTATGAGCTTTGAGCCTCCTTTGTTGACCCCTCAACCCCTCTTGCTCTAACCAATGACCCTATGACATGTGTCACTCCTTGATTGGTTGTAAAGAAACACAATCCATGTGCTCTCCTCTCATTTGATCTAAACCTTCAATAAACTTTCTCCCATCTTTGCATCCTAGCCCTTGATCCCTCAAGCCCTTTACCTATTTAAGGAATCCTCTCCCAAGCCATTTTAACACAATCACCCATAGTAACAAAGTAATACCATTTTGATCATGAAGTAAAGCCATAATGCCATTTTTTAGAAGCCATTTTACATCAAATCCATTCACCAAAGCCAAAATCTATCAAGAACACCATTGAAACCTTTGGAGAATCGAGCATACATCCTATTTAATTAGACAAAGCTACTCAACAAGAGAGCTTCTCATTGAGAGAGCCCATTAATGGCTCATATTCTCAATTGAGAGTTCATCTTAGCCTATCTTGAAGTTACATTTATTTATTTTTGTGAATACTTTTTGATTTGATATTTAGTGTTCTTTGCATTACTAATCCTCGTATACATTTTGGCACGCCCGGTGGGACCCCCATGGGTCATGCTTGTTATCATTTGTAGTCAAAATTGCATGTTTTGTACTAACTTTGGCTAATTTTCATGTTTTGGTGATTGGTAGGGGCATTTAATCAGGTTCTGCAGGTCCAAGGAAGCAAGAAGAAGATGAAGCAAGAGTTCTTTGCAAATATTCTGATGGGATTTAGAGTGTTTTCAGATTTTTCAAACTTATAGGTGGACGGAGCACTTAGAATTCTTCTTCCTCTTCTTGTCTATACTCTTCTTCTATTCCATCTACTTCTTCTTCTTCTTCTTGTGGGATCTTGGCCAATTTTTTTTTAAGGGAGCAAAATCATACACACCTTGTTTTAGTGCTTAAAATGAACCCCCAAATCATACTTAAATCCATTAAAAACTAAAAAATTGCACAAAAAAAAAAAAAAATCTTTTAACAAGTGAAACTAAATCAATCCAATCATTTGCATCCTTGCAACATCAAGGTTTTAGATGCATTCATGCAAAGTTAGGAACACTTCATTTTTGGAAACTTAAAAAGAACTTCAAGTTTTAATTTCAAAAGGTTCAAAATCAACACTAAGTGCACACAAAATTCTAAATCAAACTCAAAGCATCAATCGGGGATAAAATGAACTTCATTTGTAAATATTTTAGAGTTCTTTTAAAATCTCATGAAAACTAAGAGTCCTAAATGGTTGCCAAAATTGTCCTAAAAGCTTTGTTATTTGTTCCAAACAAATGTCTTGTTGCAAAATCTAGGTTTTTCATGCATCAAAACAATCTAGGAATATCATTTTTGGGCTTAAAACATGCAAACTAGAACACAAAATCTTGAATGAAAACCAACGTCCAAAGAGTCATTTTTTTGAGTCAAAAACAATCTTAAATGATCTAAATTGGAAAGAAAAGCATCCTTATTCCTTCCTCTTTGAATTCCAGTTTAAACAAACTCAATCTTGAATGATCTAAGGTTAAAACAAAGCACTTCAAAGTTCTTAAAACAACACGCAAAATCTCAATCTTGAATTCTCAAAGGAAAGAACTTGAATGTTTAAACACTCATCTTTGAATGCATGTTGCTAAAATCACTCTTGAGTGCCATGGATTAAAATCAAGTTTGTTTGTTTTCATTGGAATGCATAACAAATCCAATCTTGAATGCCACAGATCAAATAATCATTATCATACAGCACACTTCATCTTTTGGGGCATAAAAAGAATAGACATTTTAGAAACTTTCTAAGTTATAAAAACAAATAAAGACACTTTGAGTGAGTTTGTTTTTGGACTCACCCTCTTTAATCACCCATCATTCTAACCATTGGTTGCAATATCAGTGCCATATATGGGGATGGGTCTACCTAAGAAGGTGTTAAATGCTCCACAAAAATCAAACTCCACTCACTTGAGTTTTTATTGGTTTTTCTAAGATAGAAAATTTCTTGAATGCACATTAGTCTCGCTAACACTTCATTTAGGCATAAAAATTGAACAAATCTTGACATGGAGGGCCTCCAGGCGCGTGCTTGAAATTGAGCTTTACACACATCTTTATTTTGGCCTTAAAACAAACAAACACCAACTCTTGAATGCCTTAAAAAAAAATTAATCGATACTTGACATGGAGGGCCTCCGAGCGCGCGAGTTTACTTTCTTATTGACCCTAACTCTCCTTTGTGTATTCATTCTTCGATCACTTCTCTTTTGTTGGCACATTTCAAATTGGAATTGAACCTTTGCATCTTAATCACATGTTTTTTCAAAAAGTCTAGATCAAAAAACTTAAGCGTCAGTTGGAAAAGAACTCTGTCTTTTAGCCCAAGATCATCCAAGTCTTCTCTCCCTTTGTCATCTTTCGAGGCCATCTTGGGTGCATAATATTAGGATCCAAAATCTTGTTTAAGTTTTAGGAGGCCTACTTGAGGATTTCATCACCCCTTGAGATGACCTCAACTCTAGCATTCCAACGGAGTATAAAGATCGAGAGGTGAATTCAAAGACACCTCTCTTGGGATCAAAATTCTATCACTCGGGCTAAGCCTCAAGGAACTTTATACCCTTGAGAAGTGAAAGAGGAGAAGTGGGTTACCATCCCTCTCAGCTATGTGACATCTTTTCGGTTTCATCTATGGATTTGGGTCTCACGTACCTTGTGTATATCGAGGACTCCCTAGCTAAACCAAATTTCATCCTTGTAGAAAGCTTCCTAGGATGTTGGTGTGTTTGACGTGCTTGCTCCAAACTTTCATCTACTTGTTTGTTCATAGCTTTTGAATGAATATTTTCCAACTTTGGTCAAAATCCCAGAAAAGCAAAAATCTCCCAGCTCAAGGCATACTTAGCATAGTCACTGCCAAATCAAAAAATCATCCAAGCTCCCCTGTCGCAACCGAATCTATCTAGTTCTTTGCTTTAGAACAATCCCAAATCCAAAGTCTATCCAAATCATCCCCCCAGCTAGCTAGTAACCCAATCCAAAATCACCCAAGCCTTTAAGGAATTGTTGTTACTTTGTTAGAGTTTTCTATCCAATCAATCTATCCAAATCCCTCAATCTCCCCAAGGTTATCCCTTTAACAGAGCTTTGTCTAGGTTAATCTAGCCTTCTCACTTGTCATCCCTCATCACCTTAAGCTAAAGGTTGGGATCCACAAGTGGTCAATCTTGTGTCATGCCCATAGGATCATTTGTCTATCCTCAAGTTGACACCAAAAGCCACCAATCTTGCACATAAGAAAGAAAAACTCTCACTTTTTGATAGCATACCCTTGAAGTCTTCCATCCACAAGAAAGCCAAAAATCTCCAGCCAATCCTCCTTAGGTCTATCATGCAGCTTTGACTCTCCCTAGGAAATCTTTCATCAGCCAATCCAAAATCTACACTTAATCCAAATCCAACCATGAGCTTCTGTGTTCATCCATATGAAAGACCCCAGCCCCATCCAACTCATCATCAAAACATGAAATCCTGACCCTATCATGATGAGTTTGGTCGCATTGTCCTTTCTCCTGCTACATCCTATTCCAATGATGATGAAAATCTTGTTGACTATGACGAGTATCTTGAGAGCCTTAGATGCCTTCCACCAACCATCCCCCAAAATCCAAGCATTCTTTCAAACTATCTAGTCATGAAATCTCATATCCTAGCTTCTCCTCCATCACCCAATCAACTAAGCTTCCAATCTTCCACCCCCATCACACCAGCTATTCTTGTCAATCCATCACCTCCACCTCTGACATACGAGTCTCCCAGAATCTCCTAGAGGAAATACAAGAAAAGCTGCCTCCAACAGTCGATAAGCCATGTCATCTAATCCAGCCATGTGAAGTAGTCAATGATGAAGCTTCCCCATCTATAATATCACCTCCATCTCCCATAGCTATCATCCCCATACCATCCATCAAATTGTTTAAAATCCTTCCACTTCTCGCAAGCATCAAAATCCCACCACCTGTCAAATCCCTCCAAATCCTACCCACATCACCTCCAAGCATTTCCCAAATCTCCCATAATGACCCTTATGCATCCATCTTCTACTCACCCATCTCCACTATCGAATCTCCCATCTATCCATCCGCTGCCTTTGAAGAATCCATCCCTTCACCTCCTATCGCACCATGCACTCCAATCCAATCCTATCGAGATCCTACCCAAAAGCATGTTGACATCCCCCAAAGCATAAATGAAGATATCATCGTACCATGTCTTCCATCCATAGTGTAGCCACCATCCCCTCCATCTCCAAAACCTCAAGCCATACCTCCTCTACTGTAGGATATCTTTTCATCCCATCAGCTAGTTCAAGATCCTATCCTACCATCTCCTTCACTCCATGCTTCCATCTTACGACCTATCAAAGCTATTCCACCATCTATAATCTACTATCTTGGTTCACTTACATTCATCCATGGTGGCCCCCTCTCAGTAGAAGAATTAAGAATAGTATCTCCCCATTGCAGTACATCTAATAAAGCACTTCTACCATTTTCTACAAGCAAAAAGTTTCCTCAGTTCATTCAAATGCTCAATCGATGGCATTATCAAGGTCAAGGTTTAGGACCACAAGAGCAAGGAATCAGAAAGCCTATTATTGCACAAAAGAATCTAGGATTTCATGGTCTTAGATATGTATCCAAAGGCTCGCCATCTAAAAGTGTTGGTACATGCCATCCCCAAACCAAGCCTATCTCTAGGCCCACCATGCCAGCCTCCCATCACTCCTTCAAGAAATCTTATGTCATCCCCCCTCCACCATCTTTGCAACCCAAAACAACCTACTATATCCCCCCTTCATCCGCTAAATCCATTTTGGGTCCCTATGTCCCAAAATCTACTATCCTCCATCCTCCTATCAACCATCATAAAAATCCTATTCCATCCATTCCTACGCAAGATCAACAAAGGCACATATCAGGGCACATCATCCATCATCATCCCCCTACATGCTCTTCCATATCCTCTCCATCTCACAAAGCTTCTCCTAACCATCTTCCCAAAGCTTACCACAACAATGTGAATGCCAACTTCAAAATGCATAAAGCTAAAAATCCACATCCTAGGCAATCATATGTCTATTCTAAAAGACATACTCCAAAAAGGTAAAATCCAATCAAAGAATGCAAAACAATGCAAAAGCCTATGAAAAGAAAATCCAAAACCATGTGGATCCCAAAGAAAAAAGTTGAAACCCAATGCATAATGGCATCCACCATTGCTAATCCCCCATCCAGTGACTCATGTCCCCCATCTCCTAACTCCATCTTGGGTGCCTATATCCCCAAGCACACTTCCACAAATCCTCCATCAAGCCTGCATCTACCATCTATCCCTCATATGCTCTTTTCACACCCATCCCAACATGTGCCAATGTTGATCTTGCAAGAATCCCCATCTCATGCTCCTTTCTAGCCTTTTTATCCCTCCATCTCCTACCATCAATCCCATCTAATCCAATCTATTGCATAAATCACACATCTAGTGTACCAACAGCTAGCAACAAAATTGAACATTCCAACAGCCAGTGAAAAATCCCCAAAGAGCCAAAAACAGCTGAAGAAAACCAAAATCATTCCAGCTAAGTCCAAAGTCAAAAAGTCAAAAAAAAATAAAGAAAAATAAAGCGGTCACTGGTGAAAACTTGGCAATTCAAGGGCCTTGGACAAGTACCATGATGAAAACTTGGCAAACAAGTGTCATGCATAATCCAGCCATCCCCAGCTTAGCCTATCATCCTCATGATTTTGGTCACATCTTGCCATCCAGCTCCATCTTCCAATTTATCCACCTATCTTTCATCCTCCAGCTTTTATCTATCACTATCCACTTATCTTCTGCAACCTCACCCCATCATCCCATCTATCATCCATCTCCCTAGCACCTTCAGATTTTCCATCCTAGCTTCAATCCTATCATATCCATCGTAAGACCTCCTTTCGCATGTCATCTTCTGACTGGGGGCACTATATTCCTTGGAGATCTTGTCTTGTCCATCCTCCCTTGTCATTGGTATCTTGCTCTAGGCTATCCTCATGCAAATCCAATGTTATCCTCTCATTAGCCATTCACTCTAGTGCCATCTATTAGCTCAGCTACCACCAACCTTAGCATTGTCCCCATCCTTGGTCGCACATCTATCATCATCATTGGATGCATCCTACCAAATCCATATCTTTCACTATCACCTCATCCTTAGCTTCTACATCTTGCACCAACTTGAGCCATCCCACTATCTTATCATCTGGAGCTCCTATACAGCTTGTAAATAATATTGTATCCAACGCTTGTATCATACCTTGTATCATAGCTTGTATATCCAATCTTGTACAAAACAACTTGTACATTTCTACCATATCTTGGTCTATCAGCTTGTACATCCTCTTTAGCTTAGTACCATTGTATCTATCCAGCTTTCATGTCAGTTCATCCTTGATCAACATCTTGCATGCATTGCACAACCCTTGGTTAGCTATTTCAAATTCATCCTTTAGCTAGATCTCCTGTCACCAAATTGTTATCCTTCTTAGTTCAGCTTTCTAAGTGCATCAATAATCCAAATCCACCAGCTTAGGTGCTCTCCAATAGATCCTTGTAGGATATAGCTTTCTTCATGTCTGATCTTGGTGTGTTAGTACCTCGTCCTACCCATCTTGTTGGCAAACAGTTCTCTTTTGGATTTTCACTTTCTTTTGATTTGGAATCTTCCCTTTTGGGTCTTGAAGTATCTTTTCCAAGCAATCTTCTTGTTCCCTCCTCATGGTTGCCCCAATCTTCCATATCATGGTATGTTGCAAATGGGGCAATCTGAGCGTAAGGTATTGATCAGGTCTTTCATTTGTTTTTCTTTTCTTCTTGTGGGTTACCGAGTGTCAGTTCCACGCTATTTCCTTGGGGTTTCATGTGTGCTACTAGCACAATCCTTGCATGTTTATTTTGAGTCAGTCTGTCAATCCTCTGGACAGTTGGTGAAAAGGCCTTGATGTTCTTGGTACCCTTGGCAATTAACCAACAGTCCTATAGCAAATCTAGTGCTCTACTACATGGTGGTACTTCTCTTTGAAGTATCCCCTGCTCAAAAAGCTTCAATGGATTCCCTGCATCTCCATTATCCACCATCCATATCCAGCATCCATCTCTCCTACCCTAGCTTTGCAACTGTATCTCTCAATCATCACTCTTAGCTTTAGGAATCCATAATACTAGTCTTAGGGATCCACCCATCAAATCAATTCACCAAGCCTCATCTTTTGAGATCCACAATCCTAGTCCTAGGGATCTCTGACACCCATCTTCCATCAATCTGACTCTTTGAAATCCTATTGCCTCAGCTTTATCTCATCCCATCATCCCTTCCCTTATCCTAGATTCCTTTTTATGACACTCTGCTCCTTCATCCTCCATCTCCCCTGAAGTCTTAAGCTTATTTACTCTTGTGCCTCTGATTCTCCCTTTATCATTCTCTCATAGTGAGAGTTTGAGCTAATTCAGCCCCTTCTCTTTTCCAATCTGAGTCTCCTTGATCATCTCAGATTCTTGTGTTTTTCAAGAAACTGTCAAGCCTCATTTTCTCTCCCCGCCGCCTTCTTGAGGGGGCATCATGCAATCCATTCTCTCTCTTCTACCCAAGACTGGGGCAACTGTGTTACTCCATAAAGTCATCTCCATGTCGTTTATATCTGAACTTCTTTGAAATAGTGTTGTTTCAACACTATGTCAAAGAGGGGCAAAATGTAGACACCTAAAAATCTTTTAGAAAATAAAGTATTTTTATTTTCTGAAAAAGTCCCTGATGAAATTATCATTTAGTAATTTTTATTTTTATTTTGATGAATAGTCCTTTTTAATTAATAAAATTTACTAAGATTACAATTCACAAAAAAGGGCCGGGGGATACAGGATCACCCCGTGAATGAGTTCAATCGGCCAAAGCCAGAGCAAACAACATGGCCGCAGCCAGCAACTATAAACTATTCATCAAAAAAATATATAACAACCTCATGCTGCCAAGGCAGTACCAGCAGAGGGAGGAGGATCATCTTTATCTAGAAATCCCCACGCATCAGTGGGATTGTAAGGCAGACTAGGAACAGTCCAACCGTCAGCAGCATCTGTAGGATCTGGGGTAGTTGCAGTCTCCGCATCCTTCTTGTCTGGCCGTGGAGGAGAAATTGCCAAGGCCAGCCGAGGAAACTTGCTAGAGTGTGCCCGTCTAGGGGGAGGAGCCGAAGACTAGCTAGAAGCCCGCCCAGGGGGGGAGCCGGGGACCAGCCAGCACCACCACATGGTGGGGAAATAGAGCGGTGCCTCCAACCACCATGACCACCGTTGGGAGAGCGATGGCAGGGACCCTAGGAGTGCAGCGTGTGAGAATGGTGGCTAGAGGACTGGCATTTGGAACAACAACTGCGGGATGAGGAAGCATCAACTGAGGGCTCCAGAGGCACTCTGGCAACGGTACAAGGAGCATTACCCTAGTGGTTTAACAATTCTTGTAAGTGGGCAACCTCCAGTGCAACTTTATTAGCTTGCACCTGTATCTGCATAATGACATTGTTACAAATGCATGCCTTAGTGTACATTGCAATGTTAACATCCAAAAAATTATGAGTGAATAAAACTGCATTCCTATCTTTCCATAGAGAAAACAAAATTTCCATCCTGAAGGTATGCCAAATCTAGGAAAACTTTCGAGGAAATCTGGGGGAATCACCCAGAAGGATCATGTGCCATGAAAAAGGTTCGGGCCTGAAAGGCTTGAAAAAATCATGGATCTAGTGCCAATAATTCTGAGCACGTTTGCAAAACCAAAAAATATGCAAAAAGGACTCAGGTTGGCCATAGAAGGGACATCTGGGATCAGGAACCCCAATGTGCTTGAGCCAAGGCCCCAAGGGAAGACCTTGGAAAGCAAGGCACCAAGCAAAGTGAGCAATCTTAGGTTCTGTAATGGTACTCCAAATGGTGTCAAACCGTTTTCTCCATTGAGAAAGTGAAGATTGCAAATGCCACCATTGATTAAGCGTGTCTACCATCAAAAGGTGGGGTGAAAGCCATCTATATCCCATATTGGGCTTATAATTGGTAAATGGAGTGGCAGGAAACCACTTCCAATCATACCACCAAGGTCAAGCAGACTGAATCCCCACTTTATGAAGTAAGTGCACAGGGATGGAAGACAACAAAAGCTCATAAGTCTGACGATCGATGCGAACAAGGTGGTATTGAACTTGCATATCCTCCTAAGACCTAGAATTCATGGTGACTCTTGAAAAAATATCCTTAGTAGTGTGAATGCCTCATTTATAGAAACGCAGAGCACTGGCACCTTGAGTCTTGGCAAGAGGAATACCCTGGAAGGCAAACAGGGGAGACCACCAAATGTTCTGCTGATTTAAGGACAGCCCATTGCGGAACTCATTACCAGCCCAACAAAGCCAAGGTTTAACAGCTTCCCAGGCTTTCCAGATGCTCTTAATAATGAAAGAGCCATGTATGACAGGTGGTTCTTGCATAGTGAGAAGGGTCTGAAAACCAATTCCCTTCCAGGCCGGTCTGTTAGCAGGGAAGCCTAAAGAGATGCAATGTCTGACAAGAATTATCTAGGCTTCATCTCCAGAAATAGCTCTGATAATCCATTTAGCACAGAGGGCAAGGCCTTGCTTCCGAGTGGAAAGTAGGCCGAGACCCCCAGATTCCTTCGGAAGACAACAAAAATCCCAAGCAACTCTGTGAAAACCATGATGGTCAGAACCAGAGGCCCAAAGAAAATATCTAAGCAAACGTTCTAATTTGAGGTATGAAGCTTTGGAGGGAGCCCAACAAGAAGAATAAAACACATGGGTGGCAGCCAAAATGTTAGAACAAATCTGGAATTTACCAACAAGAGAAAGCGGCTTAGTGATCCAATAATCAAGCATTTTGGTAATCTTTGTAAGCACAGCATTCCAAAGTTCCACAGGGGAAGCCTGGAAAGCAAAGGGAATGCTAAGAAATCAGAAAATTTCTCCATGAGTAACCCATTTCCATTAGTATTGGCTGAGCCAAGGTGGAGCTGGCAAAAAAGACTGTCGGTAATAGAGCATTTTATGCCATTGAATGGCAGATCCAGAGGCTTGACAAAAAGTGTCAAGACAATCTAACGCATTTTTGATGTTTTCTTCATCCTCAAGAAGAGTGAGAAAAGAATCATTAGCAAAATGACCATTGACTAACTGGGAGGAAGAATCAGGTAAGGAAATGCCACGGACCAGCCTAAAAGACACATAATGAGCAAGTAAATAACCAAAGCCTTCGGCAGCAAGGACATAAAGCACAGGAGCTAACAGACAACCTTGTCTGATGGAACGAAAAATTCCAAAAGCTTTAGATTGCAAATTATTGATGGTGATGCAAGCATTAGCGTCACCAAAGAGCATCTCCATGGTTTGAAGGAAATTGGGACCAAAACCCAGAGCCTAAAGCATAGCCAAAATGAAAGGCCATTCAATACGATCATAGGCTTTAGCAAAATCTATCTTTAAAAAGATAGCCTGCTGCTTGGACTTACGGGCCCATTCCATACCTTCCCTGATAGCAATGATGTTGTCAAGAATGAACCTAGATTTGATGAAGCCAGTTTGTTCAGGCCGCACAATTAGAGGAAGCATATGGCGGATTTTGAGAGAGAGCGCCTTAGCAATGATCTTATAAGACACATTGAGGAGGGTGATGGGCCTCCAGTTGCAGATGTCCTTAGGATCGCCAGCTTTAGGTATGAATTTAATATTGCCTTTATTTATGATCATTCCTAAGCTTTTAGAATGATATGCTTCAAGATAGACTTTGTGCAGATCAGGACCAATTTGCTCCCAAAGATGTTTGTAAAATTCACAGGGAAATCCATCACACCCAGGTGATTTGTCATCCGCCATGGAGTAAGCTGCCTCTTTAAGGTCTCGGAGGGAAAGAAGTTGCTCACAGAAAGTGCATTGCTCAACTGCGAGGCGGTTTGGAGTAACAGAAATACACTTTCTGAGAGCCTCCTCCTGAGCAACCGAATGGCCCTGCAAAGCAAAAATGTTCTCATAGTGAAGAACAAAAGCTTGCAGGATGTCTGGCAAATTGGAAAGAACCTCAGTTCCCTGTTTTATCTTTTTAATCCCAATATTGGTATGACGGGCTCGTAGAGCCTAAAAGAACTCCTTCGAGGCTTTGTCACCAACCTCCAACCAGTGGTGACGGGCTTTGATTTGAGCTCCTCGGGCAGCATAGTTATCAGCAATTTTCTTTTCATGGCGAAGCTTGGCAAGATGAAGTTGCAGATCCACGTCAAAAGGGTTGAAGGTGAGCACTTCAGAGGCTTTTTTGAGGGCAAGGGTGTTGGCTTCATAAGAAAGTTTTCTAAAAATAGCCAGCTGACACCCGTAGATGCGCAAAAAATGCGTCGTTCTGGTAATGGCATCATTCCACCATTGAATCCAACCTCGATGGGAATGTGGACGTGGTTCTAAATTCTAGACATGTTGTATGTGGGAGATAGTGGAGGCATGCAATAGCACAGACGTGTTGAGGAAGAATTGAGACTTAACCACTTTGGGAACAGCTATTTGCCAAGAAATGCCAAAATAAATGGGATAGTGGTCTGACAACATCACATCTATCAGGGGAATGACAGGTAGATCACGATCTTGAAAAAAATAAAAAAAAGATTGCGCCGAGATCATAGCACGATCAAGAAATTTCAATATGTGATTAGGACCGGCTCAAAAATTGGACCAAGTGTGCCAAGCCCCATTATCATGACGGCAGCTAGTATTGGGATCAAAGAGGCCCAATTTATGATGCATGTGAAACCAGGCTTGTCTTTCCCCAGCTGTCCAATGGAAAGGTAGAATGCCATCTTTGTCAGAGGCCACTTCAACCATATTGAAGTCCCCACACAGGACCCAAGTAGCTGGCGGCAGGTTGTCAACAAGCCAAACCCACATTTGCGCCCTTTCCACAGCATCATTAGAGGCATAAACATTAATGACTCCAAAAGAATGATTGTTGATGGAAAGAAAAAGCCAAATAATACAGTGTGTGGGGTCAGAACCGTGCGAAATAATAGCAAAATGAAGGCGAGATGACAGCAAAGTAACTACACCACCTCGGCCAGCTTCATGCTGAGAAGAAAACATGACGCTATCTTGCCAAATGACACGGCATGTAGCAGAAAGCATGAAACCAGAAATCTTAACTTCTTGCAGGCAAAGAAAATCTAAATTCCCAAGTCTATGATGGGTATCCCGGACATAGAATTTTCTGGGGAGGTCTGTAAGACCTCGAACATTCCAGGAGAGGAAGTTCATGAGAGGAGTAACTATTCTGCAAAAAGGTAGAAACCAGGTGAAAGTCAGATGGGAAACCCTCTGGACTTACAACCTGCTATTTGACCCCTGATATCTCTGCATGTCCAGGAGGACTGCGAGAATGCCTTGTTGCTGGTGGTACTATGGAAGAGCTGCAAGAGGATAACGAGCCCTAGCCAAGGACGAGGTCCTGGCGGCTACCTTAATCCCTTGCGAGCCAGCAGGGTTTGAAACCTGTGGAACCGAAACTGACGCAACAGGAGCCGCTGGCGTCTCCACGCTAGCAGGCGCTGATACTTCGATGGAAGCAGGAGGAATCATGGTTACGGCCGCATAGGATGGCTTGGGGGCCAAAGGAGTCAAGGCAGGCTTGCCTTTTCCTTTTCTCCTAAGCCATTTTAACACAATCACCCATAGTAACAAAGTAATGCCATTTTGATCATGAAGTAAAGCCATAATGCCATTTTTGAGAAGCCATTTTACATCAAATCTATTCACCTGAGCCAAAATCCATCAAGAACACCATTGAAGCCTTTGGAGAATCGAGCATACATCCTATCTAATTGGACAAAGCTACTCAACAAGAGAGCTTCTCATTGAGAGAGCCCATTAATGGCTCATATTCTCAATTGAGAGCTCATCTTAGTCTATCTTGAACTTACGTTTATTTAGTTTTGTGAATACTTTTTGATTTGATATTTAGTGTTCTTTGCATTACTAATCCTCGTATACAGTTGGTATTGACATCAATACAAAAGGGGGAGTATGTTGAACCCTTGGTATTTGGTCTTTGATTGTTGTCATTGATGTCAATAATGAGCATATGGTATGGCTAACATCATGTAACTATCTTATTTGATGTCCTTCAATATTGTTCAAAACATATTCAAGACAAATACTCAAGTGTTATATAATTAACATTTAATGTTCACATTGGTTTTGAAAACGAATTTAAAAAAATAGTTTTGGTCTATTAGAAAGTTGACAAGATTTTTTTATTAGATAGACCCCAACTATTGTACCTTTTTGGAAAGCTCTTGGAGTTAGTTAAAATGGGTCTTTGTTAGTTTTTGCATAACACATATAGAAACAGAAATAGTTGCCAAATTGTTATGACAATTTTAGTAGTTTTGAGCGGTTTTGATCTAATGAAAGTTTGGGGTATGTACCTACCTCCAAAATTTTGACTTTCTTGGTCTATAAGTAGAGGATACATTCCTCTAAAACATCCAATAGGTGGTTTTGATAGAAGTTGCAAAATTGGTGTGAAATTCCTTGTAGACCGAACAATTTACAGGCAGATTTTTAACAACAAAGAAGAGGGTAATGTTTTATACTTCTTATTTCATATTTGTGATTTTATTCTCATTGTAAAAGTTTATTAGAGGTAGAAGAAGGGTTATATATTTCTTCTTCATTCATTCATATCAGTATTTGATCAAATCTTTTAATGGAAAAAGAAAATATATTTGGATATTGGATGTGTTGAGGAGAATAGAAGTATATCCTGCATTGTGTTTTCAACAAGAAGTTGAAACTAGTGATTAATGATTTGTGTTTTAATAGAGATGATCCTCTAATTTTATATCTCACTTGTTCATTTTTAAATTTGGTGCTTCTTGTATTCATGAAGTTGGTGCTTTAGGTGTAAGGGATTGGTGTTCCTTGTAATTGGTGTTTCTAAAATAGCGTGTTGGTGCTTCCCAGAGTTGTAGCTCTAAAAGATTTTCCCAAGAGGTCAATAAAGTTTCATATTCAAAGTGATTTTTTACCCTAAGGGGTTTTTCATGTTAAAATAATATGTCACTTTGTTATTCATTAACTATCTTGCTCATGTGTTAAATTTTTATAACTTGTAATTTTTTCAAGTTTTTAAAAGTATTTTAGACCACTGATTGACCCCCCCACCCCCCACCCCCATCTCAATGGTGTTTGTATTCCAATATTCTCAACTTATTCCTTGTCATAGGTCTTGCTTCTTTATCTCCAATGATTTTTCGAGCAGGGTGATGTCTTCTTACATCCTTTACCAACCTTGGTTCTGCTCTATTTTCAACAATTGATCTTTCAACTTCTAAATCATTGTGTGCTTCTCTATCAAATACTTCAACATTTATTTTAGGTGCGCTAATATCATCATTAGAATGTGTCTCAGCATCTAAATGCAACTTCGCTTCTGAAGCCAACTCGATATTCATTGTGTGTGACTTGATAGCCACTGAAATTTGTTGTTGTGGATTAACAAATGTCTTCACAGCTTCCTCTTGGTTCATGTCTTCATAAAAGTATATAAATTATTTTTAATCTTCAGGTTCCTTCATAGGTTCATCTTTATGTACTTCTCTATATTTATCAAACTTCGCATTTGCACTTTCCACAATTTTATTAGTGTTAGTATTTAAACACTTATAGGATTTACTTCTTGTGGAATAGCCTAATAATATACCTTCCTCATTGTTAGCATAAAACTTACCATTTTTTTTATCTTTAAGAATGTATCACTTGCTTCCAAATACCTTAAAATATCTTAGATTGGGTGAGTGTCCATACCATAGCTCATAAAATGTGGAATTTGTACCTTTCTTGACTTGTACTCTATTCAAGGTATAGATAGTTGTACTTACAGTGTCTCTCCAGTATTTCAAAGAAACATTCTTCTCCATCATGAGGGTTCTAAAATAGTCCATAATAGATTTGTTTCTTCTTTTAGCAATGCCATTTTGTGGAGGGGTTCTAGGTGCGGAGTTCTGTCTCTTGATTCCTCTATCATTACAGAACTTCTCAAATTCATTTGATGTAAATTCTCCACCTCTATCATATCTTAGACATTTTAAGTTCTTTCCAGTTTCTTTCTCAACTCTTTCCAAGTACCATTTAAATATTTGGAATACATCAGATTTCTACTTTAAGAACATACCAATCATCATTCTAGAATAATCATCTTTGTGTCTTTGCACATCAATTGATCCACATAAATTAGTATGAACTAACTCAAGAATTTCCTTTGAAGATTGAGTATTACTATTAAAACTTTACTTTGTTATCTTGCCTAACTAACATTGTTTACAAACCGTATTGTTTGGTTTCTTCATCTTTGGCAAACCTCTGACTCTTCTCATCTTACTGATATTAACCAAATTAATGCAATCAGATTTCCACAATCCATGATTTAAAATGTTTATTTTCTGGAATAGATTGTGTAGAGATTTTTCATCAACGTTTCGAATCACACTACGTGATCCATCATCAGGAAGATAGAGCAAGAGATGTCAAATAATGCAAGAGGCAGATTTAGCATAGGGTCACAATTTAAGGAGACCAGGAAGAGAGGGACTGCACACTCCCCAACGTCAGTCAAAAGAAGTCAAAATAAAAGATAAAACATAAAAGCACCCAAAAACAGCATGGGGGAGGCCAAACCACCCCAGACATAAAGAGAAAGCAACAATAGAGACCAATATAAATGATATAATGCGAGCATGTTTAGAGGGTGTTTAAGAAAGACTACCCATTAGTAAAAAAGAGTACCAACAAATAATGAGGGGGAATAACCAAAACAATAATAAAAAAAGATAAAATAATGGAAATTTTTTAAAACAATAGAACAGACACCTCTCAAACTATATGCTGATGTAAGAATGTAAGCGGATAAAACAACAAGCATCCAGATCTCAAAGAGCTCCCCTCCTAAAATCGAAATTGAGAGAAAATATATAAATAACCATAAACACTAACGAATAGGCGGGCCATAAATATAACAACGAACTAAACAAAAACAAACAGGTGGCACCAAGAAACATATGTATATATATATATATATATATATATATATATATTTGTATATGTAATAAAGTATATATACAAATGTATATGTCTATATATATATATACATAAATATATATATATATATATGAATATATATATGTATATATGTGTGTATCTATATATATATATATATATATAAATATATATATATATATATATATATATATATCTATATATATATATATATATATATATATATGTATGTGTCTATATATATGCACATATATATATAAGAGTATATATATATGAGTATATATATATATATATATATATATATATATATATGTATGTATGTTTATAAATAATGAGCACACAACCCTGACAAGAAGAAGACCACCGACAAAATGAATGAAAAAATAATAAACCACCCACAACCCCAACCCATGCCAGGAACTGGTTACAAAAGATACCACAAAGCAAGAGAATGAAGGGCAAATAAAAAAATGACACCAACCAGCGCAAAAGTGACATGGGAATCGACCCCACACGAAGGGACAAAAAATAGAAATGCCAGGAGATAATGCGGAGGAGAGAAGAGAAAGAAGAAACATCACAGACACAAAAGAAGAAGTGGCCAACCTGGGGTAACGTGTAAGGCACCCGAGGAGAGGAGAGGGGGGGGGGGGGGGGGAGGGGACAAGAACCCAGGAGAGAGGAGCAGCAAAGCAAGACGGACGGAGAGAGAAAAAGCTAAACCAACGCAATGAGGGAGTTACTCCGCATAAGTCACCAGAGGATGCCACGAGGGGTTGAGAAGCCAACCATCATCACGATTGAGGTTGATGGGGTGGTTAATAATTTCAACTGCTTCTTTAAGCTTCCTCTTAAAATAGTTGTCCTCGCGGGAAATGATTTGCGTGTCCTCCAAACATATGTGATGCTTGGTCAAGGAGGAGTGTTCAGCAAGCGCCGATTTGTACACCCTATCATGTCTAATGTCAGCCACATGCTCCTTGATACGGGTGTGGAATGAGCGGCCTGTTTCGCCAATATAGGGTGTACCACACGAGCAGACCACTTTGTAAACCCCTGAGTTGGCGAACGAATCTATGGGGTCTTTGATTGGTGGGACACGATTCTTGAGCTTGAAGAGGGGCTTGAAAGCAACATGTAACCCAACATGTAACCCATTTATGGTTTTTTATTATTGTTTTGGTTATTCCCCCTCATTATTTGTTGGTACTCTTTTTTACTAATGGGTAGTCTTTCTTAAACACCCTCTAAACATGCTCGCATTATATCATTTATATTGGTCTCTATTGTTGCTTTCTCTTTATGTCTGGGGTGGTTTGGCCTCCCCCATGCTGTTTTTGGGTGCTTTTATGTTTTATCTTTTATTTTGACTTCTTTTGACTGACGTTGGGGAGTGTGCAGTCCCTCTCTTCCTGGTCTCCTTAAATTGTGACCCTATGCTAAATCTGCCTCTTGCATTATTTGACATCTCTTGCTCTATCTTCCTGATGATGGATCACGTAGTGTGATTCGAAACGTTGATGAAAAATCTCTACACAATCTATTCCAGAAAATAAACATTAACCAAATTATCAAAGTTTACATGACACATCCTTTTGTTCCATAACCATACATCATCAAATTGTACAACAAGACAAGAAACATCATCCATATCTAAGTAAAACATATTACCTCTAGTTTGATCACCATTGCCAATTAGGTCTCCATTAGCATCATAAATCTTAGCTCTTCTATTTCCAAATTCAACTTTACATCTAGAATTATTCAATTGTGATCAACTCAACAAATTTTAATTCAGTCCTTCTACATAGTAAGCATTGTCATAAGTGATCTTATATGTCAATTTAATTGATCATTTTCCTTTGACTAGACATGATGCATCATTACCCAACCTAACACTATTTCCATCATAATGCACAAGGGAATTGAACTTACTTTTGTCTCTAGTCGTGTGTTTGGAACAACCACTATCAATTATCCATTTGTCACTCTTGTTCACATAAGATACCAATGCAATTGCATCATCTTCATCAGAATCATCCTTCATTGAAACATATGCAACTTAATCTTCATGATCATCAAAATCTCCAATAGATTCCTTTTCTACAATATAGCAGCATTTCTTTCCTTTGTCCTTGTAGTCTCTATTGTTATCATCGCTTCTATTTCTAAATTTGTCTCCATTACTATTGTTCTTCTTATCAGGGCACCTTGCAGATAAATGACCAACTTCATTAAAATTGAAACACGTGATGGGTAACTCACCTTTGTATTTTCCTTTGCCTCTATGAAATCTCCTAGTAAGAATGCTTCAAGTTTTTCAGCATCTTCTTCATTTGTATCACTATCACTAGAAACATATTTGACCTTTTTCTTTTTCTTCTCTTTAGGTTCTTTTAGTGAAAAATTAGCTTTGAAAGCTGATTCAACATCCTTAGATTTTAAATTATTAAAATTAGAGAGCTCAAAGGTAGTAAGTCTACCTATCAATCCTTTAAGGGTCAGATCATTACCAGGTGTGCATCTTAATTCTTGAATGGTAGACACTCTAATAGCATAGATGGGCAATAGTGTTCTCAATATTTTGTTGATCATAGTCTCATATTCAATCTTACTAGTTGCTCCTCTAATAGCATTAACAACTTCTTTTACTCTGGCATAGTATTGAACAATATTCTCACCTTCTTCCATCCTCATATCATCAAACTTACCTCTAAGACTTTTATATTTGTCTCTTAGCACATTTTTGTCTCCTCCATAGATCTTCTTAATAGCATCCCACATCTTCTTTGAAATATCACATTCCTTGATGTCATCATACTTAGTGTGGCTTAGGGAAGATGCAATCTCTAACATAGCCTAATTTTGTTCTTTCTTCTTTTTTAGAT
This sequence comes from Cupressus sempervirens, assembly GCA_028749045.1. Taxonomy (NCBI): domain Eukaryota; kingdom Viridiplantae; phylum Streptophyta; class Pinopsida; order Cupressales; family Cupressaceae; genus Cupressus; species Cupressus sempervirens. Next base: position 830,669,326 of record CM053791.1, read on the forward strand.
TCTCAGCAGTTAGGGCTCTAACAGGGTCAACATGTTCAATGGTGATGGTGGATTGTGCATGATATCCAAGTCCTCCTAGATGTAGCTTCATCAAACTTTTCCATGCAGGAAAATTTTCCTTGTTGATATTGGGTACCTCTCTTGTGGACATCTTGATCTTTTTGCTTCTAGTACCTTTAAACTATCTCTCACAAGAAACCAACGCTCTAATACCAATTGTTGGAATTCTTTAGAATAACTAAGAGGGGGAGTAAATTAGTTATCCAAGGTCCAAATGTCCTAATAAAATGTTTCATCACTTAACAAACTTATACCCATGACATGTATCTTACATGTATCCATAATACTTAAACTTTGTAGGTTATTTTCCTAGGTCAAAACAACTTTGTAGAAATGTAAACATGAAACAACATAAGAACATTCACACAATTTGACACAAGGATTTTACGTGGAAACCCAATTTGGTAAAAACCACCGGTAACATGCTACTAATTCTTACTCTTCTGAATTGATGCCCTGTGAAAGGCTAACCCTATTAGAAGTTACAATACACACTTTTAAATGTGACCTAGTTAAATGATTTTATCACCCTGTTAGGAGTGAGCCTTGTTAGAGGACTTTAGAACATTTCATTAGAATGTCACATGGTCAAAGGATTTACAAATGACTATTAGGTCAACCTTAGTTCAAAGGATTTACCCTAGACTTATACAATTGTTAGAAAGTAATAGTAATGCTTTGATCTAATAACAAATCACAACTCACTTGTAGATTATAGATCTTTGTTTCAGTCCTCCATTATGCTTGGCTTTTCACACTTCACTTCTAACAACTTGTTCACCCTTCAAGCATTCATTCTCTTAAGCCTTCTTTCTTTGCATGCTAATTGAAAACTCTCCTATTTGGCCACTATATGAAGCAATACCCTAGACTTCTTGTCTACTTTGGGTTTTTCACACATTCCAACATTGATTCATACCTTGCATCCCCTTATAAAGAGAATTATAATCTTTTTTTTCTTAATCACAATCATCCATTTCAAGATTAGGCAGGATTCATTGAGTCTACTCATATTTCTATTTTTCTCCCTCTAGAAACTTCCTTCACAATCTTCTTTGACTTTGTCTCAAAATGGTTTATCTTGAATTTTGTACCACCAGCTCATCAATCTTATCTTCTACATGGTTCACACAATTTAAGAAATCAACTTTTTCATCTCAAATTCGGTGAATCTTCAATCTTTCTCTTATTGTTGTCACTTAGCAATAACTAACCTCTGATGCTCAGTGCGTATTACATTACTTATCAGCCACTAAACTTTTACTCAGCACATACAATTTTTTACTATCACTCAACACTGTCTAGAAATTACTTGGCACATACTAAAAATCACTCGACATACACTGTATTTCCACTTTGCTTGACACCAACTGATTTTCTACTAGACTTGCAGTAACATTGCTCGATGCAAACTGTTCACTCGGTCAAGCTTAGTAGACAAAACTTTTCTTCCTTATTCTTCTAGACTCAGTTAGTGTATCCATCACTTCATCTTTAAGTAGATAAATAATACATCATATTATCCATGTCTTACTTGGTCTTAGTACTCTTTTTATGCACTAGATAACTCAACCTTTCTCTAGGTGCTCTTGTTATCTTTCCTTTTCAAATCCTCTTCATCAATCAAACAAATGATAACATTCAAACCAAACAAGAAATTGTCTCACCAACAAGTAATTGGTTTGATATCATTGACAATATAATTATTGTTTCTAGATTCCACATATCAAAACAATCTTTTTTCAACAATATTAAACTCCCACTCTCTATTCGGCTTGTATATTTTTCCTATCTAAAAATTGGTACATAAGGAGACTTGGAGACTTTATTTTTCAATGCTACACTTTCATAAGACACCTACACTTTTCTATCAAGAAATTCAAAATTTCAAGGCATCTAAGCAAAGGAGTTTTCATCTAGCATTGAAGAATTCTCTGTGAGCATTTCCTCTTCAAGATTTTACATATTATTGGCCATCAAGGGAGGAGATCTACATTAAGGCGTTCATTATCTTCATCATTTATGCACATTTACATCCATGACTCCATGATGTGGTAACGATAGATCCATTGCAACTTGTAGAGATATCCTACATTTTATATACCAAATTCAACCTGTATAACATAATACAAGGAAAAATCCTTATTGAAAAGAATTCTTACAAGCTGAATACTTACATTTATCTTGTTTCATTTACATATATTTTCATTGATTCCTTAATCTAGGGCTTGACCAAGGAAAGCCCTCATCCACCCAACAAAAAAATCCTAATTTTATGTGTGCAAGAGTAGGATAGCAAATTTGTGGTTGCAGATCTAGAAATAACTTCCCAAACACTTTTTAATGAATCTAGATCTATAGTCATACTTTCAGTTGCAGGTTTTGAATTGCACTTTTCATATAAAAATAGACTTTCCTCTACATATTTCAAGGTGAGTCATCTATATTTCATTTAAATTCTTAAATTAGGATAATTGTAAATCTTAATTAGGTTGATTGTATACATTTAACATCTAGATTTACATTACTTAATCAATTAGTTCAATTTTGCATACACATTATTAGACATGGGCTAAAGATATGATTTCCCTGTATCTTATTCCTTTTCACAATTCAAATTCACCATTGGCATCTCTTCCTTCATTTGTTCCTTGCTAATATAAAGCAATCATACTTGAAGATTATCCCTTTTCCAACACAAATATTTTAAATACTTTAGTGAGTGAAGTGGAGACCTATGTCTTGTTAAAGTAGTTCTATTTGTTCACTAAATGTGAAAAATTTACTAAAATAGTAAGTTTCCACAAATATAAATTTGGAACTCAAACAAGCTTTATTGAAAAGACAAAAACAAAAACAAAAATTGGCTGATGTAAGACAACCCTTACAACCAAGATGCATCTACATCATAATGGCTACTCATGTCATTTTATCTTAGCAATGCATCAAGAACCTTTATGCACCTAATGAATGAGGTATTGGTAGAACTTAATGGTAAAAAAAAAAAAAAAAATTGTTTACTTTGATGAAATACCTATTTTCTTAGCAAGACTAAGGAGTAAAACCTAAAGAACCTAGAGAAAGTGACGAGGAGGTTGCATGAGGGAAGGTTGATGGTCAACCTAAATAACTAAGTTCATGAAGACTATATTAGTATATATTGACTTTGTTATTTCTATAGGATGTTTAAAAAATGGATTCCTCAAACGTTGAGGCTATCTTCAATTATAATACACCTAGAACATTTGGAAATGTTAGGAGTTTCCATGAGTTGAAAATATTTCATACAAAATTCATTAGGGAAGTTAGTCATATATGTGCACCAATTCTAAACACCATCAAAGGAGGTATAAAGTGCAAGGTCTCTTGGATAGAGATAACAAAAAAAATCTTTGTGCACTTGAAGATAAAGGTGGCAGAGTTACCTACTCGATGTTCTCTAATTTACACAAACTCTTTAAGTAGAGTGTGATGCTAATCTATTGGGGAATTTCTCAATCAAGAGGGGTATCCTATGTCATGCTTCTCAAAGAAGTTGAAAAAGGCCAAGTATGAGTCCTCTACATATGATCTAGATTTCTATGCAATGGTGAAAGCCCTTAAAAGTGGAGACATTATCTCCTAGCCAAGGAATTCATAGTCTTCACAACTAATCACGCTCTAACCTTCCTTAATGGCTAGGAGAAATTGAATAAAAAGAACATCAAATGGGTGGAACAGTTGCAACTTGTTGGTGTAAATAAGTATTTACTTATTACACTTACTTAAGTTTACTTAGGTTAATGCATTATTTAATCATTTTCATTATTTTATTATTTATTTAAGTGAGATACTTAGGAGTTTGTGTACTCTCATGAGTTACGCAATTCTAATTATGCACATGGTGTCTACAATGTAGGAGTTTGCATCATTCACTGAGTTGTCATGTTGACAACATAGTTATTCACACTCCTTATTTAGCACATGTTGTCTACACCACTGATTTGTGTGCTACACCATTGTATGCTTATCCTCACATCATCGCACTTAATTTTGTGCTTAATGGAGGACAACCCATATCTAGTGGACATGTGCCTAGTTGTATGACTTATCATGATGCTGACTTCTATGCATTCTAGAAGCTCTCCTAAGGTCTTTATATACAGGCACTCCTAGTGTACTCTCAAGTTGGCATATTGAATGAATATCATCATTCTGATCATACTCTCTTTATTTTGGTCTACTGTTGTGCTTTTGTTTGAGTTCCTTGGTCTTGGGTGAATTCTAGCCTAAACCAAATTCTTACATGGTATCAGAGGTAAGGGAGATTCTCTACACATAGTTGTTTGAGATCATTCATGCTTCAGCACCTCGACATGAATTTGGAGGATCTACAAAATTGAGAGCATCTATAGCCAGATCTGATCTCACCATTGCATCCAGAGCATCTATTCGGTGAAGATCAACTATAAATTTGCCTATGTTGGGTGAAATTTGATCGTGAGGCAAACAAAATTTGCAAATCAAAACTCGGAGGCCCCAATTTGTAGTTCAGGTATGGTCATTTTATTGATCTACATATTTATTTTTAAATCTAATTGAATTTAATTTCTCTATATTTTTAAAATTATTTTTTGAATATTTTTCCCAATCGAGCGTTCAAGCAAAGAAATTTTTCTTAGCCAAACCGAGCAGTGATACCCCGACTCAGCTCTGTAATTTTCGTGGAATATTTGGTATAATTTTCACAAGGTATTATTTATACTACGAGCTTATTAATCATTAAATCTAGGTTAATCCAGCAAGCATCAGTTTATCATCAGTCGTACACTGTATACAAATTTGGCTACATACTCGGTGACCACAGATTTCTACGATTGAGCCCACCTCCCACACCTGCGACCTCTTTGTTTGTGTCTCCCGGCGTGGTCATTTTAAAATACATTGAAGTAAGGATTCCCATGCATGTTGGATATATGAAATAACCCCCACACCTGTAAAGCTATTTGCGGCATCGAATTCCTCCGACGATCAGCGAATATACCAGCAGGTTAAACATTTTTCTAGCACGATATATAAAATTTGGCATTGTAGTCTTTGACGACATCAAAGAATCCTAGTGGCAGGGTTTAAATGTGCAATGGTGACAAGTGTTGTATGATAACGCACACATGTGGAATTCATTCAAATTATGCCCACTAGACAGCAGGCCGCCATGTGGTGAGTTCTCATTGCTCCGCAATAGCCACACCATGTCTGTTGATACATTCTGACAGCAAGGACATGCGATAGACAGCTCACCTCTAACATACTACCATATCAAATAGTGACTCAGTGATGCTACATCCCACCTGTCCTAGTTAGTAGCCCTATCAACTGAACATGTCTATATTTTTCATACATTTCATATAGATCCGTACACTATGGTGTGACACATCATCTGCCATGTCATTAGGGCCAAAAAATTTGTTGACATCATCAGGTTCACTAGCCTAAATTTGATGCTTGTCTAGACATCATTCTAGGGAAAATTAGACCTGATGTGATGGTCATATGACCGTCAAATTTAACCCCATCATTCACTGATGCAACCCTTCTCCAGATTGATTTTTGATTTTGTATTCTGACTTCGAGAATCCATAACTCAAACATCCAGACTCCAAATTAGGTGCAATTTTTTTTGAAATTGGGTAGAATTTCCTTAAAAAATTAGTGGTGCAGCTATTTTCTAGTTTTGGTGCATGGATTGTTCAAAAATTTCATTTTTTGGCAACTACACCTGTATAATCCTACATTTTGCAAATTCAAACATCTGTATGGGCACATCTGGAGTCAAAAAAAAGTTCCTTTTTTTTTAAAGTGTGTTATTTTTTGTCTACTTTCTAGATCCTCAGTCAGATTGTAGGGTTGTGTGGACAAAATTGTCACTTTCAGCAATAGGGACTTTCTTTGCTTTGTATTGCTTCAAAATTGTAGCACATTGTAAAGTTCCAGATTTGTAATTTATATAGAGGTTGTAACAAGAAAAATTAGAAGTCTATGAAGGCCAAAATTGGCAAGTGGCCCATTGTAATTACACTATTGATAAAGTGCCCAAAGCATCTATTTTGGGGGGGTTTCTTGATTTAGTGAAAAGGGGTGGTGTTCTTGGTGTTATGTTCTCTCTTTTCTGCACTTTTCTTTCATTTTCTACATTATAGGCAACTTTAAGTTTCCTAAATTAACTCTTAATAACTATGCTACATGGTCCATAAAAATGTGGTATCACTTAATGCATAATGGAGTTTCACAATAAGTAGATGGTACTCTTCCTAAACCAATAGGTGATAAAGTTTATGCAAGTGATGTTTCAGCTTGGGTAGCAATGGATAGGAAATCCCTAGGTGATATATGTTTGGAGGTTGATGTTAAGATCATGTATCAAATCAAGAAGTGTTTTGCATCCAAGGAAGCTAGGGATACCCCCGAAAACCTTTATGGTAAAGTGTCTGAAGAGGATATTTTTAAAATTGAAGATGAGCTTGTCTCCTTAGATCCTAAGTCATATGACTCAATACAAGATTTCATCATCAAGGTGAATGAACTAAGGACAAATCTTATTGATTTTGGGAGTTCTATCAAAGATGATAGACTGATCTATCTCATTCATAACAAGCTACCATCAAAGTATTCCACATTTGTATCTTCTTTTAACACCTCAAAGACTACCTTAGGGTTTGCCTACAAGAAATTCACTTTTGACAAATATGCTAAATTGTTGGATGATGAAGAAAAAAAGTTGAAATCAATGGCCATTCTCAAATCACCTCAATCTAGAGCATTGATGACCAACAATGAGGGTTCTCAAAATTCAGCTAGACAATCTTCAAATAAAGGAAAGGGTAAAAATAAATGGAAGAGAAAATTAGAGGATGCAGAAAAGACAACACCACAATCCAATCAACAAGGCAAGTCCTCAAATTCCAATAAGAAGGGGGACAACAATAAGGACAAGAAGAAGTGCACTTATTGCAAGAAATCAGGTCATGAAGAGCATGAGTGTTATCTTAAAAAGATTGATGTATTGACCAACATCATGAAGAGACATAATGTTCCATTGCCTAATGCTTACAAGGAGAAAGGGTCTTCTTCGGATTCCAAGGGCAAAGGGCAAGCACTCATGGCTAATTCACACTCTTCAAAGGAATGGATATTTGACTAAGGTGCATCATATCACATGGGTTCTTCAGATGAAGCAATCCAAGAAACTATGCATCTTCATGGGAAATGATAGCAAAATGGAAGTTGAAGGAAAAGGAAATGTGGAGATGGAAAATGGTGAGTTTCAAAATATTCCCTATGTTCCAAACCTAAGTTCAAATTTTCTCTCAATCTACCAAATCACTCACCTTGGAGATGGACATAGAGTCAAGTTCCTTTCAGACTCAATAAAGGTGCACAGTCTTAAAGATGACTCATTGGTTGCAGTGGGCAAAGTGAATCATAACAAGAGGTTATACTCTTTCTCTCATTTTGTTCCCAAGTCTCCTTCAAAGGCCTTGTTATCACAATTAAATTCAAAAATGCAATTATGGCATCAGTAGTATGGTCATCTTGACTTCTGCTACCTTCAACAACTTTGCACAAACCAAATGGTCAAAGGTCTACCTCAAATCAACTTTTCTAAGGGTGAATGTTCAACAAATTTAGTGGATATGCATCCAGAGGGGAAGTTATAGAGAGGGAAGTCTTCAAGAGCACCAGGTGTTCTACAAATGGTTCACATGGTATTAGCAGGTCCTTTTGCATTTAGCCAAGGTCACTACATACTTACCTTCATTGATGACTTTTCCAGGTTCACTTGGGTCTACTTTCTTCATAATAAGAATGAAGTGTTGGACAAATTTCTAGCCTTCAAGACTCATGTAGAACGAAAATTGAGGAAAGCCATCAAAGTATTTCGAATGGACAATGGAAGCATGTATGTGAACAAAAGACTTATGAATTTTTGAAAACTCAAGGGAATTGATCTTTAGACTCCACTAGCATTCAGTCTGCATAAGACAGATGTTGCAGCATTGAGGATCTACACTATTAAGTCTATGGCAAGTTGCATGATATGTGCCAAGTCTCTAGATCCATCATTACAAGTCGAAGAAATCTCTAGTGCCACTCACATTCTTAATTGATCTTCTCATCCAACCTTAGATGGAAAAACTCCTTTTGAGGCATGGTGCAGCAGAAAACCTGTTGTGACACACTTCAGAGTCTTCAGTTTTCTTGCATGGGATAAGATATCTTCCAAGGGTTGCAAGGCATAGTCACCTCGGCCTTGTACCTTTATTGGTTATGAAGATAGTGTGAAGGCATAAAAACTTCTAGATCCTGAGACACATCAAATTTTTGTGGAGAAAGATGTACATTTTGAGGAAAGTTCACCCAACTTGTCCTCTACTCCTCTTTGCACATCATACAGTGTGGAAACTAATAGTGACACAAGTGATAGTGCTTCAATAGATTCAAACACGTGGGGTTCTATCGACAGTTGCAGTGAGAGGTCACTCAATCAGTTCAATCCACATGCATACATCACCACAATGATAGGTCCAGAACAGTAGGGTACATCCAATCTTCTAGGTACAAGTTCAGTGATAGACTTGGGGGATAGTATTGATGATCTACCTCTTCTTCTTGATGTAGAAGTACCTTCTTCATTTTTCATGAGGGCTCCATCTAATTCTCTTGTTCATTCTCTACATGATTAATTGTCACAGGTTGAAGTGATTGTGGATACTTATGATCAGCAGTTACAACAAGGTTCTTCATTAATTATAGAGATAGATAGGTTCTTTAGTCAGTTGAGTAGGTTTTAGAGACATCACTTATCCATGGGATTCTTTCAACACACAGCAGAAGCATCTCATTTGTACCCTTGGCATTGTTTCTTCCTAATGGGAGGAACACCATTCTGCAGTCTTGGATCAGCTTCTTCATCAAAGCAGTGATGGTTTAGCATTCTTCTTTGAGGGGGGAGCCTATCCTATCTCTCTTCCTCTTCTCGTCATTCTCTTATGTATATACTAGATTTATGTCGTAATGGGGGGGTCTTGATTACTCCATCCATCCATGCATCCCTATTCATCTCTCTTTTTGAGGGAAGGTTTTTCCAACGAGTTTTTCCCTATTTCTCCACTTTATGAGAGATTTCATATCATTATGTACATAGGTACCTAACATGGCCTAGTAGTCAGGACCCATATTGCATTTCATCCTAGATTTTGTAAGTTTAAGGGAATTTCCCTAAGTTGCACTTAAGGGGGGGTGTTGGTGTAAATAAGTATTTACTTATTACACTTACTTAAGTTTACTTAGGTTAATGCATTATTTAATCATTTTGCATTATTTTATTATTTATTTAGGTGAGACACTTAGGATTTTGTGTACTCTCATGAGTTATGCAACTCTAATTATGCACATGGTGTCTACAACATAGGATTTTGCATCATTCACTGAGTTGTCATGTTGACAACACAGTTATTCACACTCCTTATTTAGCACATGTTGTCTACACCACTGATTTGTGTGCTACACCATTGTAGGCTTATCTTCACATCATCACACTTAATTTTTTTCTTAATGGAGGATAACCCATATCTGGTGGACATGTGCCTAGTTGTATGACTTATCATGATGTTGACTTCTATGCATTCTAGAAGCTCTCTTGAGGCCTTTATATACAAGCACTCCTAGTGTACTCTCAAGTTTGCATATTGAATGAATATCATCATTCTAATCATACTCTCTCTATTTTGGTCTATTGTTGTGCTTGTGTTTGAGTTCCTTGGTCTTGGGTGAATTATGGCCTAAGCCAAATTCTTACACAACTATATACCTTCACCATTAAACATAAAAAATTGGCTTATAATAAGGTGGTTGATTCCTTCAATCGGAGAGTTCTCACAATCTAGGAAGTACAATTATAGAACATGGGAATTTATTCCCTTCAAGAATTATATAAGGATGAAACTAATTTCAACGAAGCTTCTGAAGTTTTGTAAGATTTCTCTAACACATTTCATCTTAATTTTTTTATTACATGTTATAGGAAGGTTTATTGTTCAAAGATAGTTTTCTTTATGTACCTAATTATTCTTTGAGAAGGAGCATCATAAGGGAGAAACCCAATGGAGGTTTAAGAGGCCACTTTAGGTTTGAAAAAATATTGGACTAGGTGACAAGGTTCTCATACTAGTTAAAGGTGCAAGCAAATCTAAGTAATATTGTTTCAAGAAATGGGGAGAAAGTTCTTCCTATTCCCAATAGGCCTTGGAAAACCATTAGTATGAATTTGGTGTAAAAAGAGATTTGATATAATATTTATCATCTTTTATAGACTCAATAAAATGGCTCATTTTGTGCCATTGAAACACATAAATGAAACCTCATATAATAGGACTACTTTTCAAAAAGGTAAGAATTCATGAAATTCCACTAAACATTTTGAGAGATAGGGACTCAAAGTTTGTGGAGCATTTTTGGAGAGCCTTGTGGATAAGGTTAGTAACTCAATTATCTTTCAACTCAATCTACCATCCTTAAATTGATGATTATAATGAAGTTGTTAATAGATCATTAGGAAACCTTCTATGGTTTCTTACCAAACAATATGGGTTGGCTTGGGACTTAGTGATAAGTTAAGCTAGATACATCTACAATGGTTTAATTAGTATCAAAACATGAAGGAATCCATTTGAAATTGCTTATGAATTTAATCCAAGAGGAGTCTTGGATCTCAAAGATCTCAACGAGATGGATAAGAAGACATTCCAAGGGAAATATTTCGCTTCTATTGTGAAAGGAATCCATGAAAAAGTAAAGACTGCTTTTGAACAAAGTGAGTTACAAACACAAGGACATGGCATAACTCAAGAGGAGAGATGTACAATATAAATTAGGTGACTTAATTATGTGTAAAGTTGTCAATAATGACAAATGTTGCTTAGCAACATTGACAATATTTTATCTAATTCAAATTCTAAAAGCCAATTGATTCAAAATTATGTTGGAATAGTTAGTATTAGTGTAGGAAGGTGAGCTAAGGCCTATATGGTCAAATCCTAATGTGAGATAAAGGGTTGTTGAAGATTTGGAAGGAGAAGTGCATTTGGTTCTTTACCAAATTGATGTTTCTCCTATTTTGAAAGCATTATATGGCCTTATAAAAATTAAAAGGGATCTAAAACCAATTTTTAATTAGCTTCCATTTGGCTTTGATCTTGGGTGATTTGGTGAAATAAGTAGGCAGACCATCCAATTCATTGTTGGCAAGAATGAGCCCTTGATCAACTATGGTTTTGATCGAATGTGGTGTAATTCTTCATTCCATAATAGAAAATTCTCATCTTTGACAAAATGAATGGTTTACATGTACTAATAATGTTTTAAGAGATTTGGGGCCAAATGCACAAGTTTACCACAATGAATGACACAATCTAGGCTAAGCATCCCTTATGTGACTAGCCATAAGCGACTGCAAATGGATGTATGGTGAGCAACTGATAGGTGATGTGGAGAATTGATGGTGGAATATGCATTCTTAGATGATTAAATATGTGTGTGTGTGTGTGTGTGTGTGTGTGTGTGTGTGTGTGTGTGTGTGTGTGTGTGTGTGTGTGTGTGTGTGTGTGTGTGTGTGTGTGTGTGCGCGCGCACGCTTAAATTCAAGAACAAATAGGGAACAAGGACTTACTATACTGCCCCACCCAGAGATCCTTGGAACACAAAGATAAAACATGCACTAAATATTTATTTTCTTAAGATAAGTTACTTAACAAAAACATAAAGTACCCAAGTGAAAGAATGAAACATCTGAGAAAGGTAATAAGAATAGGGTATATGGACAAACTCACATGTTCACCTACCCCAATGAAAGTTTTACAAACACTTCCAAATATCCCCAAGCACTAAACCATATCTTATGAACCAAAGATCACACAAATCATCAGAATATACCAAGGGGATGTTCTTTTTGTTGCAAATACAATAGGAAAGGTAAACTTTTGAGAGGGGGGGTGAATCATTAGTTTAAACTTGGACCCATAAAACTTTCACCACACATCCATCTTATAGATTCAATGAGAAAATTGAAATAACATGTAAAGCATATACATCTAAATCATGTAAACATGTAAGCATTCACACACATAACACCAAATATGATTACCTAGAAACCCTCCAAGTGAGAAGGTAAAACTAGGGTGGGGATGGCTCCCACAAATCTTCACTACTATAGTAATAAAGTGTATCCAATAAAGGTTACAATGTTTCAACCATTAAACATGATCTACCCTATAAAAGGTATGCCCTGTTAAAGGCTTACAAAGACTGTTAGGTCTCACCTTGTTAGAGGATTTCAACACCCTATTAAAAGTGTGCCTTGTTAAAGGACTCTAATTTACAACTAAGTAAGCATCCTATTAAAGGATTTCATATAGCCTATTAGGACTACTCTGTTAAGAGATTTTGACTGAAATCACCTATTAGAATGTCTCATCTTTGATCCTATGGTTAGCACTTAATTGCTTGATAACAAATCAGCTCTAAACAATGTCTTCTTGATCCTTCTCGATCAGATGTCTCTATGGTGTATCCTTTTCTCTATCCTTTGTTCTACTCTAATTGATTTTGCAATTCAATCTCACTTCATAACTTCTAAGTCACCGTGAATGCTCTGTTTGTGCATGCAAACTTCTCTCTTCACTCCTTCAATTCCTTACACATTCATTTGTTCATTCATGAACAGTTTAGGGTTTCATCCTCCTTAAGAAGACTTAGCGACTTAGGGTTAGGTATGAATCTATGGCTAAGATCCATCCATTTTGCTACTTAATCCTTCCAATTTTTTGATTGGCTACATGTAATTGCATAGGGAATCCAACTAGAGATTCGTCCTTATCTCCAAAATATCAAAATTTAATCTTAAGTCGGCTCAAAAATGGTTTACATAGTTGTTTGTGCCTTTACAAACAAATATGTTAAAACTGTGTTACTCGACATCTGAAGTCTTTGATGCTTGGCATGTACTAATCTTTCTGTTGTCACTCAGCACTTGTATTGTTGGCATCCACTATTTACTCAGCTCCTATGTTACTCGGCTCCTATGTCACTTAGCTTATATTATCTGCTTGACACTTGAGTGACTCAGCATTCACTATGACTCAGCTTGGTTTGATATTTACATGTTGTGCTCGACATGTATTGTTAGTTCAGCATGAACTAAGTAAATGGCTTAAGTGTGTTGGCACTCACTTGTCAAAACCAATTTGAGATCAACAATCTCTGCCTTTGACATGAGTGTCAAAAACACTTGAGTATATATTATCATCCTTAATCTTATGAGCATAACATATCTCAACTTGGCTTATATATAAAACTTCAAAACATCAAAATTTTGTAATAACTTGTATACCTCAAATTTTGATAACTCCCCCTAAGCTGATATGTCTATTCTGTAGCCAAAATTATGTGCTTCTTCTAAGTAAATGTGTCTCTGTTGATACACTTTGACTTTAATGCATTGTGATATGTCTATTTTCTAACCAAAATTATGTACGCCTTCTGAGTAAATGTGTCTTTGTTGATACTCTTTCATTTGATACTTCTTGTATACTTGCTCTCAAAAGTAATATCTCCCCCATTCTCGTATTTCATTCTCAAAAATATGTCTCTTTATTTTTTTCTCCCCCTTTTACTTTCTTTCCCCCAAAAATATATATCTCCCCCAATGATATATCTCCCCCTTTTTGACACTTATGTCAAATGGGCTATACACTTATTGTGTGTTTGTCAGAAAAAGATTTATGGAGATCTAATATCATCTTACGAGTTGCATCCCAGTTCTCACATGCTACATCCAATGACTTGATTTGGATGGAAAGATTGACAACAAGGTGGACTAGACCATCTAAAGTAGAAATATTGGTGTCTTTCTTCAGTAGAGTTTTAGCATAGCCTAGCTCCTTGTGCAAAATTTCCATATGAGGGGTGAGGGTTGCTTGGATGCTAGTCGGTTTGGCTCTTATGTTAGCCTCATCTGGTGTCAATACAGCTAACTAACTCTATGTTTGAAGCAATGTCCTGAAATCCTTCTCACTCTAAGATGGATTCATTGGTAGCATTGCACCTGATGTAGAAATTTGGCTCTCCAAACTCAGAATGTGACTTCTGGCCTCTTGGGTGAAGAGTGATGGGTTGCACAATTTAGTGTACAATGAGAATATGTTCTCAAGTACCTTCTTCACATCCTCAACCTTAGTTTCCAGTGCAACTTGCGTAAGTGTTATGTCACCAGATATCTTCTCATTCTCTTTGTTTTGGAACTTCTTTTCTTACCATTCTAATAATTTGGCATTAGTATCAAGGCCTTCATTACTGACCTTCTCCACTATATCTATCAACTGTTCCATTAGTGGCTTTGTCTCATTAGGAGTTGGCAGACTAAATGCATCTAAAAATATGTCTTTGATATCTTGTAGTGCCTGCTTCTACCTATGCTCCCTCCTAAGCATTTCGTAATGCTTTTTCCTTTCTAGGGCTTGTTGTAATATGCCTATTTGTTCTATGTCATGGTATCATAATCATATTTGGGTATAACAATTTCTTCATCAAGGCTTACATCCCCATATCAAATTACCTTTTCAACCTTTTATGAACTTGGGCTTGGCATTGAGATCTGCAATGGAATAGCATTTGTACTCAACTTCTAAAGAGTTTGTGTGGAAGGAGTGCCAAATGTTCGTAAGGCTACCAGAGCTTGAATGGAAACTTGTTCCTTCATGTTAGGTGTCAGCTCACTCTCTTCAGGCTTGCCCTATTCTTCCACTATGACTTGACTTGCACGTTGTCCTTGTGCTATAGGTGCAAATAGGTCTATCTGATCTATTTCTTGTTGTCATGTTGTGGTGGCTTGTTCTTCTATTGTATCCTTCTCAATAGTATTAATCTTTACAATTGTATCAACATTGGTAGATGTATCTTTTGGCATTTGGATCAAAGGTTGTACATTAATGACTGGAGGGATAATAGAAGGTGGTTCTTGTGGATTCACCTTTCCCCTTGCAACATCAATCATAAACTTTTGCAGTTCATCTACACTTACCAAAACTGGATTATCACAAAGTTTGGCCTGCAGTGTAGACTGATCTAATATCTTCTTCAAATCTTCTTCAATAAGGGGATTTATGTTCTAAGCTGATAGATTAGAACCATCCTTGACAATTATTGTTTCAGTAGTCTTAGTTGTGTCATGTGGAGGACTGACACTTGACAATTGTGTGTCTTGCACACTTTATTCTTCTGGCTACTTCGGCTTAGCTATTGCCTTGTCATCTACTTCCATTTTTTTTCCTCCTCCAATAGTATTATCTTTGTCATCATCTTCTTCAACATCATCCTTGACCTTAGAAGGTTCAGGTTCTCCTTTCTTTATTGTGGTTAACCCATAAATGATTTTCCATATTTGTGTTGACTTTTTGACAACATCCTCAATATTATTTTGTAAAATGCTAAAGGCTTTGTATTTAGGTGTGAATCTAACTACATGCTTCTTTATAGCCTTAGAGATTTGTGCCTTAGTTAATTCAGGCATCACTTGGGCCAGCATGGTCTCCCTAATTTGTCTTTCCAGATTTAGACAATAATGCCATTTTTGCTCAACTATGTCATATAGACTCTTAGGTACAGAGTTGGAAAATTCTAGTGGTGTTGTCTTAAATTTTTCCATCGTGGCATATAGGGCCTCTTCCACTTGGTTTTTCTCCTCTTTACCCAAGTTATCAAAATCAACATGACTGAATCTTGATAGATCTGCATTATTCTTAACATTTTCATATAAATTTTCAAGATCTGAAAGAGGGTTGTGACTCAACACCTTGAATTAGTTGTTGTCATTTGACTCTATTTTCTCTTCATCAGACTCTAATTGTGCAAAATACTTCCTTCTTGGTCTCTTCTTCTCCTGGCCTCCTTGCTCTGCTTGTTTGGTCTTTTCCATGACCTTTTGTGTAGTTGCACGTGTGTTGGCTCTTGTTGTAGGTGTAGTGGGCTTTGGCTGACTTGGTTTGGCAATTTTCTTAGTCCTTGTCATAGGTTGTACCTTGGCCTTCCTCTTCTTTGGCTCAGCAGGAATAGATTCTTCCTTGGCTTCTTATCCCTTGGAACCTTTAGTCTCCTCCTCTTCTTGATCTTCTCGCATGCCTTGAGTTAATGCAAGAGGTGCTTGTACTTGGGTTTCTTCTTCCTCTTCATCCTCTTCTTCTTCTTCTTCTTCCTCCTTGGCACCCTCTTCGAACTTAGCTTTTAGTTTCTTCACCAACCTATCCTTTTTCTTAACAACTAAATCAATTTTTAGTTCCATGGTGATTCTGGACTTTGCCACTTCATAATTTCCAAATGCTTTTATAGTTTTATCTACCTCTTTTGCAAGTAAAGTCGTTATAGTTGCAAAGGCTTCATCCACATTTATCTCATAGCCTAAGGGTCTCAACCATCTTACCCTTGGTGTGACAGCTTGCACAAAATTATAATCAGCATCCACAAGAAAACATACATCATTATAGTGTTTCTCAACTAAGGATACTACTATTCTTAGTCTTTCCTTCATAGACTTTTTGAAATCTTCAAAGTAACTAGTCATTAAGGATTTGAAATTCTCTCCTAATTGCTCAATGTACTCACCAATCTATACTACAACTGATCTGTTGGTCTTCCATCCCATAGTGCCAAATGAGGGGAATGTTTTTTGTACATAAAAGAATATAAAAATCAATATAGAGCCAAATTTGCATTGTGCACTCTTACTTTTTCTGATTGCTCCAAGGTTCTCCATCAATTGTTGCAATTATAGCTCTATTAGATCACATGTATGATCTTTCTTGACAATCTTGTATCCAACATCCATAGCTATATAGGGTACACTATTCAATCTACTAGATTGATAAAACGTGTGTGATATAAACCCTACAACAAAGTTTATTAGAGGATCAGTAATTGTGTCTATTGTCATGCCTCTCTTGTTCCAGACAGCTCCAATATTCCTTTCAATCACTTCCTTTGAATCACTCCTCAGTGTCTTAGGCCAATCTAGGGTTGGATAAGCAGTAACACTATGGATTATTCTCTTAGTAATTTTAATAGGTCCATTGTCTAGCCAAAATGAACTATCATGAATTTGGCTAAGCACTATTTTGATCCATTATTTCTTAAACACATTTGGAAAATCTAGGGCTCATGTTAATGCCTTCCTCTCAACAATTTTGAACTCTTCCTTCAAAACACCATTATCACATAACTTATTGTATGCATCCCTAATCTCCATGTCACCAATCCTACCAATCTTGCAGTTATAGCATTTTCTTACATCTTGTACCATTATTACATTTGGTGGGATCATTGATAATGCACCAAAAGGGTGGTCCATTATGTCTTAAACACATTTGGAAAATCTAGGGCTCATGTTAATCCCTTTCTCTCAACAATTTTGAACTCTTCCTTCAAAACACCATTATCACATAACCTATTGTATGCATCCTAATCTCCATGTCACCAATGCTACCAATCTTGCAATTATAGCATTTTCTTACATCTTGCACCATTATTACATTCGGTGGATTCATTGATAATGCATTAGAAGGGTCTCGCTTAAATGCAATGTTAGGAATAGCTTTGAAAATAGGTTGCTTGACTTCATTACTTACTAATTGAATGTTCAAAATTTCCTTTCCCTATACATTCTTCGAACTCGATTCCATAATGTGAAACTAGGGTTTATGAAAATTAAAATTGCATAGCTTAGCTCTTGATAAGTACCTTAGGAAATCTGATGAATTTGTGTAGAATCACTGTTGATATCTTCTACAAATGCTTGGAACAGATTTCTAGATCACCTTCTACTCTGCCCACTCTTTTTTGAATTTGAAATGATGAAGAATGAGCTAAAGTCGATCAAATACTCTTTGAAAACCCCACAATTAATGTTGAGTGCTTACACAGTTGTAAGCTCAGCATCAACCAATTTCAAGCTCACTCAACATCCATTGACATTTCCATTACTTGGAAACCACTATGAGCTCAACATCAACTATCTAGTCTAATAGCTCGGCATCTTCTAGCATTCCACTCGGCATACATAGGAAAGATTTCATGCTTAGCAACAACATGAAAAACTTAAAGATTAATCTTGAATTCCTATCAAAATCTTGCATCTTTATGCTAATGTAATATTTTCAATACTATCTCCTTTTGGAATTGATGTATGATATAGCCTTTAAATATCAATTCCGCATACCTCTTGATTGCCTAGTTTGATGAGGAGTGATCACCTGACCCATTGGGTGAAGTGATCTATTCTCCATTTGATGTGTTGCAATCCTCTTTCTTTTTCCATGTCTTATTCATCTCATCTCTAATGTGTTCAACATTTTCCTTGCCTTTTCTTTTGTCAACTTCACAACTTCATGCCTTTGACTTTGTTGGAAAATACCTACTGATGTGACCAGTCTTCAAATAGCTAAAACATATGGTTTGAGTTAACCACCTTTTGTAATTACCATTGAAGTGTGTCCTAATACAATTCTCAGGAACATGTCCATATTCTTGATGATAATGACAGCTATATCTTGTATTATAATCCCAGTTATAAGAGTTGCCATTGTTCCTTACCTTTGTTTGCATGTTTGATGACCACATGGATTTGGATCTGCATTCAAAATCTCTATGTCCATACTTCTAATAGTTGT
Source organism: Cupressus sempervirens (assembly GCA_028749045.1). Taxonomy (NCBI): domain Eukaryota; kingdom Viridiplantae; phylum Streptophyta; class Pinopsida; order Cupressales; family Cupressaceae; genus Cupressus; species Cupressus sempervirens. The sequence continues at coordinate 830,688,138 of CM053791.1, forward strand.
AACAATATCCTTCAAATCTTTTTGTATGCAAGGTCTTGATTCTGCATTCATGTGCCTAATGACCTTGCTTGTTGCATTTATGGCAGTGAACCATGTTCTTAGGCTTGACATTCTAATTTACAATCTTGCTCCTGCACACATTAGTAGTATGTCCTTTCTTACCACAATTATGACAAGTAGGTTTAGAGTTCTTAGCTTTTTTGTTCCTTTCTTCTGCACTTTTGAATGATTCTCCTTCTTCGGTGCTTGTATATCCTAGTCCAGATGTGTCATTATTGGATCTAGGGGATCACAATAATTGCTCAAAGTATTTGATGGCTTCATTTGGTTTGTTGAAACTTTCAGCAAATTCTTTTTCTCTCTTTAGGTCACTCTGCAATTGTTCATTCTACAACTTCAACATAGTTATCTCAATGTCTTTGACATTTAGTTCATAGTTGGCATTCATCATTTGACTTAGAGTATCCAATTGCATGTTGGAAATCTTGGTTAGCTCTGTTGACTTCTCTTCTAGTATATTGGCCAGAATTCTTTTGTCTTCTTCAATATTGACTTTGTCTTCCATAGCTTTCTTCTTTTGTTTAGTTACCTCACATAGCAGTATGGCTTGTGATTCTTGCTCTAACTCAAGATTTTTGATTTCCTCAGCTTGGGCTCTATTATTTTCTATTAGATCTATAATAGTTGCATCAAATTCATTGGAGTCTCCATCTGCAAATAGCTTAGTAGTGTCTATCTCTCTGTATTGTGTGTCATTCTCCACAATAGTAATTTATTTCCTTCTCTTCAAGGAATTCTTTAGGTCTTCTCTTGCTTGATTCAGTTGATGTAGTATGAGATGTATTTCAATCTCCTATTCTCAATAGTCTTTTCCAACTTGCAGACTTCCATTTCAAGATCTTTTCTCAAAGCTGCAAAGCTTGTCTTTCAAAGAACAAGGCTTTGATACCAATTGTTGGAGATACAATAGGAAAGGTAAACTTTTGAGGGTGGGGGGGCGATGTGAATCAGTAGTTTAAACTTGGACCCATAAAAATTTCACCAAATATACATCTTATACATTGAATGAGCAAACTAAAATAACATATAAAGCGTATACATCTAAATCATGTAAACATGTAAGCATTCACACACATAACTCCAAATATGATTGCCCAAAAACCCTCCAAGTGAGAAGGTAAAATTGGGGTGGGGATGACACCCACAAATCTTCACTACTACAGTAATATAGTGTATCTAATGAAGGTTACAATGTTTTGACCATGAAACATGATCTACCCTGTGAAAGGTCTGCCCTATTAAAGGCTTACAAAGACTGTTAGGTCTCACCTTGTTAGAGGATTTCAACACCTTATTAAAAGTGTGCCTTGTTAAAGGAATTTAACTTACAACTAAGTAAGCACCATGTTAGAGGATTTCATACAACCTATTAGGACTACTCTGTTAAGAGATTTTGACTGAAATCACCTATTAGAATGTCTCATCTTTGATCCTACAGTTAGCACTTGATTGCCTAATAATAGATCACCTCTAAACAATGTCTTCTTGATCCTTCTCCATTAGATGTCTCTATGTTATATCCTTTTCTCTATCCTTTGTTCTTCTCTAACTGATTTTGCAATTCAATCTCACTTCATAACTTCTAAGTCACCATGAATGCTCTGTTTGTGCATGCAAACTTCTCTCTTCGCTTCTTCAATTCCCTACACATTCATTTGATCATTCATGAAGAGTTTAAGGTTTCATCCTTCTTAAGAAGACTTGGTGACTTAAGGTTAGGTATGATTCTATGGCTAAGATTCATCCATTTTGTTGCTTAATCCTTCCCGTTTTCTGATTAGCTGCATGTAACTACATAGGGAATCCAACTAGAGATTCATCGTTATCTCCAAAATATCAAAATTCAATCTTAAGTCACCTCAAAAATGGATTACATAGTTGTTTATGCCTTTACAAACAAATATGTCAAAACTATGTTACTCGACATCTAAAGTCTCTGATGCTCAGTATGTACTAATCTTTCTGTTGTGACTTGACATCTGTATTGCTTGACATCCACTGTTTACTTGGCTCATGTGTTACTTGTCTCTTGTGTCACTTGGCTTATATTATTTGCTTGGCACTTGACTAACTTGGCACATGAGTGGCTTGGCACTCACTATGACTCAGCTTGGTCTGATATTTACATGTTGTGCTCAGCATGTATTATTAGTTCAGCATGAATTAAGTAAATGGCTTGAGTGTGTTGACACTCACTTGTCAAAACCAATCTAAGATCAATACTTTTTACACCCAAAGTCAAAGCTCCTAGCATGATTAAATATACAAGTCCATTTCCATTAATCATATCATAATCAAAAATTAGAAGAAGAGACCAACAACGGTCATGCACAAGATGAGGGCTCAAAGTTACAACACTCATCTAGTGGACATCACACTGAAAGACCAATACTGAATCCTGAAATCGGCCAAGTTTAAAATCTTGAAGCCCTAAAATCTAACTAAGTTTGAATTATTGAAGCCCTAAAATTTTCTAGAATCTTTATCTTAACTCGGAGAGGTCTAGAACCTATCTCAAATGAATCATTGCATATATTAAAATATAAATTAAGTATAAGAAATTAAATATACAGGTTTCAAAATATAAATTAAATATAAGAAATTAAATATATTAAAATATAAATTAAAACATATTAAAATATAAATTAAATATACAGGTTTCAAAATGGTAAACTCTTAAATTGCATTTAATCTAGCTCCATTTCTAGGGGTTAAGGTTAATTGAGATTTAATTCTCCAATGTCAGCCTCTCTAGAAGTTTGTGCCCTAGATCATTATACAAGGATGCCTCCTCTCATTTTCTCTAACTCACATTATGATATCAGGCAATCCATTATCTTCATGATCAAGCATTCAAGTATTCAAGATCCAATTCATCAAGGAGATCCATTGTTAGCCATTGAAGGATTCAATCTCCACGGAGCCCTCTTGTTGAATATTTCTCTATTCACATTCATTCAAGCCTTTTCCTATGCTAATATCCATTCAAGATTGGTGTTGAAGATCTAATGCCATTGATTTGAGACATCCTATATTCATTTCTACATTTGTTTGGAGCATCCATACCTGTGGATTCAAGGATTCGAATCCTTCACAAGGATTTCAACATAAGCAAGGTGAATAGTTCCATTTACTTTGTTTATTCATATTACAATTTTAATTACACTTCAAGGTTGATTTCAAACTAGGGTTTGACAAAGGCAAACCCTCCATCCAAAAAAAAAAAACCTTTTTTCTTGCAAGTACAGGTATAGGATAGCAAATTGAAGTTTAGATTTGGATACCCTTTTCGGTGAACCTTTGAGATCCACGAACAAAATTTATGTCAAAGCAATGCAAGTCAAGGTCATAAATAAAGGGGTAAGATTGTGCCCCACTATCTGGGTCAAAGTCGACCTAACCTCTGAAACACACAAGTTTTCTAGGTTTTCTCTATCTCAACATTTCTAGTCCATAGTAGGTTGCAAAATTCCCAAAATTGTCCACAACCATCATAAATCAACATTTTCTAAATTTTTCCTACTTTGAGGTTGGTATTTGCCTTCTATTCATTCAAGATTTCAAGTACATACTTTCTATAGTAGATTGTAGGATTTCCTCCTTTCTTCATATTCTCCATCATTTGATTCATTTGTGCATTGATCACTTTTTTGTGGTTAATCAATATGGATCTTTCCTTTCGGTAATTTGGGTTAAGGATAGGTCCTATAATCCCCCTCTTACATCATATATCATACCCCATTCATTTTTATCTTATTCACTAATGAAAGAGATAAATTAATCAAGATGAAATGAAATTGTCATAATAATAACATAAGATCAATCTCTAATGTTCAATATTTCCTAATGTCAAATACATAAGAGCTAGCATGTTTATATAGGCAATAGCTGGGAGGAGACCTGCACAAGATTTATACAAGTATCTCAAATTGGAGGAAGTAAATTCTTATTAGAATCAACTGCCTATCATCCACCTACAATCTAGAAGGTTGGTGTCCAAACTGGATTGAACCATATCTTAGGAGTAGTTGAGTCAAAAGGATGACTCAACAATATGCTCCTAATAATAATATCCAAAATAAAGAATTCCTCCTAATTTATGAGCTCACATAAGTAAAATTAATATAAGAGTAAATGGAAAAGAACCATGTTCTCTAACACAAGATAATTGTTAAAGAATAAGGTGATCAAAGGGATGCATTTTAAAACTATTTATAACCACTTTATTCAGTCATTAATTCTAGTGCCTCACGAGAAATTTAAAATCATGTACTTCACTGCCTCATAACAAGGCACACCTTCTACCAATTTTAATAATGTACCCCATTACAAGATTACGCAAGGATTGCCTTATTAAATGCAAAATAATCTCATGATGACCGTGCCTTGAAAATCCCACTATCACATAGTTGCTCATTTCATGAAACCTTGAAGCCTTAGGTAGAAGTTTCCAACTTTTGGAAAGGAGCGACCGAATGACCATGTCACAAGTTTGGTGAATATGAAAATAATGAAGCCATTGTCACTTCTTGTGAACTTTGCAAGACTCGTGATGATGTTATAGTGTGGGTTGTGAGCTTAGCAAAAGTAGCCAGTAAGTGACATAAAGAGTGATTAAGTTGTAAAGTGGGAAATTTCAAAATGGGGTATATGTAATTCATTACTGATTAACATAAGCTCTAAATGGGGATGAGGAATGGAAAGGATGGAGAGAAATATACTTAAACCACAAATAAAGAGGAAGATGAGGGAGCCCTGCCCATAACAAAATCTCATACAAAAAAACTTTATAGAAGGACCTATATAAGAATGACAAGGTTTCAACATCATAGAGAACTTCTCTTCCTAAATCCAAAAACGATCACACAAAACTTTGTTTATGTCTTGGTTGGTTTCAAAGACAGGTATAAACACCCTTTTTGCATAGGGTAAATTTGAATACAACCACCAATAACCTATTCATAATGATCAAAATTTGAGCTATGACTCGCTCATTCAAGCTTGTTCTCAGACCTTTGAAATGCCCAATCACATCCAGATTAGAAAAATACTAGAACATTATGATCAATCTCCTCCAAAGCTACCTCATTCAACTCTACCTCCATCGTTTGGACTGAAGGAGTTAAAAAAAAAATCTCCCACCTACATATGTTGTGTCTTAATTTCCAATGCTTTGGTTGGACAATAGCCTTGATCCATTGTTGTATTCAACCCCAAACTAATCTCACACCAGTTGTCAACATTCCTGGTGAGGAGGCCCTTGTCCCTCCATGAAAAATATTTTTTGCTCTCCATGATACCACATTCTCCTTTGCAAACACATTTTCCATATCACACAATTTCAAATATCATGTTATATGACCCAACTGAGAACCACCCATGTAGGAAGAATCACCCATTGCAAAACCTACAAAACCTTGTTGCTCCATCTGAACAATCTCCTAATTATTTTCTCCATTATAACCATGTGACATTGATCTCGAAGCAGTCCTACCATAGTAAGGAGAAGCAACAAACTCCACCCGATGTCCAGAATTAGAAAACCTAGCTCTAACAATTAAAAATTTCAAACAACTTCACAATGCCATTTCTTAAAATTTTGAACAATTATTACAATTAAAGAATTTATACTTTATTTATATTTTAACTAATCTAGGAAAAAAAATATTTTTATAGAAAAATCTATTTTTGGACATTTAAATTCTAACTATAATTTCATCCATAAGTAAAGTGCTAGTTTGTCTTTTTTGTATCGTTAATGCTTTTAATTGCTTTGTAATTCTTAGATTCTTATTCCAATAAAATAATAATAATAATAAATTTAAAATATATATATACCTTGCATTTAAGGTTTAGTAGTTAGGATTGGCTTTTAGCTTTTATGCTTTTACCCCTTTAGCCTTAGGATTTTACTCATCTATTATTTAAGGAGTCATTTTTTCCTTACTACCTAATGTTAAAATGAAGCCATAGGGTTAGAAACCTGATTAAGGCTTCTTTCACTCTCACACTACTCATATTTTAGAAGACAATGTTTCCTTGGCCGATTGGAAAAGGCCCAACCAATGAAATGTGAATGGATCATCTCCACAAATTTGAAACCGTGCGTATTCTCTATGCAATCGGTGCAGGGGCAGATTTGGTTTGGTCGGTAGTCTTGGCAACCAGTGGGCCCATTCATCCAGTGCTAAAGGCTTTGTTATTACTAGTGGGTCCATATTTCCGAGCTTCCAGAGGTAGATCCTAGGTACGCCTTTTCCCTTATTCTTACCTCTTACATTTCAGTGTACACCTGTTTGGGCTTCCTTTATTATTGCTCCTGGCTTTGGTAAATTTACAACGGTAAAACAACAGAAAGAATCTATATCAAGGCACCAGTGTGCCCTCATGGAAGGAACAAATGAGGAAATCACAGAAACACCTGCAGAGAAGATACTTGTAGAGTATCATTGATTGATCAACCAAAGATAATAGAGACACTGCTAGAACTAGGTGGGTCCACCTTGCAAAACACAGGATCTGGCAGTAATAGGGTGGCAGAGAATTTGATAGTCAGGGCACCTATAATAGCAGAACAACAAACTAATCTGGGAGAAGCTACAAAACACAATGACATCTCTGGTAACAATGGCTTGGTCTTGACATACGGGGATAGTTTAATGCACAGCAGCATCATCAAGTGGAATCAAGGGAGCTTCCTCATTCTTCTAGGACCCTCAGCCGGACACGCGCGTTCATTCAATCTTGGAGGGACAAATGATAATTTACCCACAAACACTTTGAGCTTCTCACAAGCCAGTGGACCACCCACAGGAGGAAACTACACCTATGTGAATGCCAAGCAATATAAAAAAATAATTAGGCAGAGAAAGATATGAAAGTTTAAAAATGCAAAAAGAGAAAAGTTAGCAGCTTTACTTTCGAAACCGATTCCACATACCTCAGATAGCTCAAGGGAGGCAGAAATAAATCTGAGGCTGACTGAAATCTCTGAAACAATTAAGCGATTTGATAATATCAGAGATATTAACGGTAAAGAGAAGACAAATAATTCTCAGGTGATAGACACAATGGAAGATGGGCTGCCAAATAATTACAGCCCCACAAGGACACCTATGACGTGGTATACAGACATCTTTGTAAATGATTTGGTAGCTATGAAGGAGAGGGTGTGGGCACTTGAAGAGAGGAGCCAAATAGAAAGTATCACAATGAAAAGAGTTATTGAGGATAACTGGAAATTGACAGCGGAGGTCAAGTCACTTAGAGAACAAATTCAAAAATTGCAATTTAATATGGAAAAAGGAGAGTATGAATTAATATTGTTAAAGAAAGAAGTAGGAGAAAAGAGGACAACAGCAAGTACTACGGGAGAAGGAGAGGCTATGAAAAGAGATAAAACTCCGCAAATGAAAAATATACAAGATGCCATGGCCAATATGGAAATAAAAGAGAATCAACTCAGAGAACAAATTGAAGAAGTTAGATCATGGGCTAACATAGTAAAGGGACCAGCAAATACTCCTATTGACAACATAGAAAAGCAAGTTCGGAGATAGATTAGAGAGGAAAAAGAAAGAAATGAGAAAGCAGCAAATATTATCATCAAATGACTACAAGACTATGGAGAACAAGAGAAAACAACGGATTTAGTTAAAGACTTCTTTAAAGACCAATTAGACTGGCATGGAACAACCATACAAGCACAAAGAATCAGAAAATGGATTAGAGGAGGCAAAGACAGACATGTTAGAGTGAAAATGAGGAATACAAGAGATAAAAACAGTATTTTCAGCAAGAGGAAGTTTCTTAGAGGCACACACATATATCTTGATGATGACCTCACCGTAACTCAGCAAGAAGAAAGGAGGAAGGAGTGGGAAAGAGTGAAAACAACGAGAGAAAACGACAAGTGGGTGTGGCTACAAAATGGCAAAGCCCAAATTAGCGACAAAATCACATGCAATAAATAAGAACTCGGGCCCACCCAGGAACATTTAACTATAGTTAGTTAGAACTGTAGAGGTTATCCTTGGAGAAGAAGACCTGGGTTAGGGCCGATAACTAAAGGTAATGACATCATTATGCTTACCAAGACACATGAGCATGATGGATGTAGGGTTCCAGATTTTGAAGGGTATAAGAAGGTATCACTGTGGAATGAGAAGATAGATAATGGTAAGAGGCATGGAGGCATCACTGTTCTAATAAAAGAAACTTGGAGCAGATTTGTAAACTTAGAGAAAGAAGATGTAAACAAGAAGTATATTTGGATTAAAATAACAGAGAATCAGATTACTACGAGCGTGGTTGTCTGTTACTTCGCCCCAAAAAGCTCAAAAATGTATAAAAAGCATAGATTGGATCGAGAAGACCCATTCGCTGCACTCAAAAAAGACATAGCAGCCTTTAGCTCTCTAAGGGAAATAATGATAATAGGGGATTTCAATGCTAGAACAGCAAACAACCAAACTCTCAATCTTAAGGAGAGCTACAATGAAAGCAAAAACCCAGTTTGGCTTGAAGAAGAAGGGACACAAAAATGGGAAAGATCTTCGTAGGATAGCATGGGAAAGATTAATCATTTTGGTGCTGAATTACTAAGTTTATGCTGCCTATATAACATGGTCATATGTAATGGTTTGGAAAAGTGGCCTAAATCAGGTGGAATCACATGCAAAAGATACAATGGATAAAGTGTTGTTGACTATGTAATATGCTTGCAAGAATATGTCGCAAAGATAATTAACTTTGTGATAGAGGACTGCCCCATGGAGCTAAAATCTAATCATAACCCCATTTTGATAAGGGTGGCCACTCACTTTAAAGATCAACATATTGTCCCAAAACCTTTACAAAGAGGAAGAGGATTCCGATCGACAAATTTTTAATGACACAAGAAAACCATGCTACTTTCCAAAACTCTCTTTTGCAGCTGTCTAGAGTTCTGGGAAACCATCCTGAGTCTGGTAAACAACATTTCATGGACAAGGATAATCTTGTTCTTACTATTATTAAAGCACTAGAGGAGTGTAAAAGATATAGGGCCACAAGAGAAGCCAAGAACACTTTTTCGGCTAATCCGTGGTTTGATGAAGAATGCAAAGTAGCAAAAAGAAATTGGAAAAAGAACATAAATAAAGAAAGTAGAAAGGAGTATGATCAGCTGATTAAAAAGAAGAAATGAGAGTATGTAAATAAGAGAAGAATCGAGTTGATTAATCTTGGTAAAAACAACCCCAAAAAATTTTGGAAAGAACTCCAGCAGAGAAAAACTTAGATAGAGAACAACATAACAGGAACCAAATGGCTGGAATATGCCAAGACTCTCTACGAGTGTGATCTAAGAGAACGTAGAACCATGAAAACAGAGACTACAAGGGAGTTATTTAGCGAAAAGGATATTATCCAAGGCATAAGGAGGTTAGCTGTCAGTAAAGCGCAAGATATAGATGGGCTTCAAGCTGAATTCTTAAAATGGGGTGTTGAAACCCTCACACCACACATCACTAAAATTTTCAACAGTGTCAATAGAGAAGGTTTCCCTGTAAAATGGACAAGTGTGGTGATCCCACTCCACAAAAGTGGAGATATAAATAATCCTTCTAATTACCAAACCATCATGATCAATCCACTTTTTGGCAAGTAATTTGGCAGCTTGGTAGAACAAAAAATCAGCAACTGGGCTAAAACAGAAGGCAAACGTGCAATAGGGCAAGCAGGCTTTAGACCGAAGCACTCTACTATAGATCATGGCATCACTCTTAGATACTTGATTGAGAAAGTTTGGGACACTCCGGAGAACGAGGCTTTTTGTTGTTTCGTGGACTTTAAAAAAGCATTCGACACAGTGCCACATAATAATTTATGAGATAGAATGGAAGAGTTGGAAGTTCCTAAAGAACTTAGGTCAGCAGTTTATAGATTATATGAGTAGGTCAAAGCTAAAATCAGAACGACAGAAGGGCTATCAGAAAATTTTGACAGTAACATCGGGGTTAAGCAAGGGTGTCCACTATCTCCAACATTATTTGAACTCTATATTGACAAGTTATAAGAGTGGATAAACAAGACCAATGGTGAGGGGGTGCAGGTAGCCCACTTTGTGATAAGATTGCTCTTATATGCAGATGATCTCATAATTCTTGCTAGAACAGCTAAAGGTTTGAAAGAGCACTTGACAGCACTAGAAAATTTTTGTCATGAAGTAGGAATGCAAGTTAACACTAATAAAACCAAAATTATGATCTTCTCGCTAAAGAAGAATAGGGGCATACAAGACGAGTTTCTATTGGAAAATAGCCCGCTTGAGATTGTGGAAGAGTACAAATACTTGGGCATCGATTTTCATAACAAACTCAATTGGGATACTTGCAGATCAAAAAGGATCCAAGGGGGCTAGAAGGCGTTATACTCTTTACAAAACAAGTGCAGGAATGCAAAATTATGGGATTGGACGACCATGAAAACTCTTTTTGGTTTGCTGGTCACTCTGGTTATTTTATACGAATGTGAAGTGTGGGGAGGTAGTATGTCCAAACAGAAATGGTAGCAAGTAGAAAGAATTCAAAAACACTTCATCACATGCAATCTTAAAGTCAAGACCATAGTTTCGTATGAGATCCTTTTGGCGGAGGTGGGTTCCTATCCATTAGAAGCCTTTGCTTTGGTCTGAATGATAAGCTACTTAAAGAAAACCCAAGGTCTAGAAACACATCGTTGGCCAAAGTTGATCATAGAGGAAAAATTTGTGAGGCAGAAAAGCACATGGATGAAGCAAAATGACAAATGGATGCGAAAATGGGATATCAACATCCACACTTGCCCGGATAACATTATAGAAATAAAAAAGTTTGTCAATGAAAAATTTCACAATATTTTATGGACAAGACACATAGGGCGGAAAAAATCCTATTACATTAAAGAATTTAATCCCACTTATAGTCATGATGAAAAGGCCTATATAAGAGCACCTATTAACTAGAAAGCAAAAATGTTGATGGCACAACTTAAAACTAGTTCACATTAGCTGCGATGTGAAACTGGTCGGTGGCAAGTTCCATAGGAAGAGTGGGCAGACAGAACATGTTTATTTTGTAATATGGGAATAGTTGAGACAGAGCAGCACTTTGTCAAGGACTGTCTGGCTTACAATGACATCAGATCTGGTTATACAAAAATATTGCAGAACAAGGACTTCAACTATTTATTCGAGGAAGATCAAGTGAAGAAAGCAGCGGATTTGATTACCAAACTTCGGAGAAGGAGAGACAAGTTATCCAAAACTTTACAACTAACTAGTTCCGCTCCTGACTCGGGAGGGTGATCGCACGGGTCCCATAGACTACTTTAGTCTCGTGGACGTTATTAAAATCTATCATATCATATCATGCAATTTGAATATTTTGTAAACGTCTCGTTTTATTAGACACGTGGCAGAAGCACCAATTGATCGTTTTGTAAAATCTAGAGCTTTCGGGAGGAGGAGAAAATTCCAGAGAACTCGTTCATAGCGCAAAGCCATAAATTCAAATCCCTGGCGGAGCATTAGTTTAGATCGTTTCGTGCATGGTTCGTCTGGTGCAGTCGATTGCAAAGGAAGACGTTCGTATATTTTGACATAGTTTCAAGTAAGGTTTATTTTCTAACATCAAGGATTCATTTTTACCGTTCTTGTTCGCTCAAAACTCAATGATCGAAGCTTTTTGTGGTCCAATGTAAATTATCTTTGTTTCTCTGTATGTTCTTGGATCGCATCGTTTTAGTTAATAATCAAGTTTTATTGGTAAGGTCTGTGATTAACTATGAACATATATCCTTGAGATTTTCAAACCTGATCTAAAATAATGGCATTTTGGTGTGCAATTTGTTTGTTGTGGATTGCGCATTTTGAAGCGGAATATTTTTCTGATGTTTTCCAACCGTATATTGTACATCTTTGGTGGGAAGAAGAGTGGGCTAATCCTAAGGATTTCTGGTGAAAATGCCAAGATTAGGGCTACACTCAAACCCTAGGTGTAACTGTTTTTTGAGGGCATCAGAAAACGATCTTCGGTTTAAGTGAAATTAAATTTGTTGACAGTGATATGAACTCTTTATCACGACCTGAGAGATGAAGTTTGAGCGTTCAAAACCAATAACAACAATAATCTACCAACTTTTGTTAAATAATCTTCAAAAGTTATTATGAATTGGAAACCCTTGTGTAGTTGAATAGGTAAATCTGAAAATTTTGTAAAGAAATACTAAATATTGGATGATGTCTTTTAGCTATGTAGTGAGCACTTAAGTTTTCGGCGTTTGTTTGTTTGTTCGTTCTTTTGGGGTCGGATTTAATCGTCTGACATAAATTAGGAAAGAACCTTAAAGTTGATAAGTAGGAGATAATTTTTACAACACAGTTAAAATCCTGATAGCAATATCACAACCTTAAAGTTGTTTTTTATAGGGAAACCTAATGAAGATGATACGGAAAATCTTGGAAATATTTTAACGTAATATTAAATGTTCGATGATGATTTAGCTAAGTTGTGTGCGCTTCTGGTAGAGACGTTTTCCCTCATGCACTTCTGTGTTTTCTGTTCATTTTTGGCAGTCATAAGCATCGGACTACATTTTTATGTGTTCTAGAATCTTCTGGCCACTATGTTTTGAGAAACCAGGTACATCTGAATGTAAATTGTAAGATCACAAAGTGGGCTTCTGGATTAGGAGGAGAGTATCTTAGCCTCAATCCTAACTGATACGCACACCCAGGTCTTGGGCCTTGAAAATTTACATTGTGATTCACCTGTTTGGAACCACACCTAAATTATAAAAGGATTGATCAGAAAATGGTCTGGTATCACAATTGTAGAGCATCTCAATAAACCTTGAGGTCCTAGATTCAAGAATTTATTGTTACCTGGGCCATGAAAAATTAAGATTTTCTGGCCGATTGAAGCATCTGGTGTGTTTAGGTAAAACCTATGTCTTTGCCTTTCTGGTAAGTTTAGGAATCTAGTAATATTTCTGGATAAAAATACTATTTCTTTGGGTATAGTTAAGCATTAGGAGTTCGTGGGCGTGGAAATGCTTTTGGTATTTTGGTAGATTCAGAATATGTGATTAATAGATTATTGTTTTTTTTTTTTTTTTAAACTCAATTGTGTTTTTTTTTTTGACACGTTTACTTCAAACCATACGTGATCTTTTAAACTTTGAGAGTTGCTTGTAGATTTATGAACCCGATCAGTTTTTATTAGAAGGCTTGTAGACTTATGCAACTGATTATTTGTGACAAGTATTTATTGTAGATGTATGTGCACTTGATATTTGAAGGCGATTCTTACCTTTCAGGGCCCAGTGTGGTGCAGCTATTCATTCAACAATTTTATGGAGAATACTGAGGGTTTTGATCGTAGTGTTAATTTCTAGCATATTTTTAGCTTTTGGGCTCATCTGGTGATTGTAAGACGAGTTTTGAGAGTTATTGTACTAAGATTCAACGCATAAGCTTGTGAGGATAGGTTGAGTTTTGAGCCTTCACCTTAACTGATGATTTTAAGCCCATTTAGAGAGTTTTGGATTGGTACTCACCTCTAAGAGCACTGAAGATGGTCGTGGGTTTTTGAAGTTTAATTGGACTTATGCATCTGATGATAGTGTAATAAGTGGTATGCAGAACGGGATATGGCTATCCAGTACTATGATATACAAATAAATAAATTATCTTCGTACAACATTACTGGTGCGTTGGTGCATCCTAGGAGCTGGGTGGTCTTTTCTACGGAATGTAGCTATCTGACTTCTAGAGTACACCAATACGTATTTTATCTTCATACACCATTACTTATGCATTGGTGTGTCTGAGCACAATCCACCCATTTCCAGCACAATGTGTTGGATAGAATTGGTGATATGCTAAAGGCTAAATGGCATGACGTTTTAAATAGACCTTTGTTTATAGAAGCACTGTCAGATGGTTTCGTAAGGTTAATGTTTCTAATGCTGTGTGTCTGATAGAAAAATCTTATGATGTTTTGACTTTTTTTGTCTTGGTAGAATTGAGCAAGAAAATGAGGTTTGCAAGGTGTATTTCCTGTGTTCTAGGGTCACTAGGTTTACAATGTTTGTCCATTTCCTACAGTACTTTTTGAGATATGAACGTGTTTTTAAACGATATAAATTTATAATTTATTCTCTTCTGCATTAGTATTTTTTTTTGCTTCTCTGCACAATTTGTTTTTCCTAAGCTCATTTTATATGACAGGCACTTAATACGTGTTAGGTGAAAGATAAGGAAGATGCAGGGAGCCAGAAGGAATAACAGAGAAATTTCTACTTCATCTGATCCTTTTGGTTTTGGGAGTGGAGGGAGTCTTTTCTCTAATTTTTTTGATCGGGATCCTTTCAATGATCCTTTCTTCACACGGCCTTTTGGAAGCTCTTTTGGCAGCATTTTTGACTCGGACAGATTCTTTAGCGATCCATTTGGTGAACGGAGTGCATTTAATCAGCATCATTTCCCACCACAGCAGGTGCCTGCCTTTATTCGATTTGTTGTTTCTTTCATCGTTAGAGCTTCTTGTATTTTAGTTATTGAAGAAACTAATAAATTATGAGTGCTGCAGTCTAGTCGAAGGGGTCCTGTGATTGAAGAATTGCCTGAGGACCATGAAGATGCATCTGGCAAAAAACAGCAGTCAAATCAGGATCCTATTATAGAAGACCCAGATGACGATTGTGATCAAGGTAAGAAATATTTGGAACCGTTACGTAGGGTTTTATCAAGCTTTATGATTTATCATGTCATTCAAAGTAGGGTATACAATTTGAAGAACTAACTAGGTAAATAGAAAGAAATATGAGTTGGGAGCATGAATAACCCTATTCACAAATTAGGCATTTGCTTGGCTATGAAAATCTAGAGGAAAAAATAATCTTTTGATACACTACCAGAGTGTAATTTGCCGGATGTTGTGGTCTTTGTTACAGAACAGAGAACGCAGATGCAAAGTAGGTGGAATGGATACCAGGAAAACATTAATACCTATGGGAGTCGCGCTCCTTCCCAAAGTTTCACATTTCAGAGCTCCTCTGTTAGCTACGGAGGACCAAATGGGATGTACTACACAACCTCAACAACCAGGAGAGCTGGATCTGATGGGGTATGTATTAGCGCCCTCAAAATGACCAGAAACTGTATAAAACATTTTTAGGAACACCCTGAAAATGAGCAGAAACTTTATAAAAACATTTAGAGATTTTTGTTCGGGAAAACACCTAAAAGGTTTCTGAGCATATTTTTTAATACTTGTTGCAGGTGATTGAAGAAGAACACAGAGAAGCAGATTCCACAACTGGTAAAGCATCGCATAGATTATCCAGAGGAATGCAAGATAAGGTCAGTATTGACATTGTTTTTATTCTGTATTTATGATTTTCAAAAGGCTGGTACGGGGGATTGATATGGAGATACGTTTATGCAGGGCCATTCTTTGACCAGGAAACTAAACACTGATGGAAAGATAGACACCATGGAAACATTACATAATCTGAATGAAGGCAAGCCATTAAAATTCCTGTAAAGATATTTTCAGCATACATTTAGCTATGGATGAGAATGCTTAGTGTACAGCATGATTATTAACATATTAACAATTACAGATGAGATTGCACAATTCAATGAAGACTGGGAGAGAAAAGCTGATAAATCTCTTCCTGGATGGAAGAAAACTCATGCTGGCATGCTTGATGGAGGTATGATTTGCTATTAAAATTTAAGGTGAACGCTTTATAACATTTCTTGAAATGCGCGTTTGATATCATCGAATCTTTCTTGCCATGTAGGAAGGAAGACAACTTCAGCTATGAGGCCTAGTCTACCTTCAAATGAGCCAAGTATAAACAAGGAGAAAGATTACAATGCTGCAAACGGGAAGAAAACCGAGGGACTATCCCAGAAGGGTAGAAGATGGTTTGGACAAAGAAAGGATCGAGGTTAATTTTGACCATCATAACTCCATCATCACCTTGTAAGCACCTGCACCAGAAAGAATAAAGAAAGCTTGATTACTTAATATTGACACTATTTTGTAGTGTCCTACCTATTTTGTAAAGAATTAACTGTCAAAACCATCGCAATAGGAAGATGTTATCAGTGAGTGTTCTATTCAAAACCAGCAGATTAGGAAGAAGTTATCAGTGTGTGTTCTGTGTCAAGGAGTCTCCATCATCGTTAGCTTTTAGGTTCAGCTTTACAATCTAATGGTGAACTGTCATAGACTCGATTATTTTAGAAAGAGGCCGTGATTTGTAATTCTGGAGATATAAATGGCTCTATAAATTGAATTAAATGATGAATTTATTTCTTAAAATGCTGTTTGCCATGAGAATGATATCAGTATTTAAAGTTTCAAATTTGTAATTTTGTAGTCTGCATTTTGAAAGGCGAGTAATTTTTTTGTTTTACTTTTGTGAATACGAAGGGACTATTTTTTTTAAAAGAGAGGCAAATGATGGATATTGGTAAATTAAAGGAAATAACAGATTAAGTGGAATAAGAATGGAGAATATTAATAAAATTACTATTGTAATATTATATTTTGAATATAATACAATTGATAAGTAGGAGATGATTTCCACAATTGATAAGTATGAGAATGATATCAGTATGAGAATGATTTCCACAATTGATAAGTATGAGAATGATATCAGTATTTAAAGTTTCAAATTTGTAATTTTGTAGTCTGCATTTTGAAAGGCGAGTAATTTTTTTGTTTTACTTTTGTGAATACGAAGGGACTATTTTTTTTAAAAGAGAGGCAAATGATGGATATTGGTAAATTAAAGGAAATAACAGATTAAGTGGAATAAGAATGGAGAATATTAATAAAATTACTATTGTAATATTATATTTTGGCTATAATACAATTGATAGTCATATATATATTGTTATTTTCGAAGTTACTTCAAGAGGTGTCTTTTGAATGAAAACTTAAATGAAATCAAAATAAATAATGCTCAAATTAAATAATTATATTTAATCAATCAAAATAATTGAATTTTAAAATATTTAATTGTTAATTTATTAAGCCGAGAGGTTTCTACAATTAAATCTAATTACATCACTTAAGTAATCTTATTTAGTCATCTCCAAAGATATCATTAATTAAGTGTTTAATATTTAATTAATCTATTGTCATCCCATAGTTAATTAGTTAATTTAATTAATTATAGTCTAATTGATAAAATCAAATGATTATCCAAAATCAATTTATCAATTAAATCCATATTTTTTTATTAAATTGAATAAATTCTCAAATCCATTCAATTTAATTCTATACTCTTATTTTGTTAAATAAATCATTTAATAAAATATCTAAAATCTTAAAAGCCTCTCTAAACCCTATCTTAACCTTTAATCCAACCCATTCACACATACTAACTTCACTTAGTCACCTAACCCACCCATCCCATCAAATGTAAGCCACTTGCCTCCTAATCGCTCTTTAATCCAAGTCTAATTCTCAATCTAACCATGTGCACAACTTTAATCCTAGATTAAGAATTCTTAACCCAAGCCAAAGTCAAGACTTCCACCCACCTCCCATTTTAATATTCAAACAAAGATTTTATCCTCCATTTTAATATTCAAACAAAGACTTCACCAACCATTTTAATATCCAAAATCAAGACTTCCATCCGCCTCTCATTTTATTACCCTCCATTTTAATATTCAAATAAAGACTTAACATCCTCTTTTAATATATTCAAATAAAGACTTAACCTACCTCATTAAATTCCAAACCACTTGCTTCTTAATCTCTTCCTAAGCTAAGCCTATTCTCTTCCTTAAGCATGTGCACAATTTTAACCAAGGGTTAAGAAAGTCTTAAACCATCCCAAAGTCAAAGTTTCATCCTTAAAGTCTTGAATTCCTATATATGACTTAAAGGCTCTTTAAAGCTTTTTACACCTACTTTCCATACTCATCCTCCCTTTCTTCCCTCATAACTCCCTCTAACCACCTATCTTGACCATCTTCCTTATCCAATCCCTTTGTGACACTTGTCACAAGGCTAGAGCTTTGAAGAAGTACAATCCATGTGCTATTTTTTCTTTGCATCCTAGGTCTCCTTAACCAATTCCCCTTCCTTGCATCCTAACCCTCCATCTCACTACCCCTTAGCCTATAAATGAAACCCTCTCACTTCACAAATATCATCCACTTCTATGCTAATGTTATGATATTTTGAGAGCGTAAGGACTAACAAAATACCATCATAATGGCAAAATCTATCCACAAATCTATTTTGAATCATATCCTCCATTGAAGATTGAGCAAAGCCATTGAGCACACATCTCATCTTATGGACACATCTACGCATCAAAGGGAAGATTGCTCGGTTTAAGAGGTTTGCACGTTCTTAAGCTACTTTGGTACTTTAATTCTCTTTTGTCTAATCATATATGTGAGTTAAAATCTATTGTTTTGAATGTTTTGATTCTTCATTATATTCCTTTAAGCACTAGTTTTACTGCTCTACAGTAGTAATCTTTAATGTAAACATTTTCCATTTTGAAACAAAAATTGACATTCATTTACATGTCACAAAAATAAAATAGAAATAAAATAGAATGTTAGTAGTTATATAGATTAAATAAAATAAAAATAAATTCAAAACATTTATTACCATTGTTTATTTTATCTTTATGATTTTTTGGATTGATTGTCTAAATTTTTAATTTGATTTGTTTTGATTTTCTAGTTAGTTTTTTGGATCTCGTTTCCGCTTGAGATCAGCTATTCAGCCTTGGATCAGTAAAAGGTTGGGTTCCCTTGCCATGCTCGAGAGACAGTGCTTCAAACACCATTTTCAGGATACATTGTCTAAGCTATCCCTCTTGGATTCCTTAGTAAGACCCACAGTGCTCTATGGTTCGATGGTTTGGGGTCCTTCTCTTTGTTAGGAACCTGTGTGTTCCTTCTGTTTATTTTGTTAGAGTAGAGTTGTTGGACGCATATGCTTTGTAAGTCGTCCCGTGAGTTTATTTTATTATCCCACATGCATAGGTAGTATTACTTTTCTAGATCGTACCCAGTATATAAGAATAGGTTGAGGCCCTTGATGGGCACGGACGAATTTATTGTATTGAGCTTGCTCAAAGGAGGTTACCCCCTCGAAGTGGCCTGCGATCAGTAGATTTATTCTGAGTTCTGCTATCACTTTGTATTCTGTTATTTCGAGCATTCTCACGATATTGCTATAAGGAGGTTCTTCTCATCTGGTATCAGAGCACTTTCTTGGGCTCGCTGGGTGGAAATTACATCAAATTTTTTTCTGTCGTGGCCTTCAGGTTCCTCTCACTTCTAATATCTCTTGTTATTGCAATAACTATCTAAGTTGACTCTTCAGCAAAAAAAAAAAAAAAAAAAAAAGAGTAAAAATTTTTCTGTTTTTTAGTCGTAGCTTCCTTGTTTGCTTTCTGTTTCTGCTCATACTTCCGCAGAACGTCTGCAATATCATTTCGCATTCTTCCTTCCTTGGCGACCCAACCCCAAATTTTACATATCAAAGCCCTAAATCCCTCATTTATCTAATTTTAGGGTTTGCCCTATCTTTTTCACCTCTCATCCAATCGCCACCAAACTGAGCCACAAGATTCAATTCCTCATTTTGCTCCCTTATCCCTCTTGGACCGTTCGCCTCATTTCGCCTCCCTACCCTTGACACCCTCATTTTTCTTTTTCCCTTGTCCCCAGATAGTCTCCCACCACCCGTCGAACACCCATTTCCTATATGAGTTTTACCCAAATCCAAGTTTGCCGTAACTAAAAAAGTTTTTGTTTCTCATCTTCTACCCATTTCAAAAAAAAAAAAAAAAAAAAAAAAAAAAAAAAACCTTGTTTTATGGTTGTTACGCGTACAGGAGCAAAAATCATGGAAGAGGAAATTGCATCCCTCAAAACCAGACTTCAAGATCTGGATGACAAAATTCTGGGTCTTAACTTTCAGCAGTCAGCCATGAGCCGAAACCATTCAGGAGATACTGGGTCCTCTTCTGGCAATTTCCGTGGACCAAAGCTTGATTTTCCACGCTTCGATGGTTCTGATCCGACTGGATGGATCTATAGGGCAGAGCAGTATTTCAGCTTGCATAATACTTTGGATAACCACAAAGTCTCCCTTGCATCTTTTCATTTGGAACATGAAGCTCTTCAATGGTTCCGTTGGTACATCAAGGCTAATGTAGGCCCAACGTGGAGCGAATTGTGCACCCTCATTTTGGAGCGCTTTGGCCCTAGTTCCTTTGATGATTTCACAGGAGCACTCACTAAACTGCGTCAAACAGGCACTGTCAGAGAATACCAGACAGAGTTTGAAAAATTAGCTAATCACACAGAGGGCTTGTCTGATGAATTCTTCCGTAGTTGTTTTGTCAGTGGTCTGAAGGATGCACTTCGCTCAGAAGTCAAAATGTTTCGACCTACTACAATGATGGAAGCCCTTGGGTTGGCTAAGTTAGCGGAAGACAAGATTAGTGCTCTACAACGCTCCAGATCTAATTTTGTTCCATTCAGAAATACAGGTTCTCACAACCCTCCAGTCATACCAGCTCCTAGAACTACTCCGATCAAGCACTTGTCTGAAACAGAGATGCGAGTTAGGCGAGACAAAGGGCTTTGTTATAATTGTGATGAGAAATGGTCTCGGGGCCATAGATGTGTTCAGCAAAAGCTCTATCTCTTGGATGTGGATTCTCCACCGGAACTGGAAGAATATGTAGCTGCAGAAGATTGGTTCAGTTGCTTATAAACTGGAACTTCCTCCTTCTTCCCGCATTCATCCAGTTTTTCATGTTTCTTGTCTAAAGAAAGTTCTGGGTACCACTGTCAGAGCACAAACTACTCTCCCTGAAATGGATACGGAAGGATCCATTATCCTGGAGCCGGTGGCAATCATTGACCAGCGCACTCGCCAGCTTCGCTCTCGCTCCATCTCTGAGGTCTTGATTCAGTGGCATGGCATGCAACCAGAGGATGCTACCTGGGAACCCCTTCTTCAGATTCAACAACAATTTCCACACCTTAAGCTTTGAGGACAAAGCTTTTTTCTAAGGGAGAGGGGATGTTAGGAACCTGTGTGTTCCTTCTGTTTATTTTGTTAGAGTAGAGTTGTTGGACGCATATGCTTTGTAAGTCGTCCCGTGAGTTTATTTTATTATCCCACATGCATAGGTAGTATTACTTTTCTAGATCGTACCCAGTATATAAGAATAGGTTGAGGCCCTTGATGGGCACAGACGAATTTATTGTATTGAGCTTGCTCAAAGGAGGTTACCCCCTCGAAGTGGCCTGCGATCAGTAGATTTATTCTGAGTTCTGCTATCACTTTGTATTCTGTTATTTCGAGCATTCTCACGATATTGCTATAAGGAGGTTCTTCTCACTCTTTTAGACTTGGATTGGGCCATGATCGAGCGTACCCAGATTATGCTCCTCCGTCGGATTATCAGATGTCATGGTTCTACCCCCCACAGTATTATTTTGGCCAAGTTCGGTGTTCACCCATTCAGACTTGCAACCATTTTTGACTTGATCTGGTTTCTCCACCGTCTTCATGGCTTTGCTGACTCGGAGGAAGGCCAACACAGATACCCTTATTTAGCCTACTGCTTGTCAATTGCTATTGCTAACGCCGATCCTACCACTAGAGCCTGCGGTTGGTATGCTCAGGCTACTATCCTACTGAGTTCAGTGGTGATCGACATTGATCATCTTCCTCCCTACCAGTTCTCATTAGATGCCCCTGCTCATCTACTCCCTTCTCGGCAAGAGTTGAACGGGCATGTCAGACTTGACATTTACAGGAAGTATATCACACAAACCTGGGTGGATCCTCCAGGGGGACTACGTCAAAGGATGGCTTTCTATGCTGAGCACTTCTTAGTTATCCGAGATGGGATTATTGTACGCCATGAGTACTTACATAGATACTGGACTCACGCCCTACGTATCTCCCTTGGCTCCTTTAGGGTGGGCTCACACAAACTCCGGATTCAGGTCGATCACCATATTGCTAGAGAGGATCGGGTGTGTAGACTTTGTACCTTAGCAGAAGCAGAATCTGAGATTCATTTTCTTTTCAGATGCCCCATATACTACAAGATTAGAGGGAGATTTTATTGTCTGTTTAGAGACTGCAGATCCCTCTCGAATTTTTTCAGGTACACCGAGCAACGTTGCATTGCACTCTATCTCCGCAAGTCCTTACAGCTTCGTGACCATACTTTACAGCTTTCATTTCCCAGGAGTCAGACCTAGGCACAGCTTATTACGACCTTCTTCTCACCCTTAACTCCAGCTCGGGGTGTGAAGCGACCATACAATTTCCCTAACACGGGTTGTTCCAGATTGATGAGACCCCGCAGGGGACCTTTTTGCCAGCGACACTCCTCTCGTGGCACTCAGCTTCATCACAGGGCTTCTGGTAACTGCACAGATCAGTCACTGTTGGACTTTTTTCTTGTGAAGACGGATACCTAATCTTTTTCGTGATGTTTCCTACTTTCTTCTTCTTTTGTTGTGCTTGTTCTTTTTTGGACACCGTTTGGTGCTCCGTTTGTTTGTTTTTTCCTTGTGAGCTTCCAGTCCCATAGACCCACGTTGTGGTCTTTTGTTGGAGATTAATAAATTTATCTTATCTTTATCTTATCTTGTCTTATCTTTATCTAGTCTTATAAAACTAAAAAAGAATTTTAAAATTTAAGATTTCTATGTATTTTTTTTGATAGATTTAAGATTTATATGTATTAATATTAAAGGATAGTATATATAAAATAAATACAAGAATTTATTCATAGATTTTGTGCTCATTTGAATACAACATTTATTAAACTTATACTTGAAATTGGATACCTCTCGGCTTATTTGTCAAAAAAATTGAATTAAATTTTTAGGTATGCTAGTTATTATAATTAATTGAACAAATTTACATGTATTTTTAAAATTTTATTGTAGTATTTTTTAAATTTCTTTTACAACATTTTTTGTTTCTATTTTATTATGTTAAATATATTGAAATGTAATAGTTGTTAGTGTGGATTGATGAATTAGACTTATTGTTTTGATATTTACATAGTTAGAAGAAAACAACTTGTGAAAGTAGCATTATTAAATAATTTACTTTGTATCTATTTATGTTTTCAATTCTTTGAAATACTAATCTAATCTTGAATTCGAAATCATTATTTTTAAAATAGAAACTTCATGATTGAAGTTTTCAACATGGTCCTAGTGCCCTACTTTTTCCCAAATCTTATTCTTTGTAGTCAAACTAATCATAACCAATGCTTATGTAAATTTACATAATGTTTTTCAGCTATGAAATCATTATCATCTTAAATTTGAAGGTTGAAAACACAATCATGATTGTCTTCCATCCAAATAGAGTTAAAGTAAACCTTCTTGATTAAGTTCTAATAAGTCATCAAAAAAATTTTATGACACCATTCTTATTAATCTTATGATAAATGAAGTTTGTTCATTTGTTATATTGCATTGGAAAGTTATAAAAATTCTTGTATAATAAGATAGTAAAAATCTTATATATTTGTTCTATCTTTTAGAAGGAAAAGGCGAGGATATGCGAGTCATTCTACTTACAAATAATCTTCAAAATCCTCGAAATCTTATGAGTGATCCATCCCCTTGTATTTTAAGATCTAATCATCACAATGTTTTCAAGGCTTGCAAACATGTTCTACACTTCTTATACCATCCAACATCACCAAGTTGACCCCTTCAAACTTTCCTTGGTATCCTAACACACTGTTTGCCAAATTAGGCCTAGTGGAACACCTATTAGCAATTTGGCTTAGTAGAACACCTACTAGCAATTAGGTCTTCTAATTAGGAATTTTGAAACTATATCCCAAACATCCTACCTAAGGGTCCAAAAAAATTACTTTTGTGGATACCCTTTAGCTTGAGAGGATTTTAAATTTGTGGATTTTGGATTCTTCGTTTAGACCACTGAACCCCAAATCCGATGTAGGAGCATCTTCAATTGCAGTTATTGTCAAGCTCTGTTGAGTGCAATAATGATCGAGTTCCCTATGGTTGACGAGTTCCTTCAAGTCTCTAGTGAGCTTGTTGGTTTGTTGATGTTCATAGTGTAAACTATTGTATTCACAGCTTCTCTCCAAAACATCTTGGACACATCATTCTCAACTAATATAACTCTTATTTCTTCTGTTACTAACATGTTTCTTCTTTCTGCAATACCATTTTGTTCAGGGGTTCTAGGAGTTGATAACTATCTTTTGATTCCATTAGCATCCCAAAAGATAAACTCATTTGAAGTAAATTATCCTCCTCTATCTGATCTTAAACATTTAATCTTCATACCCAATCCATTCTCAACTTTATTCTTGAATATCTTGAACTTGTCAAATACCTCAGATTTTTCTTTAAGAAATGCAACCCACATCATTCTAGAAAAGTCGTCAACAATAATAATGAAATACCTTTCACCATAGAATCCTTTTTTCTTTGGAGGATCACTAAGATCAGTGTTTACAATCTCCAACTTTGTTGTAGTAGTAAACTTCTTGTTCGGAAAAGAGTCTCTGTCATGCTTTTCCAGCACACACTCCTTGCAAATTGTGTTAGTAGGCTTTACAATCTTAGGCAAATTTTTGAGTGCAAACATACTACTAATTTTCACAATGTTGTCAAATTTTATATGACAAAATCTCTTATGCCATAACCAACTATCATCTACTTTTGCAACCAAACATGTCATTTCAGTGGGATTTAGCTGAAATATATTACCTCTAGATCTGGTTCTTGTTCTAATTACCTTTCCATCTTTGTCTCTAATCATGCATGTCTTCTCTGTGAACTGCAACTGATAACCTTAATCCACTAGTTGTCCAACACTCAAAAGATTATGTTTTAAACCATCAACAAAATATACATCCTCAGTGTTAGTCTTACCATGAAAAGTTATAGATCCAATACCTTTAACATGGCAAGTTGTATTGTTTCCAACTCTGACAATGCCTCCATCATAACTTTTGAAGTTAACAAACTTGTTCATATCACCAGTCATATGATGTGAGCAACCACTGTAGACACCTAAATTTGATTACACTGCTTTGGTAATCTAATTTAGCCATCTCTAAAGGCATTATTAATTAAATTTCTATTTAATTAATCCTTTGTCATCCCCTAGTTGATTAATTTAATTAATCATCTATAGTCCTAATTGATAAATCAAATAATCTATTATTTATCAATTAAATCCTTTTCTCCTATCTAATTCCAAAAATCCCCATTTATTAAATAAATCTATTTGATAAATGAAATCCTCAAATTCAAAAACCCCTAACCTATCTCTAATCCTCCATTTAGCCTAATCCACCCCATCCACCCATACTAACCAAGCTTAGCCACTAACTCACCCACCCTCATTAATGTCATCCACTTGTACATCTCTAACATCCCTAATCTAATCCTAAACCCAAGCCTAATCCACCCCCTAATGTTATCACATTCCTTAAACAAGTTTAAGACTTTCCTAATCCAAACCAAAGTCTCCCCTCAAAAAAACCCAACCACTAAGTCATGAGTGCTCTTACAAAACATAAAAGACTCTTACAAGCCCACTCATGACTCTTACACCCATCTTCCACACTCTTCCCTCTTCCACACTCATTCCTCTTACATCCCTCTTACATACTCAACCCCACTCATCATGTCTTTAACCAACCCTTTACCCTACCCTCTCACACTCATCCTCCTTGTGACAAGTGTCACCTTCCCATTGGTGCTAAACAAGCACAATCCATGTGCTCTCCTTTGAGTGCATCCTAGCCCTCCTTAAGCCTTCATCCATCCTTGCATCTAAGCCCTCCATCCCTCTACCCCTTAGCCTATAAATTGAATCCCATCCCAAGCCATTTCATCAACAATCTTGGAGCTAAAGTTACCATGCTATTTTGAGAACCAAAGCCATACCCATACCCTTATAATGCCAAATTGAGAGCTCACAAAGCTACCAATTTGCTATTATCCATCTCCACCATTGAAGCAACTTTGAGCATTTGAGCATACATCCACATCAAAGGACACATGTACAAAATCAAGGAAGCATGGAGTGTTTCCTTTTTTGGGTTTGCATTCTTTAATTGTTTCTTTTGTCTAATCTCATATGTGAATATAGTTTTAGTTTGTGAATATTTGCTTTAATGTTAATGTTCTTTGCACACTAAGATTTTTGTTCTACAACCACTATCAATTATCCAATCGGATTTCTTTTCAACCTATGATACCAAAGCCATTTTCTCTAGACTTTCTTCTTTAATAGCTGCAAATCCTATTTCATTATCATTGGCACTTACTTCTTGTTCATTAGATTCATCTCCTTCATTGGCATACAATCTCTATCTCTTCTAGGTTTGAACTTTCCTTTATTTATTTTTTCTGTCTTTTAGGACACATGCATAATGACCAAACTCATTACAAGTCCAACATTTAAAGATTTTCTTACCATCTTTTTCTCTTCTTACAAGAAGGGCTACTCCTATCTTTCTGTCCTCATCACATCTGATACTGCTAGCAAAATCACCTCTAGCACTTGTGCTTCTTGATAGATTAGGTCAAATGTTTAGGGCACTGAAAGTTGTCTATGTTATAGACAATTCTCTAGACTATCTAAGCTCATTCTCAACTACTTCAAGTCTCCCAAGTAATGTTTCCTTGGTGAAATCTTTGGTACAAGAGATCAACAACTATATCATTTGAACAGCTTGCTTAAATGGTGGCATTAAACTCTTCAATATCTTCCAGATCACCTCATCATCTTCCTTGGTTCCTTCTTGAGATTTGATACCTGTAGTAATTTCTGATATTCTACCTACATATGTTCTTATGGATTCATTTTCCATCATTTTAGCATCTTGAAATGCACAAATCCAACTTTGTAGCCTCAATTTTTTAGAATGTTCATCACCTTCAAAACTATTTTCCAAAGTGTTCCAAATCTAATGAGAAGTGTTAAGTGTTTTTACCTAGTTGTACTCTATTATAGGAAGTGCAGACAATAGTGCTTCTCTAGCTCTCATGTTGCACATCAAAAGTTCTCTCTCATCCTTGGTACAAGTTTCAAGTGCACTTTTAGCAATAATTGTCTTTTTGGATTTTGTCAAGATCCAATATCTTGGACCCATACATAACAGATTTTTCTTCATCTTTTCCTTCCAACTATCATAATTTGTTCCATCAAATTTTGGACTATCCTCAAGGACCTACTACTTTGATACCAATTGTTAAAAATAATAGTCCACCAAGATAACTGAGTGGGGGTGGGTGAATCAATTATCCAATTAAAACATTTATCAACCTTAATTAATCTTAACCATTCAATCAAATTAAGCAGCAACCATAACAAGATGTACATACACAATTACCCTAGATTTGTTAAGTAGGGAAACCCTTGATCAGAGGAAAAACCCTAGTGGGAATGATACCCACAAATATATACTAATATATACATACATACATACATATATTCCTTGTTAGAGGATGGACCCTATTAAGAGTCATTCAGTACATAAGAGTCCCTATTAGGAGACTTTGAATCCACGTTAAGAGATTTCAACCATGTTAGGAGTTGTGCCAACCATGTTAGGAGTTGTAGAAAGCAGAAAGACCCACTGTCCAAACTGCTTCTGGGGCAAGATCACTGAACTTTTTTGTCCAACTAATCTCTCAACTATTCCTTGCAAAATAATTGTTCGTACTATTCTTTAACCTCTTTCCTCTGTCCTATCAACCAGACCAATCACTGTGAGATCTTGTAGACCAGGTCATGAACCTTGGATCCAAATGTCAAACCTCAAATCTTAAAATAAAACCTCGGCAATGAAGTTTTCTTCAACTTCACTCTGATCTTCTTATCCTCGCATATCAACTTGTTTCTCTTCTATTTTGCTCTTCATGCTTCACACAATAGTTCATTCATAACAAAGGAAAATGTCCTTCCTTTATATTGAATCCATAAAACAATTCTCTGAGTTGGCTAATACACCTTCTCAATTAATTATTATAGGACCTTAATAAGAAAACATTATACTTAGCGATAACATTAATCTATCGCCTTGTAATTTAAATAACTTTTCGTATATGTAATATCATGGTGAGCGAGCTTAACCACGTCATCTCCAACGTGTCTTCTACATGCCTTTAACCTTGCTTGTCAGAATAACAACTTTACCAAAACATGCTTCTATAAACTCTATCTCATAATAGTCTTTACCAAAACTTAACTTCTTTTAGACTTACTATCTTTTGCTCTTGAGGTTAGTTGCATATACTAGACACGTAGTAGTATCTCCCATTAGCCTTATTGTTGAAAATACTCAATGATATGTCTGTACCAACTTGATCTTTACCATTGTTCTTCTATTAAATACCACAGAGAAATGCTATGTTGACATCAATGACAAACACAGTCATGAATGTAACATATCATCAAAATAATGTTTCTAAAATACTCCCCCATAGGAATATCACCAACATTCCAGCATTAACAACCTCTATGGCTAGCTCATCTCTCTTCTTTTTCAATAGGGCATTTGTTTCCTTCATTTTCTCCATTTTATCCATCAAGTTAGAAATGGCTTCCTTTGACTCCTTAGAACCATTTCTCTAATGTTTGATGATTCTTAGCTTTCACTGAGATTTTTCACCAACTTCTTCCTCTTAGCTAAGGACTTTCACATCTTGTCCTTCAACTCCTCAATGGTTTCCAACGCTTCCTCCAATTGTCTTCTTAGTGAGACCATTAGATATTCCCTCAAGTTTTTAGACTTGCTACAACAACCTATCTATGCTCTGATACCAATTTTTCATCCCAAACAGTATCAAGAGGCGGATTGAATTAGTACCATCTATAAAATTGGTTGTTCCTCTAACTATTTTAAAAAACCTTTTTGTGTGATGTAGGAGAATCTTGAGGTAATCAGAAATCCTGTATACAATGCATTGAACTCATATTTAATGGATTTATGGTTCATGCAGTTGGATATGTGTTCAAGGAACATTGGATAAACTTGTCCTAAGTGTTCATAATGATTGTACTAATTGTGATGGAGTTAGAGCATTTCTGGTGGTTGTTACTAACATGTTCCTGATTTCTTGGATAGACTTTGAAGATTGTATTCGTGAGCTTTGATCCATGGGAGTTAGATAATGTGCACTTGGATTTGGATATTTCAGTAGCACATAGACCTATTTCTAAGGGAACGTACTCTTATGTTTTCGTATGAGTTATTTATGCATTATAAAGTTGGGGCCTATCCTAAGTATTTACTTATTTCGTGTTTTTAATGTTTGTTGCAAGACAACTTGTGGCTTGAGGGTTTATTTAATATGAGTGTTTATTTAATTTAACTTTCTAGGTTGACTTGTGGCTTGGTTTAATATAAGTAGGGGCTCTTTTGATGTCTTGAGCTAGGAATTAAGCATGGAATTCAACATGGAGTAGCTAAGAAGAGAAAATTTTAGCAAAGCTAGTAGCTAAATGTGGGCTTGGGAAACAAGAAGGTTCCTTGGTGGTTTGTGAGCACAATTTTAGATTCTTCTTAGGGTTTTCTACTAGATTTTGTATCTGGTCTAGTAAGAGTTCGAATCTTGTGTCATGTCCCCTTTTCAAATAATAATAAAAAAAAAAATCTTTGCTAAGAAAGGCAGGCCCAAGAAAGTGAAGTTTCGGAAAAAGGGGGGTTAATCTTTGGAAATCGTTGGACTAATAAATGAAATTATTATTAAAATATGTTTCATTAACCTCTCTTGGACGTGAGTTACGGTTATGGCCTCTTTTAAGGGGTTTGGAGGCATTTTTGGCAGGGGGGAGAACTGGATTTTTGCTCATTCTTTGTTATTCTTCAGAGGCTGCCAAACCTGTGGAGAAGGAGACCCAAGAATGGGAGTTTGCAGGTTTCCAGGAAGGATAAGGATGGGAGTTTGAAGCCATTTCATGTGCATGCTCATACAGAGTTTGCCTTTGTGCTAAACAGTGTAGATTTGTGGGTTTTTGGGTGTGTTTTTTGCATGAGTTTGGTGTTTTCAGTTGAGCATTTCATATCAGTTTTGGTTGCTGCTGTATTTCAGAATTTAAGCTGTTAAAATAGAGCTGAATATATGTATTGGGATGTGATTAAACTTCTGAGATAGTTTATTAGTGTTGTGTGGTGTTTTCGGGCATTTTTGTGTTAATTTCGGGAGCCCGATGAGCATAGTTTTTGTCCTACATTTGAGAAATGTTGTGTAAAGGTTATACAGATCTGGAAATGTCATTTTGTAGGCTGTTATTCTGCTGAAATTTCTGTAAAAATGTCCACTTTCAGATTTATTAATAATTGGTGAAGCTGTGAAGCTTTTGGCACAATTTCTGGCATACTCGATTTGGGGTTTCTTGAGAAATTTGGAGGATCTTTGTGATATTAGTTGTTTGATCTTAAAGATCTGATTAAAGGTTGGAAATATCATGTAAAATCAGAAAAGGGACATTTCATCTTGTGAGGTATTACAGAGTTGTTGTATTTGCTTATGTATTTTTTATAACCTGGAAGGCCTTACAATTAAGCATGTTGGATGTAAATATTATGATTATATTATGAGAATTGGTGTTTTTTTGGATCTAAATCTTTGTGTTATTTTTTATCTTCCATTGTGTGATTATTTTCTGGGGGCTAGGACATCTCCTTGGGGTATTTTTCTGCCTTGTATTGCACCATTGTGATCCACTTTACAACTAAAACCAAAAATAAATACAATATGATAAAAACAAGTAAATTCACACATGAAAGCATTTACCAAGTCGACACAAATATTTTTGTATGTAGAAACCCTTGGTTAGAGGGTAAAAATCACAGTGGGTATAATAAACCCACTAGCCCTTATAATGCATTTAAAAGGGTACCCTACTAAGAGCTACAAGTGTTTCTTCTAAAAGTGCATCTTGTTATGAATTCCTGCAACCTGTCAAGGTTACTGAATCATGTAAAAGATACTTCTTCTTTTTTTGGCAAAAGTGGATGAGCCACTAGATATATATATATATATATAATTTAAATAAAACTAATTCAAGAGCTCAACTGGGAAAGAACCAGAAAGAAAACCTAGCATCATCACAATATGTACAAGTAACTAACATCGACATTTACAACCTTATTATATCAATGAACAAAATTAATATCGATGAACAAAACTAATACCATGAAAATTTTGAAATTTGTCAAATTTTACAATTTCATCACACAATAGGCATGGAGGACTCAAATTCAGTCAAGATTTTCAACAATTTATATAACATGCCTAAGGTATGAAAAAATAACCCAAAAAAACAAAAAGAAACCTTTGTGCTATCTTTCTACCATATCCTTTCTTGAGGCACCCATAGCAAGAGTGGATGCCAAACTAGGATTTACTGAGAATCCCCATCTAGAATTTGAACATGTTAAAGGAGAAACCGCCCATCCCAAGTTGGAGCCCTCAGCAGCAACATCTGAAATGCTAGTGAAAATGCCAAACATTTTCTTTGGTGACATCTGAGTGAGGAAGCCAAGTAGTTTCTTATGAGACATGGTGGACAAAACTAGGGACATTGAGAGTCGAAATTGACCAGCCACCTAGTTCACTAATTGACTGAGTTGGGGGAGCCAGAGGTGGCTTCACTAAATTTGCTCTTGCTTCAGAAATTGGAATGTCCAAAATATCTGTTAGTAAACAATTTTTCCCATGCATGTTCATATATCAAAACTGAGAAAAGAATGTAAACTAACAAATGAATTCCTACCCGAAGAACTTAGGAATTCTCTATTTAAAATTTCTTCAAATGAAACAGGTGCAGCTACCTTTATTGCATTGAAAGTTTTAACTAAATAAACTCAACAAAATAACTTTCTAAGAATGTAATCTGCTGGAGATGTTGAAACAGCTTATTTTATCTCATCAATATGAAACAAACCCTAATGCAGAAGAACCACTCGACTTTAATTATCAAAATGATCCACATAGCTGAATAATTAAATTATCGAGCAGGCAAATTTCATGAACTAATTTCCCACAGAATTTCCAAATTCAGAGTTCACAGTTTCAAAATCAATAATAGGTGCAGCTAAAAGCTTAAATAGTATCTATAGAAATACCAAAAATAAGTAGACAATAGTACCCACTTACAAAGCTTTCAACCCAAAATCAAACTATAGAGTTTCAAGTATCTGTTGAAGTTATGAAATGTTACTTCTAAACTAGAAATAAAACCCGTAAACAAAAGTAGTTCTGCCTACCAGTCTATTGAAGAAATTCAAACCCCTCAAAACAATACTAATTATTACATTTATAGGCATGGGGCTGGACTTAAGCCAAAATTACCCCGCCAGGAGTTAATTATCTTTTGGAATAACTGATAACTAAAATTGCAAGAAAACCAAACGGTAAAGAAACTACAAATAAGCAGTTCTTGATCAGTTTGTACTGTCGCCACCAACCGCTCCTCTTGCCAACTTCCACATTTTGTAGGAAGCTGAAAAGGTAGAAATAATGGATTGATGTGTAAGACCAATGTAGGCAAGCCGTTGTTTCCAAATTTCCTTCATCTTCTTCAATTCAGCAGCCTTTTCCTCGTGCATCTCCAAGTGCTTCAGGTTGATAATCAACATAGCTTCAATGTGAGCCATGTTGGAGAAATCCTGCTTGGCTAGTGTCCTCTTGTCCTGCCATTCCTAAAATTTCTTTTGGACTTCTTTGATTATTTCGTCTAATTGGGCAACGGAGTCATCTTCTCTTTCCATGAACTATTTTACAAACCACTTAAGGTCATTCTGAATAATCTGATGTATGACCTTAAGTTCTTGCAATGCTTCTTTGATTTCAGATACCCCTTGTGCCAGTGTTTCATTTCACCATTCAATGCAATCTTTTATGACATACAGAGTTTTTTCATCAAGACCCGCTACAGGACATTCAGCTTGAAATTTTTGCAACCCAAATTCTTGCACATCTTCTAGCGATATTACCACTTTTTCCCAGTTATTCCTCTCTTTTTCATATCCATCATTACTCGCCTCCACCTTTTTAGTAATATTTGATATCTCCTTTGAGGCGTGATCTAAATGTCCAATGTGTTTTACAGTATTAAGCAGAACATCTTGTACCCATTCACCTGCTACTTTGGCTACTGCTTTGCACTTGTGTAGATTCTCTAGCGATTGCTGATTGGTTGCAGAGGATACGTCAACAATGGTTGACATCTCTCGGATCGACTTTGCTTTAGGATGCAAGATAGCATTAATATACTGCACCATGTTCTTTATTGTCTCCTTCATTTCTTGTTTGTCTTGCCCATCTTTCCACACTCTCTCCGCGATCTTCTTATTGGATACCTCAAAGAATCTCATATCAACCTCATGGTTTCCTTTTCCCACATCGACTTTTGTTATTTGGAAATCTTGAGGCACTATAGAATCGTGAGAACTCCCATCAGGTGGTGTAGCTATCTCTGCTGCCCATCGACCTGAACTTTTGTCAAAATTGATTCTTGCTTCGGTCCTTGCTTTTTTTTACTTTGGGCACTTTACCAAGGCATTTGCTAACTAGGTCGTCAATAGGCATGGATATTGGGACCATACTTCTCTTCTTCTCCATTGAATTCTCAAGCCATTTAGGAGTAGTTTGATCCTTTGCAGCAGCAAGGGAACATTTAACTAAGGGGAGATTACTTTCCTGATTTCCTGTATCCATTGGAGAATTCAGGGATTTAGGTATATTATCTGCCATAGGTAGGTCTTCTGCTATCTCCAAGTCCACCATTATGGTGCTTTTAATTTTGACGGCTAATGCCTTCTTCATGCTTGAGCGGGTTACTCTCCTTCCTTTTGGAGTTTTTTCTTGAACTTGAAGTTGAAGTATTTCTAGAACGACTTCAAGTTCAACTTCAAGTGGACCTGCAACAAAATCAAGGACACTTCGATTAGTTTTCTTATGAGCAATCCTTTTACCCTTGCTTTTTGAAGACTTCTCAGAAAAGTTTGGAGTAGCCACTGCTTTTGATTTTATCCATTTGGCAGTTCTTACTATTACATCCTTGGTACAGGCATATACATCATTTTCCTCCCTTTTCTCCCAATCGATTTCAGGGATAGGCATGCATTCAATCTGATCCATGTAAAATTGATCAAGCACACCTTCAGAATCATCATCTTTTAGCCCATAGGTGTCTAATTCCACCTTGAACATAGTGACTTGTTTAATGGTCAAGCGCGACCATAGTCTCTTCCTTACTTCAAATTCATCATGACAGTTTGCCCAAAAATCCTCTAGTTGCGAGGAATGAAAGAGAGAAGTTGCATTTTTGACATTGTTTCTAATATAGCCGATGTAGTCAAAATCTAACCGAGAGGTGAAAGATTTAAGACACAAGCGGGTTAAAGATTTAGTTGACAATATGGCTTCTTTCAAACTGGGGCATCTATAATGTCCAATTTCAATTGGGAAGAATACTGAAGAGGATTTTTTGGAAATTTGGAAGGACTCAATAAGGGGAGCAAACTACCAACACATTTCTGACAACACTAGAGAATCTGAGCAATAGCGTGGTAATTTCAAAGGTTCGCCAGGAAAACCACCCACTCTGATATAGGTAAATCTGGGAAATTGGATCAAATAACAACCATAAATTTGCACAACCTGCATGGCCTCCTTTGACATCCTATCATTTTCTCAACCTTGTAGTTCAAAAACCAGTTTCCCTAGAAAAACATCATTGACCTTTTTGAACTCTTTGCATGATATATCTTCTTGAAGATCTCTATAATACTGGTAGATAGGCATGTCATCTATCCAAGGTATATGTGGAAGATAATCCCAATCTTTGGATGCAACTAGGGTGTAAATCAAGTAAGAGGACAAGAAAAATGGGCCACAATTGGTAACATTTATCAAGCCCTTATGTAGGTTTTCTACCATTAGGTCTGACCAATCGATGAATTTGACACCTTCAACTATCTTCTGTATGAAGAAGTACATCCAAGACTCCTAATGGAAAGCATGTTCATTTCCCTTAATCCTATTCAACAAGAATACAATATCTACAATCTCCTTGATGAAGTGCTCGATGGTCAATGGTTTAGGCAACCTAGAACCTCCTTCTGCAGGCTTCAAGAGCCAGGACTGAGAAATCTTGGTGTCATAGCTATTTTTGTTTGCAGCGTACAGGTGTTCAGCTTCTTCGAACGTCCATGGCTCATAGGGTTCTTTATGAGGAATCCTGAGAGCGGAATTGGCACTGGTCCTGTTAATTTTGACAACTATTTCCCCTAAGGCTTTCTTAATGCATCTTGAAACAAGGTCATAGTGGTTTGCACATTCGAGGATGAGCTCTGGGCATGAGATTGCAGTGGTAAAAGCGATGGCTTCTAATAAACCACTATCAACTAGCCTCTAGCAAATGGGACTTGACAAAGAAGCTTTGGCTCTTTCAACAACTTCAGACAAATTTCTATTAACCAAAAATGTATCACGAATTTCAAGCAAGGAACTGAGTAATGGCGGTTTCTCTAATTTGGGCATTTTTGGCCGAAAAAGCGTCATGATTATTATGACAGCAAATCTACAGGACTAGGTTTTAAAACACTTTCAAAATGAAGCAAAGCACAACCAAAATGCAAAGGGGAAATGGAGATGCACTTACAATTTGACAATGACACAGCCCGAAATTCGCCTTTCTTACCCAGAAGCGTCAAGATTTTTCTAGAGAAAATGAGATGAGTGGGAAAGGGTAATTGCATGCATTTAAGGAATGACATGGACAGATAACCGCGAGACGAATTTAGCAAGTAAAAATCATGATTGCTCATTCGTGTGACATTCATCAAAAAAGGTGCTGCAGGTGTTCTTGTTTTAAATACCCTGTCAAATCTGCACGCATCTTCCCATAACAAGTAATCATGAAATGACACCATTAATACTCCATTAAGTATTGCTCAAACTGAATACGTGCTGCCTTAAATTTCTTTGCATATGACTTCAGGTGCTTTGGGAAAAATATTATGTTGGGACCCACCTTGGAATGGCTCGGCAATCTTTAATCTGCATACAAAAATCGTTAGTGGACAAAATCAAAACTGAAATTAAAGTTGAAGTTTTGAGTGATCGGCTTCAACATCAACTTGGACTTCAAGCTTACAAAAGGTTGACTCGATAAAACTAGTGCACTTATCACATGGCAGACCAACAAAAATTTGAACCTAAACTTGAAGTAAATAATGACTTCAAGTTCAACTTCAAAGGGATGACTTGGGACCAAAATTTGCTAGGTGACGACCAAGATTACAAGCTCTAACAATATCAATTAGAGAAAATCCAACTTTCTTCGCCTCCTCTATCAACTAATAACCCAAAGCTTGTGTCGTGAATTGCAGGGTCTTAGTCAGGAACTAAGGATTGTGCTTTCCAAAGGACTTCTGCAGCGCTTCAAATGTCATCATAGCCTCATGATTCTTCATAAGCATAGTTCTTGAAAATATTCCACCTACTAGGGCATTTCCAGACCATAGATCATAGCTCTACATCGCCTATTTCAACTTGTTATCAATCTAGTATTCTGGTCAGACCACCTTGATAGCAATAATTTCTAATCTCGACATTAATTGTAGGAGATCCATGGCATTAGATAGGAATATGGAAACCAAAGTTGAAGGAAATAACACATTTTTTACGGATACAAAAAAGAGATCCTCCCCAATTATGGTTTGAATCGCATGACAAATGTTGTACAAGTACACAATGAACATAGTGTCCAAGACCGCATCGTCTAGAGGATGAGAAAGTGCATCTTCATCCAATGCCAGTTGAAGCTTGATTTTGAAGTTTTTAGGGAGAATGCAATGATGAAATTGGTGACAAGAATCACATTTCACACATGATTCATGTGGGAGCGACATTTTGGAGGCAATTTAGATGGCAAGCACAGATAACTAAGAATATGAAGACTTGAAAAGAGGTCCATTCTACATATTTAAATAAATCCCTCAACATACGCATAAAGGAAGTGGAGTATCAGCACTCATGTGAGTAATAAAGAAGAAACCATTAAATCATAACCCGATTGCAATTTGTGAAGGGCAAAGTACAAAGCTAACGCCCCCAAAATTGATGAATAAGCAAATTTTTCTACTACCGTATGTATTGAATTTAATCTTGCTATGTACAAAGTACCACACATCCAAACTGAAGTGAAATCGTACTTCAAGTGATGTCAACCAACAAAATTCTGCTCAATGAAGAAGATTTAGCATGATTTTACCATAATCTCTCACATGGTAGCTTGATTTATAAAGGCACCATTTAATGTTCAGTACCCAATTTGGATAATGCTCGGTGACCATCAAGCGATGCCAGAATACCCATGAGTGCTTGGTTATAACTATGGTCAAGTAGCTCGACATAAGTCTTTTCCTTCTTAGCTCAACAATCACTCATATAACTCAGTCAGTATACCCATGAGTACTCATTAATAACTATGGCCAAGTAGCTCAGCATGAATCTCTTCCTTCTTGACTCAGCAATCATTAACTGAATGACTCGATGGGCTTCGAGTAACTCAGTCCAAACTAAACTTGAGTTAGCTTGATAAACATTAACTTGGTCAATACTGAACTCGGTAATTACTGAACCAACGATAACTCGGTCGATGTTGAACCTAAACTTACTAAACCCAGTAAACACAATGAAGAGCAATTTAGTCAAAATTGAACCCAAGCTTGCACGGTGACCACTATGCTCATGTAGTATACTGGCTTGTTCGGCACATGTAGCATTCTGGCTTGCTTGACACATGTAGCATTTTGTCTTGCTCAACACATATGGAATTCTGGCTTTCTCAGCATCAACTGTGACTTAGCATATAAAGATCACTTGGCACATGTAACACACTCAGCACCTGAAGTCACTGGCTTGCACAGCATTGCTTGACACATATGGAATTCTGGCTTGCTCGGCATCAATTGTGACTCAGCATATATAGATCACTCGGCACTTGAAGTCATTGGCTTGCTCGGCATCAACTGTGACTTGACATATATAGATCACTTAGCATATGTAACATGCTTGGCACCTGAAGTCACTCAACACCTATAAGAATTATGGCTCAGCACATACATTGTACTCTGCTTCTATAGGTCAGTAGCCATTAGTTTCTGCAAATCTTCATAATGCTCCATAAATGTAGAAGGATTTAATGTAAAAGTTGTAATCCCATTACAACCTAAGTTGGAGAGATAATCTACCATTCTATTACCCTCTCTGTATGTATGTGAAAATCTGACCTCCTGAAACTGATCAAAAATATTCCAAATTTTCTAGAGCACATATTTGAGTTTCCAAGATGATGACTGTCTCTTAATACAAGCTGAGATTATAACTTGAGAGCCACCTTCAATCTGCACCTGATGGAAGTTCCCTTTCTTTGCTAGAATTAGTCCTGAGAATAATGACTGAGCCTCAACCATATTGTTAGTTCCTATAGGTAGGGGTGCCGTTGTAATTGTCAAGACTTTATCAATGTAGTCTCTAATGCAAGTTCCCAAGCCTAATTTTCCTGGATTACCTTTAGATGCTCCATCAAAGTTGAGTTTGACAAAGCCAAGCATAGGTGGTTGCCATTTGATTGTAGATCTATCTGTAGGAGTTTGCAACTTTGAAGAAGTGCCAGTTCCAAATGGAATGAAAATTGATATCCATTCCTGATTGATACTTCCATCCCAGGAGGTGATAACTGGATTAAATTTGCATCTATTGACACTTGCATTAGTAACTTTTGAGATCAATTTTTCAATGATTTGGAACGCTTTCTCTGAGGATGAAATTTCTTTTCTAAAAATCCTCTTATTTCTTTCCCACCAGATAGCCCAAATTACTAATGCAGGTGTACATTTCCAAATTCCTACAAAAAGGGCATTGGGGTAAAGAATTGGCCATGCTTGAAATATGTCCCAGATGTTATTTTGTAGTGGAGTATAATAATTTAATTTGTTTAGT